>WBNO01028460.1:0-28456 GCA_013400575.1 Peucedramus taeniatus | reverse complement strand
AATTTATGAAGCTGCATTTAAACTATAAGACTGAAATACCAGTGGTGCCATTCCTGACCTTTTGCTAAAGTCTATCCACAGTACTGATGTTTGTACTGGGATTTATCTTGTTTGCTTGATACTGGAAATATTCCACTCATACCAGGTGGGAAGACTGTAACTGTGTGTGGGTAGGATTTCTTTTTTTTTTTTTTTGAGTTAAACAGCATTATAAATTACAAAATTAAATTAGTGAAACATCATTTCAAAGCTGTCCTCCCTTACAGATACTGCATTTCCAGAAATTTTTCCAACACATCCCTTTGATGGGACAGCTATTAAGAGTTTAGAAATATACTTTATGTCTTTTAGGCATTTTTAAGTAATTTTGGTTCTCATTTTTTGAGTCAATGGAAAGATTGCATTTGACTTCAGAGTATCTAAAAGTAGACTATTAAAAAATCAGTGAAATAATGTTTTCATTTAAATACTGCTATTCTCAATGCCAAATAGTAAGCCTTCCTACATAAGCTAAAATTTTTTGGAGAAAGGCTGAAATCATTTAATATCCACCATCAAACATTTTACAATGAAACATCTGTAGAATATTGAATCTGTAATGGGAAGGTTTTTGAGATGGATAAACAGCAGTCTAATTCTCTGTGTGAAATCAGTGCTTTCTTGTGTTTGTAAGTCTTGCATGCAATCTGGTCACCAAAACCCAGTGATGAGCAGTCAGGCACTGATGAGCACAGAAGGAATTAAGGCTAACCTCAGTGCTGATGAGTCTTTGCAGCCTATGAGTTCCAGGATTTTCTCTGACATTAAGTTTTGAGAACACTGAGTTTTTTGCATATCTATAGAGAGAACATCAGTGAGGGAATCGAAGGTGCTTACCTCTGTTCTCTACTCTGTAAGTTTACATTTGTTCTCATTAATTCATGTAGTTATTGCAGTGAGCCAGTACTACTCAGTTCAATAATTAAAGTTTTTTCAAGATATGCTTGTATCAGTTTGACAGCTGAAGTAGTGGCTGTTGGGGAATGACTGATGGATCAAGAGGGATAACAAACTAACTGCTTATCACAGCTTTTGAATTATATTTCACAGATTAATTGACTTTGACAGACTTCATCTTACTCTTCATTTGAGTACATTACAGATTTATATTAAAAATGGTTCTGATTTGCATATAGAGTGCAATCAAGATCTATTTCTGAATACATTTCTTAAATCTATGACATGCATTATTTCGAATTTTGATACATTAATTTTTTTCAACATTGTATTTATTTCTAATGTTATTAACATAAATTTTGATAAAAGTTTTGGCAAGATTGTTCTGGAATTTGCTCACTTGCCATATCAGGAAGAAGTGACTCCTTGGTACGTTGATGAGATGAAGACATGAGTTATGCATTATTTCAGTGTTAAAAATTTGCAAATGTTTCATCATGTATTTCTATCAGATATTTGGAAGAATAGTTTTTCTGTTGGATTTGATAGCATAGTTCCTTGAAAGTTTTTTGGTTTTATCTATTAGAAATTAGAAAGTCTAAATGTCTAATGTCTACAGTGTAGACAGATGGGTATCTGGAGATCTGTGAAATTGCAAGTGATGATAAAAACAAGGTGAATGAAAGCTGAGCATTTAATGGTAGGTGAAAATTTTTTTTCAGACTGTTCGTTTGGAAAAATCTGCATAAAATATCAGCATATAACCAAGAATGGATAAAATAAGCCTTCAAAAAAAGGAATTCTCATATATTTTCATTTAAGAGAAGTAGCTTTTGTCAGTCATGCATGCATGTGTAAGAATGCTTGTCCCAGAGTCACCTGAAGCCACCTGCAGAGCAAGTGCCCTCCTGGTGCTTGCAGGTACCATGCAGATGCAGCCTTTAAGAAAACCTCAGTAAAATCAGGAAGTATTGAACGTGGCATTCTTGGTGGCTTCAAGGCTACACAAAGTAACATTCACTGCAAACCACCGAGGGCTCCTGTACAGGACCGTAATAAATCATTTAAAAATACTGGACACTGAATTGTATAACAATGTTATGTTTTCATTTCAGAAGTAGTAATTTTTAATTTCAGTAGGAATATTGTCAAATTTCAATTTGTGTGTAGATTTGTTAACACAGATCTGTTAAATATACTAAGGCACATAGGACTTTGGAACATGAACTGTAAACAGCTTGTCTGTATATAAAACAATATGTAGTGCTTGCCTATATAGGATATATATTGTTCAGTGATTTGGTGTGACAGTTGGAAGATTTATGATCTTAGAAAGAAATATTAGCCTTTCCTGACTCAAATGGAGGTATAGATGCAAACATATTACAAAACTTAGATTATTAGTGGACCACAAATTTTGCTGAGTTTTCTCCTTAAAATCCAAATTTGGTACTTGAAAAAAAATTCCATTCATAGATCTTATGTTTCATTAAAAACTAATAATAAACCAACAGGATAATAGTATTTTTGCCAAATTGAAAGCTGTGAACGAATTCTGCGGCTTCAGTAGAAATTAAAATTCCATAGAAATTTGGAAATATTCCTATATACTTTCTATTTTTAAAAAAATCTGAGTCAGTTATTCTACTTTGCTCTTGAATTACTGCAAATTGTTACTGTAGCAGACTGTGTGGCAACAGAACATGAAGGTTTCATCAAAATGCATGAAATTAGGAAATTTACTTGCATTTTCAGGAAAATTTCACAATATAATGACAAAATATGCATCTTCTTAAGCAAAGAGGTTTTTGTATGTTTATATATTCTCAAGAAGGATAATAGCACCTCTTTAATAACAGTGCTGCCATTCAGCATGTAGAGCATGATGGTTTTTAAAAATACTGTTGTGGCTATCCTTCTATACTGCATTACATCTTAGACTGTTGATCTTACATCTAAAATTTTACAGTGTTTGGAATAGGAAAATGAGAAATACAGCTTTTTTCACTAGATAGTGACTTAATGCTTTTTGTTTATATATTTGCCTGCATGTCTCCACCTTCACTGCATGTGACCATCTCTCTGTTTCTGCTCATTCGGTCCAAATTCACATCCATGTTTCCAAATATTGTGAAGAACAAGGACGCTGGAGTCTTGCATTCCAAAACAGGACAGTGTAGACCACCTAAGTGCTAAACCTGGAGCAGCACAGAGGTATCCTTATTTACTCAAATCATAGATCAAAGTAAATGAGGTATTGGTTATAGTATATTCTTCATGTGCTCTGCATACTTTCACACACTTTCTTTTTTATTTTTTTTTTAATTTCCCTGGTTTTATTTACAAGTACATATGTGCATGCATCATTCATGGATAATGTTTTTTTTCTTCTATGAAGTACATTTAGGGAGCAAATCAGAGCATGTTGAGCTAATTGGAAATGTATACAGCATCATCTTAGCCAGAGGGAGGAACCTAAAAGGAAACTGGTTTTAAATAATTTCTGATATGTGCTGCTCTCAAGGACAGCCCTAAGAGCAGAGAAATAAGTGTACTCAGCTCAGCAGTGCTGTGTATTACTGTGTTACTTGTCACAGCAAAGCACATCCTGCTCTTGGCTTTTCCATCTGACTGAAAGCACTCACTGTGAGCTCTCTTCCTCCATTGTATGCAATGTCACAATCTAGGCAAGCAACATAAGGAGTAAGAGAAAACCCCCAAACAGAACCAACTAAACAGAACATGAAGAGGGTGACATAATTGGAACGGTAATGCTGCTGCATACAGTGGATCTAGCTATAACTTTAAAAACTGTGCTAACTGTAGGTTTTAAGTAAAGCTGCAGCATTTAATATGTGTGTTTTCCTCTGTATCCACTTTATGTTTGTCCTGGCGTAGGAAAAAAATTGAAAAACCAATGAGAATATAGAAAAAATAAAATAGATTGAGGACAAAAGAGATTTCAGTTCTTAATCTGACATACTATTTTTTGTGAGAAAATACATTTTTTAAAATCCCAAAAGCACCAGGTAATGACCTCTACTCATGCAGAAAGTATTTTTTATTTTGCTGCAGTGTTTTCTTTTTTGCGGAACCAACTGCATCACAATAAAATGTTCATCAGATATTGCAGTGGGCAAAAATAATGAAAATCCACTATGATTATGTTCTTTGGGCATAGCTTGGTGTCACAGCTGTTTAGGTCTCTTCCAGTTCAGGCACTGGATTACTCTTTATAACCACAAAGGTTTAAAAGGAAAACATACTATTTAAAATATTATTTTTGTCTCTCTGTTTTGCCCACAGTAATTTATATAGTCGAATATATGGCATAGGTTGTATCATTGCAAGATCTTGCATGTATTAATGTTTGTCAGTATTTGTGGTCTAGGATTGAATAATCATCACTCTCTGGTTTTACCACTCCTGAAACACTGGATGCACATTTTCTTCTAAAAAAAATAATACATATTGATTATTTTCTGAGGTTTAAAGTAGTTAATCCTAATTTGTAAATACTAACTTTACCATGGATAGTAGAGAAATTTTTGGAACAGAAGACTTGCAGAGATTTATATATTATGTTTATAGTCCTGGGTAATAATGGTGAAACATGGCTTTACCTTTGTTCTTATATGTATAGACTTTTATTACTCTTCATTGTTATTATTTAATATCAAAGGGAATGCTTAGATTGTCTGAGATAACTAGTGCCTTATTATCCAAATGTCAGATGAATTCTGTAAAAGATGTGTATAGGAAAGGAGTGAAGGAGTGAAATAATTTCTAGCTTACTTTTGTTAAATAGGAAGAAAATAATATTGGTTTAATCTGTTTCTAAAAAAATTAAAAGGTAATAGAATGAGATTTTTGAAAAATAAGTTTTTATTAATATAATGACAGTCTTTTTAAAATCTGATATCATGCAGTATTTATTTTGCTTTTGAAATTTAGATTTAAAAGCAATTTTTAGATCTGTTTAAACCTTCAAAACAGTATTTTCTGGTTCTTTCTGCAAGGTTTTTTCCTGCTGTGTTCTCTGAACTTGTTTTTCATGCTGTTCAGAGATGCCTTATAGAGCTGTGAGGAGTCATTGTTTCTAGTCAAATGCAGGCTGTGAAGTGGAAACTAGTTGCAGGCTCAGTCAGGATTAATTTTTCTTCCCTGTGTTGGTACCTCATAAGCTGCACACCATGAGCCTCAATCAAACTTAATTAATGCAATGTCTCTTAAACCTAGACTTCACCAGCCTGTTTATGATGATAGTTGTCACTTTCTCATCTGTCAACCATTTCTTTTACAGCCTTTATAATACATGAATAAATAATCTTCATATTTCTGTATTCTTTTTCTTCTTTGTTTATTTCTTTTCTGACATGTCATTTTGCAGGCAGTCCAGAAAAGTGGAGAGATATAGCAGCCAAAAACAAACTAGGAAAGGCCCTGCAGCTGAAACAGAAAGGTAGGAGTGTTGATTGATGTGTAAGGATCTCTTATTATCAGTCCAATTCCGAATTTTGGAATACACCTCTAATACAACTATTTTAGAACATCTATGACAGAAAGCTATGTTGCCATAATTTACAGTGTTATATATTTTGTATCTGTATTATTAGCACTTTGTTGCATACATGGGGAATTTTTCTGGCATTCTCCATCATTGAAGATAAGGTCAATGGAAAAGACTAGAAGTCTTTGCTGTACTTTAACACTGATTCTTTTTTCAAAAAAATCCTTAATTTACATTAACTTTGAGGATGAAAAATCACAATGGATTATATTAATAGATAGACAGCTATAACAGATATAACAGATATAACATTTTTCAAAATGTCTCTGATCAAATGAATTTCACTTTATTATATAAAAATTTTAGGTTACACATTTAAATCTATAATTTCATAAAATTAATATAAAGACGAAATTTTTTTATTAATTGAATTTTCCTGAATTTTTATTGTCATTATATCTTTTAATTTTGATGTTATAGTAGTATGGGGTTACATGTTCAAATTCTAAAGAAAAAGTGAAAAAATAAAAATATATACTGAGTATATCTAGTTAAGTTTTAAACCCTGTATATTGACTGAAATAAGAGCAGTGAGGAGGGATGAGATCCTGCCTTTGTCAGATACTGATGTTATTTTGATTCACAAAGGTGGAATGTACATCTGTTTACATTGTGAGAGCTTTAAAACTCCCATGAACAACACAGACATCTCTATTTTCAATGAAAATGCATATTATGTAGCAAAACTTAGCACTTTCTTTTAGTTTTACTGTTTCTAGACCCAGATTATAGCTCCTGATCCAAAAGCAATGGCTACATTTTCCTTGAGTCAGATGACTCTGTTGTCACAATAACCCAGGTGCTTTTTCAATTTGAGTCAGAGATCACCTAAATGATGACTGAAATCCTTGCTATGATTGAATCAGGGACTTTTGTGCCATGGAGATTACTAAAACCATTTTTTCCCACTGATTTTTCTGACTTCTGAAAACTAACTGATGTCCAAAGGGTTTGGCTCTTGGTAGTACAGCAATGAACCCAGGGAACAAGAGCATAGGGAAACACAAATTTTACTGCTTCGTTTTACATCTCCATGGCACATGTTGTAGGCTTCTGTTTCCATAAAATGATGATTCACTACTATTAGATATGAGACAAAAATGTTTCAATAAGTCTGAATGCTGTAGTTCAGTGTTCCATCATAGATGTAATATTGCAGTAAGTGTCAGAAGGTTTTGATAATAGGACAGGCAATTAATTTTCCTGTCAAATATAACTTGTAACTATTTCTTCTTCAATATTCACTTTTGTCTTACAATTGGGCTTTATTTTGCCATTTTCAAATCCTGTCTACTATTAGTTAAGCAGATTACTGGAATAACCTATCAGCATGCTGTCAGCTTCTCTATAAGGCATTTCAACATCCTATGTAAGATTAAGTTTTCTATGTAGTGTGATAGCTTAGGAAATGCACATAAAAGAGAGAAAAACAGCCTTTGGAAGATAACTTATAAAGCCTAAAAGTTCTCTTAACTCAATGAGATAAGCCTTCTAGATAGGATTCAGTAAACTGTTCTGAAGGAGTAAAATTGATTACACAAGAATAATTTTGTGTTCTTGTACGAATGAGAAAAATTTGTTCATCCCAATTCTAAAATGTTTTCTTTCAGCCCTAACCCTAGAATTACCCCTAGAATTACCTGTCATATTTTAGGATACATACAGTCTTGATCTGTACTTCCTTTATTTGGCATAGGGCACTATTCCAGGGATGAGCTGGATTGGTGACCCTCTCTCATTCTTAGTTTTTCTTTGTAGTTTCTTAGGTAGCAGCATGCTGCTGAGGCTTCAGTCTGAAGGGAAAGGAATTTTTTTATTGTGTGCTGGCAGAGCTGGAAGCTGTGGGTCTGCCCTGTAGGCCACTGCCAGCTGAATGAATGGGTTTGCTGCTTTCAGTGTCTCCTTCCTCTGTGAGGAACCAGGAGATGAGATACACATGTACATGCTCATTGCAGTCTCACTGCTCAGCAGGTGTCATTTTTTTCCCAGACTCCTCTTCTCTCTCTACTTCTTATCTCACTTCTGTCTTGTCTTCTTGATAGCTTTTGTCTTCCATACTTGTTCCGTGTTCCTTTTAGTCTCATTCTTCTGATCAGCCATTTGCAGGCTTCTTCCTGCAGCAGATCTTTCTCCTAAGGTAGCAAGTCCTTACCACCATTCTAGTTATTCTGCAATTGCCTTTTGTCTCTCTTTTTATTTGCACCCCAAGAAGCATATTAATCTTGCTGTAATACCCCAGCTAATGCAAATCTTAAGCCTAATTCATCTTCATTTGAGTTAAGCTGATCCTCTATCTTTTTCTTAGAAGGAGGCATGTTTGTTAAAAAGAGTATTACTGGATAAGTTTTTGAGTTGCAGGTTAGTCCTGTCCTGTTCTGTAATGGTGGGACAGATTTCTAGTGTTTCACTGGGCTCTCAGATAAATTACTGGATATTTGGCTTCTAAAAGGAAAAAAAAAATCAGAACTGAGAACATGATTACTTTGTTAGATTGAAGCATTCCACAGTAAAAGCAAAAACTTTCTGACGCAGAATGAGGTCCGTATTAGCTTATGGATGTTACAATGTTTAGACATCTGATAGATGCTTAAAACCTGGTTATGTGCAATAGTTGACATGGATTGCTTTTGCAGTCAGCATGGAGAGACAGAAATTTTCAGAAGTCAGAAATCTTTGTTATTGTAAGCATCTTTAAGAGTCAGGAAATTCAGTATCTGCAAGAATGTTATGGTTATCACCAGGGCAAGCCAGGAGTTATCTGAAGAAAGGTTAGGATTTAAGAGCAAGAATACAAGCTCAAGCAACAGAATCTTGGGCTTTTTTTTTGCATTGTGACTGGTCTTCCACAGGGACTGTTACTGATGAAATTATTTTGAATCCAAACCTGTTTGTTATCCTTGGATAACATCCTTGTGTTATTTCATATATAGGGGCTTTTTTAGGATTCCTTCTTAGTGTATGATAGTCATATGGACCAGACAGTTCCTTGGATACCTTGACTGTATCTTGTGGGGAAGTTGTGCTGGGTGTTTGAAGGGAGACTTCATAAGTCTGCAGAAATTAAAAAAAAACAAAAACAACCCAACACACACCCCACAATGAAATGATGGCACAAGAATTGAATTTTCTGATATAATTTCTGATACAGTAGTACCATTCACAAAAGGTTGCCCTATTGGAAAGCCAAACAAGAGTAAAAAGGCACAGTTAGAATATTTGGGCACTCTACAAAATTGAAATGCTTCAGGTTATCTTGTAGTATATGCAGTTATGGAACTAGTAATAATTATACTCTATTATACTAAAATGATCAATCATTTTACTGCATAATATTAGTTATACTTTCATTAGAGTTCCTTTAGAACTATATTTCTGTTTTAGTACTTACAGGTACTTAAATAGATTTTCTATTTCAAACTGTAAAGGAAACTAAAGGAATCACAGGTGTACTTCCATATTGTCCTTTTTTAGGACACTAAATGAAATGCAGTTAATATTTTAATAAAAAGCTATGTTTTAGAAACATAAAAGCTTTTGTGGTAAACCCAGTTGTTCATAGCCTACTCTGTGCTAGTTCTTTTGTTGTGTGTGCTGTTAGCTTTTGTTTGCTGCACTTAGGGTGCAGCTGGAGTTTTTAGCCAACTGTCCACTCTAAGCACTGCAGTTCAACAGTTCCACAGTTAAGGTGATGTGTATTTGCAGTGGTGAGTGTTCTGCAGTTTGTAATTTTGAAAATGTATTAGCATTCAGAATTAGCAACTTCCATCTGACACCTCAGCCCTGGTACTGCAGCCAGGATTTGCAATGTTCTTTGCTGGAGGGGGGCGTTGGGAAGGTGTGCTTGGAGCTAACAACTGAACAGTCTCTTTTTGGCCCTGATGTTTTAGGGGTCTGCTCCCATGTCTGTCTAGAAGGGGTCTTCCAGCCCCACTAATGACTGAGCAGCCAGTCACTAGTGGAAAACACCACGCTCGCTCCAGGCTGAGCGGGCAGGCGAGTGTCACATCCTTTATGCTCTGTCCCTCACCCAGCATCTGGAGGCTCGGCCACCTCCTCCACTTAGGACAAGGCTGCTATTATGTGTCCAGCACAGCTTTCATGTTCTGCCTCCAAGGTCTCAGTGTGGTGCTGTTCTCTGAGCACACGTGGCACATTCAGTCATTCCGGCACTGTAGATTATTCTCTCTTCATGGTATTTCTACTTCTCCCGTATCCGTTGTGCCACCTACCTTCACCATCCAGATGGTACTTCTTGCTGATGAACTTAACTAGTTATGCAAATTAAGATTAAAAGACTGGCTGTGTCTCATCCTTTCGTTGTTGTGGTTTTTTTCTGTATGCATACGAAAATTATCAAGGTATTTTCCTTAAACACTGCAAAAAATCACGTTATTCACACAGCAAACTCTGATCTTACAGGCTGAAAGTCAGTTGATCTACCTAATGAAAGCCAACAGTATTTTCAACTTGCACAAATGAGCTACTTTAAATTACAAATGATCTACTTGCAACTGGATAAACAGTGCTTATCCACTGTAGTGAGTGTGACATTACTGGAACTGGCAAGGGCATTTCACAGTAAGCTCTCCTCAGCTGCTTCTCACCTTTGTTTTACTTTTTTAAACCTTTTCCCTATAATTATTATAGGTGCCCCTACTTATTTTAAATGTTAGGGTTCCAAAGGTATTTGATGCATTACATTCTGAAGCTGTATCTGTGAATAAGACATTGAGTAGCCAAAATGTTCTGAAACAGTGCTAGCTAGAATTCAGCCAAAGTGATTTAGGGTATTTACTTAGATGTGAATATTAAAAGTCTTGTGCAGGTTTTGCATGCACACACACCCTCCCTTCCACCATCCCAATACAAAGGTTAAAGGTCTTTCTCCTTCTTTGAGTTCTGGGAAAAAAACACACGATATCCTTGGAAATAGATACTTGCTGTCCAGTGGCATTGTGCAATTACTGCATCAGCATAAAGGGAATACTAAATTTAATAAAATATAAAAGTGGCATTTTATACTGCCTTTTACCAGTGCAGGATAATGTATATACCTTGTGAATAATATTCATAAGGGTTCTTAGAAAACTGCTTTTCACTCAATGGTTTTTCACTATTGTTTTATCAAAAAAAAAACAAAAAACAACCCAAATGACAAAAAAAACCCAAACCAGAGCAAACCCACAGATAAATAAATAAATAAATAAAACACATAAAAGGAAATAATTTCTCTATAGCTGAAGGTAGTTAGAGAAATTAAATGTAAGGCCTTATAAGTTGACTAGGTATCTAGACCTGAGTATGTGCATACGGCCCAGACCAAATGCAAACTTTTTCAAACTCATCTTCAGTATCTGCAACTTAATTAGTGTTTAAAAATCAGAATATAAAATGTCTCTTCGTTTACCTTATTTTGCTTGTATCTCAATTTCATTTGCAGAACACATCAGCAAGGAAGTCCCACGCAGTCTCCTCCTGCAGACACCTCCTTCAGCAGTCGTAGGGGAAGACAGCTACCACAAGTTCCAGTAAGAAGTGGCAGTATAGAGCAAGGTATCAAATAATGAGCTTGTGATAGCTCAAACTCTTTGATTTCTTACCTTTCTTTACTTAAAGTCTTCTTGCGTGCGGAACTACATATCCAATGCTATAATTCTACCAGTAAAGCAATAGAGGAGAATGAAAGCATCTTTGTAGTTTGGGAAATCCAGTGAAGTTTGACTGGTGGGTTATTACAGGTGGTTTAATTGCCTTACTTTTCTAGTACCCTTTCTGTTTAAATTTTATATTTGAGTCATGGTAGTTTCCAACATGTCTAGTATGTTATCAGCAAAAAAAAAAAAAGCCATGAGCAAGGATTTTGGGATTTTGAAAGTCTTACTCATTTCTTATTTTGTGTTTTACATTTGTTGTTGTGCATTATTAACATAGATTGATAATAAATGTCACAGATCTGTTTTTCTTCTGGAGTTCATAGTTCAGTGAATAAAGAATGAAAACAATTACTGTGGGAAATGGGAGAGCACAGGTCACCAGTCCTTTCTTGCTTAAGAAAAAACTATCAGGCAAAGAGTGCTGCTTTTTTCTAAAAAAGACAATGTAGACCTGATGATTATGGAAGATATTTCTTACATACTAAGATCAAATAAGGATGTACATTGCTGTTTCCTTTTCTAGCAACATACTACACACAGAGGATGAGTTGCTATGGTAAACTGAAGTGGCATAATAGATAATATTTGTCCATTTGTGTTTTCTTCTGTGTTTAAAAAATCCTGTTTTCTTATTGACTACAAGCAACAACTGAGATTGCCACATACTACAAGGTTTTCTTCTTAGTGGAAATTAAAGAAATGCTTGTAATGATGAAACAATATAATGCATTGCAGAGCTGTTAGCAGATCCCATTCTTGAACAAAGTTGCTGACCATGACTACCTTATCATGACAGATTACCAATGAGGTTTTCTTGTATGATGGCTTGCATTAATCTACAGTCAGTTTGCAGTAATGTTAAGGCTTTGAGCTGTGATGGCATACAAACCCCTCAATTAGCACATACAAAATGTTCTCTTGTTTTGTAAGTGTGTTTATTTTGAATGACTAATATACTGATATAAGTGGCTTTTATTAACTTTAAACTTTCTATTCAGGTCCTCTTGTTTTGTAGTGGATCTAGTACTGTCTGAATTGTAAACTAGTTGCAAACTACATTCAGAGTTTCTATGTCTGCATATTAGCAAGTTGGGAGCTTTCTAGAGAAATGTAATAAGTAATGAATTTCAACTTTCTTCCATATTTCTACTTCAATTTCAGAACTTGGTACAATATATAATGATGAATTAGCTTTTAATTTCATTTTAATTTGGCTTTCCTTTGCATATTTATATATCATCTTTCTGCTGATCTTGGTAACTTGTGTGTGAGAGTAAAATACATAAACATACAGTTTATGTTTTGTTGAAGGCGTTGAAAATGAATGTAGAACTTACCATGAAAATGAGTATAAATGGGATGTGTACAGAAGAGGAAAGAAAAAATGAAAGCTGAGCAGAAGGCCATAGCTACTCTAGGTTTATAAAGTTGCTGATACCGTGAACACTTGTAAAGCAATGCTGTTCCAGTGAACTCCTGTGTACACTTGTGCTTACTGTGCCTGCGCCTTACACATGAAACGTGCAGCTGGGATGCGCCGTGGTTTGCTCGCTGTTACGCATCGTGCCGCCTGTCGCTGGGGCTGTGTCACAGCACATGGAATCAGTGCTTAAGGAGATTTCCTTCTCTACACAGTACTTTGGTTTCATCTGCGTGACTGACTTGGCTTCTGAAAGGGAACTTTTCTAATTTTACCAATGTTTAATGCTCTGTTCAGGCTCAGAACGTATTTGCAGAGGAGTACTAAATTTAATAGATTTTATCATAGGTGTTTAAAAAATTGTGTCGGCATTTGTTGAAATGCATATATTAGTATGGCTAACTTAATATTATTGTTAGAAATTAAATTCACTAAGGCCATAAGACCACAGTACTTGCTCTGATTTACAGTACCAGATTTTAATATTAGTTTCACCTCTTTAATCCCTGTCAAATCAGTACCAGGGTCAAATGTAGTGACTAGAAATGATCTGACTTTATGTAGTATTGAGCCCAATACATACTGAATTCTGTAAAATATTTACATTAACTCTGCTTGGAACTGGAGTGTGTCCTTAATGGTATAAATTCACAGTCACCATAGATACAGGTGGTGTCAAAATCTGTCAAAAAGTGCAATATCCAAATGTCATTGGAAATATTTCAAAATGCATTTTCTTCCTATATTTTGATGATCATTTTGGTGTCATGCGTTTTGAGGAAAACCTGTATGATAATGCCATAAAGTACCATTTTTATAGTAAAGTACTTCTTTATGTTCCATAAAAATCTTTTTGTTTTATGAGGGTCAAATACTCATCTAAATATATACATCTATGAATCTAAATATATACATATATGCACTTAAGCCTGTTATACAAGGCATAGTGATTGCTGCAAAAAAATGCATATTTATATATCAAGAATGGGCTTCTTATTTGCTCTCTTGCACATTCAGGACACATAGAAGAATCCAGTGAGGTCATTTTATTACTCTTTAAAGTCCTCATTATGAAGCAAATGAGATTTACTGAAGGAGCAAGAGACTGGTAGCAGTTTTCATGTGGAGAAAGAGTGATATTTTAAGTACTTCAGCCTAATCTTTAGCTATCAATTGTAAGTGATCATATCCATGCCACTAAGGCTTGGCTGTATTTCCGACATTCCTAATTGTTGTCAAGTTTAGAACTAAACAAAAGCTTGTTTCCTTGTCTCTACCAAATGATGTTGTCTTAGTTACTACTCTGGTTGGCAGTCTGAGTATCATAAAAATTCAATTTACAAGAAACCAAGGTAGTTTTACAAGGTCCTGAATAATATACATACTTTCTTAAAAAAAAAAACCAAACCCACAGAAGTAATTGTTATGGAGAAGATCAAAGTAGTGATCTTTATTCCATTATAGAAACAGAGTTGACCAGGACACTACTGATCAAGAATTGAGAAACAATCTTAAATGTAGAGGAAAAGGTCAGGTTTAAGGACTAAGACCTTTAAACAGTGTTGTAATTCACACTGGGAAGAAAAAATGTGAAAAAATAACAGGCTTCTTGGTGATTATGTTCTGAAGGGGAAAGCAACTTTGTGTAGCTTTAGAGTGGAGGAGAGGAATAGTTATTTTCAGTTGAGATAATCCTAACTAAATAATAGTAACTCGAGGGCATGCAGATTTTAAAAAGTGGTTGCAGTTAGGACTGTAGGCTTCTGTAATTTTTAGGCAATGTGATTTTTATTTTTATTACAGTGATATTCAAGGAAGACATAGTTGTATTTATTTCCTTTGCAAGCCTGTCAGCAGTATTTCTTAGAATGCAAGACTGGGATGTTGTTGTATTGAAGGGTCTTGAGATGTTTCAATATTGAAAATTAGTCCTGTATAGGTGTGTCTGTGTGTGTGTTCAAGACATCACAATTTAATAACAATTTCTCTAACTTATGCTACTAAAGAAGTGGTTTTGATTTTTCTTGTATTAATGGATGATTTTATAAAGGGACCTAATCCTATGAAGATGTTTTGGCTCAGTGACTAAAGCAGTGAAATTCTAAGCCATGGTAAGGACAATGGTGTATTCTCAATATGTCATTCTGTGCTGGGCTGTAAGAGATTTGCATCATTGTTTTTTTATTTGCATCGTGTTTGAGTGGAACCGTACAACCGTTAAGAGGGATGGGGATTCTGCGTTGACTTTGCTCTTAGCTGTTTCTCTAACAACTTTGTGATGTAGTAGCATGGTTTTTAAATTACACTTTCATATAAAGGGTACATCTGTGATCTTTACTCAGTCCGTCCTCTGTCATTGCAGCTATCAAACATCACAGGAATTCTTGCTTGAATAAGATTTGAGGGTGGGTTTCTACACTTTTACATAATGGTTGAGCATTGTATTGATCATTTTGGTTGACTGTGAATATACCAGCAGATAGTAGGGATTATATTATTACTCTAGCAAGTAAATAACAAAAGAAAATAGCACTGTTGAAATTTATAAACCAGCAATATAAATGTGCAATGGCTGTAGTATAGCAACAATCTTTCAGTGGTAATTTGTGCAAAACAAGTCTTACTCCCTCTATCTGCCTTCTATTTGGGTTTTCTTTGGGTTTCTTTTTCATAGCTTTGACAATATAGTCTCCTATTTCAGAAGCCACATAATGAGAGTAAGGTTTGTAAGAATATCAGTCTGTTTCCATGTAAAGAGCATCTGAAAACCTGACTGAAGCAGTGTGGTTGTGTGTGTTTCCAGTGACATCTGGTTACAGCAGTAGGGCTCGTGTGGTGACACCGAGCAAAGCAAATGCGCGTCCAGCATTCGGTGTTGCTGTACCTTAGCTCAGGCTGGAAAAAGCTTTGTACAGCACTTGTATGGAAGGTGAAGTGCACGTGTGTGTGTTTCTGTGCTGCTGCTGTTACATGAGGGAAATCTACATGAAGACTCTGCTGGGACTGAATGGGGATTCCGTGTATAAAGTTCATGTGTGTGATATTTGTACAATGGTGACATCGCAGAGGAACAAAGTGTTTTGATATCCAGTATTTTTTCTTTTAACAAATAAGAATCGGAATTTCATACAGAAAAATCAGTGTGTTGTCAAATAATACGTTGAGTTGCAAGTATCTTTTTATATTTAACCAACTTAAGATCCCAAAAGAAAAAGAAGTGCTAGTGAAAACAGTTCTGTGTTTGCGTACTTGATCATTGAAATGGCATTGCAGTGAGACTATGATTGTGGTAATGGTAAAAGATCAAACTCTTTCAGTCAAAATTTTTTTTCAAATCTACCAGTATAAAAATGGAGTGGCAGAAGAAAAAGTATAAGTCCTTTCAGTTTTAGATTTCAGTCTATCGGTGTTGTTTGTTTCGTCTCCATATTTCTGGTTTTATTTTAAAATTATTAGGTGGCACTGCATATTTTGAGGCAGCTTGTGGAATCTTTACTCATGCTGGAGAGTATTCTTCTTAGCACTTCTAACTTTTGCAAATGAGTTCAAGCCTCATAATCTTTTATGTTTTCATTAAAAATGGATTTTTAGTAGTCCAGTGGTAATTGAGTATTATAGATTTCAGTTAATAGAAAATAAATTTGTAACACTCATTATTGCAGAAGAGGCTTCAAATAGTGCTGTGTGCTTCAGAAGTAAGAGTGATATTTAAAACAAGATTTTTATGTCATCCATAAATTTGGGTATGATGGTACTTCTCTGGCAGAATACTTAAAGACTCCACAATCTGGTTCTCTGTAACATCATTGTTCCTGTTAATTTTAAATAAAAAGTCATAGACTTTATTATTTGTCATGGTTTATCACTTTAATTTTCTACATTACTTTTACATATGCTGGAGTACTGCCTACTGTACATGCCATTGTCACATGTAACACATTTCTTTATCTAACTTTAAATTTGCTGATTTCTTTTTCTGTTTCCATCATTCCGTGCATTTAATTCATTGAAGAGCAAGAGAATTTTAACTCTCCCACAAAAGGTAAATATTTATGTAATTTTTTACAAATGTTTGGCAACTGTTGATACTGGCTTTTCCTTCATTATATGCCATGTCAGTATATAGGTTTTAGTTAACAGTGTTAACATACAAAAAGGTTGTTTCTCAAATATCTCTATGCTATCTGATGCCCCTCTTTAGAGTCTGACAATGGTTTCTCTCCTGCTTTCTCATGCTCCTGTTGAAATTCAATATACTGGATTTAACAGAGGTAATCATGATATTTTACATGGCTCAGAAGGTGCTTGATTGAGTTAATATTCACACAAAGACTTAAGATTTTTCTTAACTGTTCTTGAGTTCTGCACAGCACATGCTTCTAGTGGTGCAGCCGTGGTCCTTGGTAGCTGTGAAGGATGTTTCCTAGGTGTGGGCTTAGGAATAGTTAAAGGTGATGATAGCCAGAAACTATATTTTGTATGCAGAAAGATTCTGAAGAAGGAGCTGTGTTCTATTTGCATGTCAGTCCCATGTCAGAAAGTTACTCCTGTTGTAGGGGAGGTTTTAGGGGCAGACATACAATGTTCACCTCCTATGAATTTATGCCTGTGCTGACACTGGAGAATCAGTGAGCTCAACAGGTATCTAAAGCTGTTCCACAAAATTAAAATTGTGGTCTGTTATGTCTCTTGTCAAAGCCACATTGCAGAAAAGTCCTATTTTTTCCTTTTAGCTGAAAGTAGAAATTACTTCAAAATCCAAATGAAGCTTGTAGAGAAAAAAAAAATTTAAAATCCACCCCACCCTTTTAATGCATACATTTATGCTACATAAATATTACTAGCACTGATTAATCTCTTCTAACCTTTATTCCTGAGTCCTACTCATCCTGGGAAATTCTGGTCTGAATACAGGCTTGGGTGGGTCACAGCCAAACTGTGAGTTGAACTTGAATCAAACTATTTACTGCAACTACTTTACTTTCTGAAGGGATCAATGCTTAGGTAAAATTAAAGAACTTCTCCACTAGGTATGAACTCCAACACACATGTCAAACATACACAAGTATGTTTTCATGATAATGTTAAAAAGAGATTAAAAAGAAATATGTAACTTAGGTGTTAGCAATTGTATGTTCTCTTTGTAGTGTTTAGAATATACTATGAAATGTCTTAAGAAAGTGCTAAGAGTGGTTTATTTTACAAATTATTTTTGTCTCAGTATTTATATTTCTCTCAAACAGGACAGTACAAATCAATCTTACCTGTTTGTTGATTATGCCTCTGTCAAGATTTGGGCTGCAGTGGATATTTTTTTGTTTAAAACAATGGACTTTATTCAGACAAACTAGACTGTCTCTAACAGGTTTGTAAAAGAGCTTGTTTCCACAGGATTTGGATGGATCTGGCTCAATATCTGGGCATGTGTAGAAGGTGGTGGGATATTTACATGCACAGATTCCTCTGGTTCAAGGGAGCTGATGGCAGATGAAACCCAGGGGCTAAAAAAAGCTGGGCAAAAGAAGAGCAGCCAGCACAGTGAAGTGCCAGCAGATCAGGAGGACCATAAATATCTTAATTTGAGTTGATGTACACTAGTAGTCCACTGTAACTTCTTACAAGAGGTAAAAAGAATAGACAGTAGGTGAATTGGAGATGAGAATGGGGGAGTTACAGGACATTTTGTGAAAGGAGACATAAATTTGAGGGAGAGCATATGCTACAGAAGTGAACAACACTGACCATACGAGTCTGCAACAAAGCAAACATCTCTTCCATGTAATCAATGGAAAAGGTTGCAATAAAGTCTTCAGCAGATTATGAAAATGCTGACTTTTTTTCAGCCAAAAATCAGTGGTTTGTTGTTTTGTTGTTGGTTTTGTTTTCGGGTTTTTTTTCTAATTTTAAGAGGTCTGTGTTTGTTTTCTTCTTGTTTCCTTTTACATAGAAGGTTCTCTGTGGGTCACCCCTGAAGCTCTTTAAGAAGGAACTGAATGTTGCATGATCCAGTTCAGTTTCTGTATTGGCATATCTTCCTTCTCGAGTGAGTTGCTAATCTCAAGATGGCCACCATGCCTCTGTGTGTACTGAGATATCCAAGCTCATCTCCCAGCTTGCAAATCTGACCATGTGTCTTGGTCATGCCTTAATTATGACTGGGAGGAGGTCCAGAGAACTATCTGCTCCCATGGAAAGGAAATCTATGCACATAAGCTTGAAGTAGCTACAGCAGGTTCTGGTCAGGCAGAGCAGGGTTCAGAGCCAACTCCCTCACTATCTGCATGTTGCCATAATTTTTTGAAGTTGTTCATTCAAAGAAGTCATAACAAGTTCTTCATCTTGGCAACAAATTGGTTTTTCTGTGTTGCTTACCTTGTATTTCAGAACATTTATCTGCTCATGATTTTGTGTGCTTTTTAAATTTCATGGTAGAGTTTGCTGTGAATTTTTAAAGCCATGAAACCTATTGCAAGGATATATTGAGTGCATACTGCAAAACTCATCCTGAACCATTAACAGAAATGAACTAGAGACTCTGTATTATTTCTGAAATAGACCATCCTGGTCCAACACCAGTGTGACTTTTCTGTGCCACATAGCCATCTCTGTACCAGAGGATTCTCCCATCCAAATCTCATTGCTGCTTTATTTCCTTGCCTTTGTTATGGACCTAAGTTCTGCCTAGTTTCGTCCTCATCTGCCACTTATCAAACCAGTTTTTTTAATTATTTCATATAGCATTCTTCAAACCAGATAGTTTTTTCCCGATTCCATCCACAGAGCATCTAAGTTGCTCAGACAGATTAATTTCCTAGCTTTTGCTGTGTAGAACAGCTGTGTACATGCTTCTAGATGGCACTACAGCTGTAGCTGTCACTCTTCAACCTTTCTTCTTAATATGAAGACTGAAATTGAAGAATAGGGCAGTCCTCTCTTGTCTTCTGGAATAAGTGCAGTTCTCTGTTCCCCTGCCTGAACCTGTTGAGTTTGCCCCAGAAGCATTGTTATTATGAGATAAGTTTATGAGATAAATTTTAACTTCAACTTACTTTTCAGTACTTCATTATATAAGAAATCTTAGTGTCATTTTAGACTTTGTGTCATTTTAGACCTTTTCTCTTAAAGTTTATATCATAAAGGATGGATGTGTGATATATTCTGGAAGGAGTTACAGCTATCTGAAATCTTGAGGCCAATTTCTTCCTGTTATGTAGCTTGCTCTGACATTTAATAGTGCAGGTAAGACTTGGAGGTTTTCCAAGTCATACTGTTTACCTGCACCTCCTCTTTCTGTCTTGACCACCTTGAACAGAAATATGAAATGCCTCAAGAGAAAAGTCTGCGTTTGTCGCAGACTTCATCGTTACAGACAATGGCATGGCCAGTGCTAAGACATCCATAGGTTTTCTACCATCCAGAAAAGCACAGTATGGTTACCAGTTTGAATCACAGACCATGTAATGTCACTGATTATTCTGGCATTAAGCCCATACTTGGCTTTGAGCAAGAACATCCTTTTAGAAAGATATTTTCACTTATTGACTGCAAGGGAGGGAAATTTGTTCCTGGGCTTAATCACATGACTTTTTAAACACATATCTTATTACTTATATGATTTACCTACCCTTTTTTGAAATGTATGAGGGGATTCTTTTTAGATGTTATTTATTGACAAAATACGCTGTTTTCCAAAATTTTCAGAATGTAGATTCTCTTTGATGAATGATGCAATATGAAAGAGGTGGCTATGCAAAGAGTTAGAGCTCAAGAATAAAAAAACCTATAACTAGAAAGGCAGCTACAGCATTTTTTGCTGTTCCTTGCTACTTCATTATTGCTGCCCGCAATACAATCCTTATTTAAATGATCCCACATGAGTTTCATACATTATGCTGTTAGCCTAATAGATGGGTGTTTAAGGCATCATGTCGTTTGGGAATTTTGCATACAGCATGGAGTTTAGACCCTCTTAAACCTTAAAGGGAGAATTTTATAGCTATAAATTACTTCTGTTTCTTTTGCACTGGCCACTACTATTACTGCTGCTTTTGTAGCCCTGAATGATTTTCATAAGGTTGGTCTGTTATTGATGCTAATGCAAGTTTAATTTCTTTTAAAGTCATATTTCTTTAATTGTTAGATTAATATTCTAACAATTTCTATTTCTATTCTAGAAATATGCCATATGACACATTCTGTCTAGAAAGGTTTTATTAAAGAAAAAGGAAAACTTTATGTGCCCTACTACATCAGATCTATTAGTATAGTACATTGATTATTGTTGTGTTATTTTGTACATAATTGAAAAGGTATCATATTCTGACCATTTAGGATTCTAGCCGGTTCTAACTTCTCCCTCAGTTATACATCATTTAGGGGTTGAAACATGCCCATAGCAGTTTTCTGAAGATAGTAATAAAGATGAGGGCTGTCAATTAGTTAGTGGCATGAGATGTAACTCTATAAATCTTAATGTAATAGTCATATATTAAAAGAAATGTGACTAACACATAAAATCTTGGTAAACAGGTAAAGTCTTAGAAAAATTAAGTGGCTATCTCCTTTAAGAAAAAACAGCTGTTAGACTGTCCTAATTTTCTTTGAGGGTAGGCAAGCTGAAAATAAGATCTGCAGCTATTTTCTTTAGTTTATTCCATGTGTCTTTCAAGTAGTGTCCTGCAGAATTGCATATTTTAAACTACCCCCAGTTTTATGGCTGAGTATGATGCTATACAGTATGGAATGGTCCCTCTGGTCAGCTGGTGTCACCTATCTCACCTTTTTCTTCTCACAACCTTCTTGGGGGCAGGGGGAAGCCAGGACAGGGCAGGGGGCTGCAGCATGAGGAACAGAGAAGGCCTCGGTACTATACAAGCATTGCTCAGCAAAAACACTGGTGTGTTATCAACACTTAAGTCACAATTAGAAGAACAGGCAGCTGGGAAGAAAACTGCCTCCATCCCAGCCAGACCCAGTACACCTGGGATTACAGGAGTCAGACGGGTTTTAAATAGATTAATGGAATTGAAATATAACATTTTGATTCCATTCATATGTCTGTTTTTTCTCTCCTGCATGGCTTGATTGTTTATGTACATCATTGTTGTTAACCTTCACGTGGTTTATTAGTAGTAAGCTTTGGCTATAAAGTTGCACCATTTATTTAAGCAGCCTGCTCAATGAGTTCTCTCATTTACTTTTACACTGATCGATCTCACATCTGAATCATCAGCTCTTGAAGAGATGAGAGTTACAGCTCTTTGAAATGTGACTTCTGACACCAGAGAATAATAATTGACACAACTGATATTGATTGTGGTTGTACCACTATTTTGAGGCACTTATGGTAAATCTTAATTTTTTAATTCTAGAGCCACTCTCAAGTTTAAAGGTCTTGGGATTACAGTGCTTTGATGTCTAAATTCCTGTGTAGTTCTACCTCCCAAGACCTCCAGGAAAAGCACTCTGTAAATAGTGATGTCCTAAAAGAAAGTAGATCCATATTTTTCTAAGAGACAGTCTAAGTACTTTTTATGTTAAGTTTTTGTTACCTGTGGTAACCAGCCGTGTTCCAAGAAAGCAATGTGATCATATGGTGTTGTTACCTATGGCTGTTACAGTTTTGCTAATGTGCTTTTGCTCCTGTATTAGACATTTTTTCTGTTTTTCTTTACATTAACATGTAAAGGTTTTCCCAAGCCACTAGTCAGGCAGATAAAATTTTTTATCACACAACTGAACTACATTCTACATATGCTCAGACGTGCATGGTAAATGAAGCTGGAAAGAACACATTTGGATTTTCTAGAATAGTTTCATGCAACTGCATGCTTAGAAATAAATTCACAGCTAATTGGTGCTAAATTACATTATACTTCATGCACAAAATCAAATTTCTCCATCAGAGAATTTAGATTTACTTCACAGTCCTCATTAATTGTTTTCACATTCTTTGATGTAGTCATATACATATAAAAGAAAACCAGAATATAAATGTGTTAAGCTTAAGGATTTAAACATAACAAAAATCAAGAAGTACAGATTTAATATTGAATATTTACTCAGTCTTGACTGAAGTAATAACCTCTGAAATAGCATTTAATTACATAATATTCTTTCCCAGGTATCATAGGTAATACAGGTTAACCTATCATATATATTATTTAGTATAACATACAGTTGACAGGCTAAAGGACCTAAAATTCACACAATGAAAGGGTTATGTTTAGAGTAACTCTAATCTGTGCACCATACACATGTAGGGCTAAATTTTTAAAGGGGTCTCATTTTTCCCTTTGATTTCATATCCTCAGTCTATTTCATGCACGTATGATAGGATTAAGATACCCATTTTTTTACTTCAGTCCCTAATTGATCTATCTTAATCCTTTCATATCTGTCCTTGAAATAAGAGGCCATCTTTAAAAATTTCACCTAAAGTGCTCAATTTTGCCTTCAGATACCTCCATGCAACTTCCATTGAAGTAATTGGAGCTGTGCCTGCATATCTGATGGTGGAACTGGACTCATTGCAATTAAGGTACACATTTACTGACATAATTAGTCATCTGGAATAATTGCTGGGCCCAGTGTGACATTCTGCATGTGCAGAATTTGCTAGATTGGACTCTGCATATGGGAGACTGAAGATAATGCTAACTTTATTTCATGCCTTAGATTTGTAATTGCAACAGAATTTTAATGTAGTTTGTTGTACTTTATTTTCTTACTTTTAAATAAGAAGTTTGGAAGGAATTCACAATGAAGCTTTGTATATATTTTCCATCCCAACCAACACACAGACATTCTGTCATTTCCACGAGCACGTTACAAATGGTGTGTGCAGGCACAATTGTGATTTGTGCATTAGCTTATAGTTTAAAATATCCAATCCTGAGTGCTTTTTTTCGTTCTTTTTTTGGCCTTGTATCTTTGTGCTGGGAAAGCACACACAAAAAATAAATCCGTAAATAATGCCACAGTGTATAACTAACAGCATAAAAGCCACACACGAGAACTTTAGTACCTCTTAATTGAAAATACATAGAGTACTTATTTTCCAGTAATTTTAAATTATCTGTGTTTTGTGATTGCAAGTTGATTGCAGGCAGCTTTAATATAGGTGTCTCTCTCCTGTCACTGATCTGGGGAGGGGCTCTTTGATTTATAAAAGTAGTGGTTTTGTATAGAGTAATATAAATCCATGGTTGACACAAAAGCAGAAGATTTTGTGGAGGTTGCCTCAAAAAAAATTAAATTTGTGACACATAAAAAATTACAACTTAAGCTTTTCTGAGATGTTATAACCTGTTAAACCACAATGAATGTAGTGAATACTGCTGTGATTTAGAATAGTTGCTGATAAATATTTGGGTCTAGTTCTAGAACGGTTAACAAGTGACAGCTTTCGTGGTATTGGTATTACCTGTATTGCTTTGAATTTAAAATGCTACAAAGTTTAAGAATAGCTGAATATATAGATCTCTCTGAAATTTATTTACTACCACAGAGGTTAAGTTACTTGGAGGAAACCTTGGCCCAGTGGCTTTTTACAGCACTCCCTGTTAGTGCAAGGTTGAATGCCTGTGGCAGGCACAGCCAGTATGAATTGCCATAATTGTTCAAGTTATAGAAGATGCCCTTTATAGCACCACAACTACCTGAAGGTGCAAGATACCTGTTTTTAAAGAAACACTGCCATATGTAAATTGAAAACACAAGAACAAATAATTGTTTGAAGTAAAGGTGATCATTACAGAACAAAGTAGTGATTTTAAAGGAGGTTTTGTTAAAAAAAACCCCAAACTACTAGAAAATGACTGTGGTTTTGATATGACTGGTTGAATGGTCTGATTATTCCTCTCAAATAGTCTTAGCTATGTTAAATTGCTATGTTTCAAGATAGTAGGATATATAGTTTCAAGATAGAGTTAATTACTTTAAAAATAAATTTTAATACCTGTTTCATGCATTAATTCTTAGAATGCTACTGTAATATTTTTCTACTTTTAAACAAACACACGCTTAGATGATCATGGATTTACATACCCTGCATCCAGAATATTTAACAGGTGTATAATTCAGCCTGCCACCTAAATTTTTTCCACTCTTTTCATATCTGTTGCACCAGCTTGGTTATGTGTAGAAATTGGGATGTCTGCCCATTTTCAGGTAAAGACTCTCACAATGAAAGTGGTTGATTTCTTGACATTAGTGTTCCTTTGTTCTGTGCTTACACCCTGCTTGTTCTACATGTTTGTACATTTCTTTGTTTTGTTGAAATGGAAATAAGCTAAAATTGTTGCTAAACCATTTGTTTTTTCCAAAACTTTTTCTCTATTTTTAATTGATTTTCATTGTGTGTTTTTGCAGCAAGCTTAGTAGTGGAGGAGCGAACGAGACAGATGAAAATGAAAGTGCACCGTTATAATCAGACATCAGGGTCTGGTTCTAGCCAAGAACATGAGCGTGAGCAATATACCAAGGTAAAGTCAGTAGTCTTGGAATGATACTTTGGCTTGAAAATTGAAGGCATAAACTTGTTTATTTAAAATATTATATAACCTTCAAGAACACTGTATTTTAAAGCCTGACAGAAATGTCTTCAAGTAATAGCTTTTTAGCATCATTTTTGCCCCTATCTGATGTGCATTAGAGTTAGTCTTTGACATCAACTAAAATGAATCCATAAAAATCAAAATGCTTAAAAACTTCGGGAAAGTTTTTCAGAAAGAAAACATTCAGGAAAGAAAGATCCTTCAGCAGCTGTTAAAAAGAGACTTATCACATCTTAGCTTAGGAAGTCCTCAGACTTCCAATCCCTGGAGTTTGGAAAAGCAGGTCATGAAAGAGTAGCTTGGCCCTTGTTGCTTTCTGATGTGTAGAGAGCTAGACAGAACTAGGTCCAATCCCATGCAGATGTTCTTATATTTGTATAATTTTTTTGCATCCTAATAATGTCAGAGATAAAGTATTTCCTCTCTTGATGTACCTACTGATTACTTTGATTTCCTTTTCTAATAAAAGCATATAGAGTTTCTGTGATAATGGAATATATTGAAATTATGTTAATGAAGTTGTATAAAGGGATTTTGTTTTCTTGATAAGGCTAAAATGATAGCACAAAACTTTGTAATTTAAACTGTATAGGGTTCTAAGCAAACCGATGAAAATGTCTTGCACATCTGCACTGCTGCTTACAATTCAAGCTGTGAGGAGCTGGATGCTCACAGAGCAGATACAGGTTAAAATAATGTATAAGTGAAGTGCTCATCTAAAACAAAATCACAAATTTCTTAGGTTAAATAGGAAATTTGGCAGCTAACTTTTAGTATCTAACAGATTTGAAAGATTGATTCAAGATCTTGTTGCAGTTAAATATGCAGACAACTTTAAAAAGACCTTAAATGAACAGTTCTCTAAAGGGAGAGAAACAAGAGAAACAAGGCTTTAGGTCCTCAAAGGCCAAATTGTGGGATATCAGTGCTATTAAAAAAACTCAACAGCTGGGGTGGAAATTTCCAATGAGATCCTCTATCAGAACCAGGAATTTGTTTAATTAGAACAGCTAATTTGCTACTGGGTTTGCTGCTGCCTTCAAAAGAGGTCCACTCAGGGCAAGAGGGTGAGATGCAGTGTGTATCTGTGGTACTTCCCAACCACTTAACAAGGTAGGAAAAAATAGTCAAAATAGGGTAAAAATAAAATTTTCATTAGAGAAAGGTAATATGCAATCTGAGAGCTTTTGCCAGAATGACCAGAGACCCTTGTTCAGAGTCAGAGGCCAGGTTTCTGAGTTAGATTATATGTGCTTACAGATTGATTGAAATTTGTGTATTTATCATTCTGAAACATATTTTTTAATCCTAACTCTCTAATATTTAGGATAAGCATCGTTTTGGCCCTCCGATAAGTTTTTTTTATTTGATCAGTGTGGATCCAATGTATGGTTAAATAGTTGTTAGAAAACATCAATCTGAAATGTTACAAATTTTTCTTATCCTTAGAACCTTGAGTTTTCTAGGATATTCTTTTGGTTTTAAATGCATGTGGAAATCAAAATAGAAACCATGATGAGTACTAAATCAAAACAACACTTAAATTTTTCTATTCAGATTTTTTTTTTTCTGCAAATACGAGGAAAATTTTGAATAAGCAAATTCTCTGTCAGTTGTTACAGAGAAATATTTTTGGACTACTGTGTGTTCTGACAGGCATGTGCTTTTTTCCATCCTAAAACGGTAGTAAGAGGAATTGTCCTGGACTTTAAGTCTTTAACTTTTTATGTATTTTCTATGTGATAATGTTGGCGTCCTAGATAAGATGGTCCAACATAGAATTAATTTTTAAGTGCTGAGGAAGAACTATATTAGCCCATTCTAACACTCCATTATATTCAGTGATGTGGTTGTTTGCTTCATTTCCCTATGGTGATAGTGATCACTTTAAAAATGTTACCAAAGCAAACCTTGTGCTACTTTCTTTCTCTAACTTGAGAAAATGGTGAAAGAGTCAAGAAAATAAGCAAGACAGATGAAGATTTGGACATTTGAAAATGTAGTATGTCATATCAGCTGTTGTGGTAAAGCTGATGACTGAGACTTCTCAGAACCAAAGACTGTACCAAATTTCTGCTGCCAAAATTTGTGAAAAGGCTTCGAAAGCTGCAGAAAAAAAAACTCATTTAAAATAAAAAAATAAAAAAAATATTAAGTGGTATAATAGGCATTGTGGAATAGTGAAAAAGAAATATTAACTGATAAGTAAAGAAATAGGAATTGCAAGTACAGTTTTTCCCTTGTTAACCAAAATGCTTCTTTCTTTCCCAAATAGTAGTGTTTGCCCACTGCTCCAGAAAATAAATATATTTATTAGAGAAATTATACTGTGCTGAGCACTGAGGAAATACTCTGTTCTGCATTTCAGACCAATCAGCTCACATGGATTTGATTATTCCAATGTTTTTGCATTTGCAAATAAGCTTGTCTTTTTACATACGAAATTCTCTAAACCATTCAAAATTTTTCCTTTACTATAGGACTGGATCATATTTGCAACAGTTAATTATGCATGTACAAAATAATTCCTGAAAGCTAAATAAGTTTTCTCTTATATTGAGACAAACCTTTTTTAAACAGAGATATTGTAACTGGTCCTTTGCTATTTCCAGTCAATTTCTGATGCATTACAGTTTTGGAATTTTTCCCACTCAGTTTCTCAATTTTCTAGTTTCAGTAAGCAAGCAATAGATTTTCAGACATGCAGTATGCAGGTTTCCATTTTGAACATCCATTAATGGATTGGGAAGAGGTAACTGCAACATTTGTATATGTCTTCATGGCTGTTCCACTCTGTTTTGAGACTTTCACAGAGCTTACATCCTTATTTCCTCCCAGTGCAATGGAAAGACTCCATAATTTATGTGAAACAGTTAACTTCTAATTAGCTAAACAAAAAAAAAAAAAAAAATTAAAAACCACCTGACCTCTTAGGATTTGTCAAAAGAGTTTAAAGAAGAGCTTTTTATCATGTCTGCCTTCTTTCTTATATATTGGTGAGGCTGCAGTGGCTAGTGTGCACATATTTGTGCTGTTTCAGTGCTTGAGAGAATCCAAACATTTGGTGGCATAATTCCAGATTTGCACAGAGGTGAATTACAGTGTTACTCAATTAGCCTTTTAATTCAAAATAAAGTAAGTTTTTTTTATTCCAGATGCCACAGATAGAACACAAACACTATGCTGCAGCTGCTCTGGCTTAACATTTTTTTTTGGAAGTTCTGTTATTCAAGAGAGTTACTGATTAGAGCACTGTAGTACGTACTTCAAAAGGATATCACTCTATATTTAGATGCACTAAATATAGTATATTTATATT
>WBNO01028459.1:620242-695065 GCA_013400575.1 Peucedramus taeniatus | reverse complement strand
TGGAGCCACCCAGGCCAGTGAGGTGCTGATGTTGTCTATTGCATTGTCTTTTAAGAGCACTACAGGCTCTGAAGCCAGGGTTATAAGTTTCATCCATAGTTTTAGTGGATGTTGAGGGCTGAATCTTCCATTCAGCTATGTAGTGGCTGTAAAATGGCTTTGTCCTTCCTTCTGTAGAACAAAAATTTAATTTTCCACTTTCTTCCAAAAGGTGATTTTGCCAATCTATCCATCTGCCTCCACCTTCCACTTTCCCTCCTCTTAGTAAATGTAAGAAAAGCCCTTCCTGGTCAAGGATCACATATGAATATTTTCACCCTGAAAACAGTTACTGCTGCAATTTCCTCAACCAGAGAGCCAAGGAGACCCCTGTTCTCTGAAACCACTCAAGTATCTAACTTTCAGAGGAGAAGGGGAAGATTATTTCTGAGGTTAAATAACAAAATTTTATAACAAATATTGAGGATCTCAACCAAAATATGATGCTTAAATCCAGATGAGGATTTCTTTTGGTAAGTATGATCCACAGAGCCAGGGTGAAGAATCATTCCTGTCCTGCCCAGCCTTTAACTGCACTATGGGTGAGATGTGCACTTTTTTGCATCCTTTCTCATTCTCTCAGAAGTAGAAAGGAACGACCACACCAGTCAGAGTGAAGCCATGGTAGAGTGGGGTAGAAGTCTGGCTCAGACATGAGCCCTCTGCTCAGCTCTTCTGGTGTCTTGGGTCCTGCTCTGGCCCCGCCTTGTTCCACCAGCTGTCCCCACATGCAGGAAGCTCAAGAGCAGAGGTGAGACAGAGACTGAGACTGGGTCACATCTTTGTTTAGATCCTTTGTGAACATGAACACTGTATTTCCAGCTAGCTCATTACAGTGAGCCCAGAAGAAACAAATGACCCTGAGCTGAGCTCAGCTGATTAGGGCATGGTGCTAATAGCAGCAAGGTTGTGGGTTCAATCCCTGTACAGGCCATTCACTTAAGAATTGGACTTGATGATTTTGTGGGTCCCTTTCAACTCAGAATAGTCTGTGATTTGTGAAACAAGACTGGAATGGCCCTTTGAGGGGCAATTCCACCTCCTCATCATACAATACCTTCCATCCGGTTGAACCTAATTGTCTCCAACCAACAAAAGAAAAAAAAACTGGTTTTTTTCCATTTCTCTTCTCTAATCCCTCTCTCTGCCTGTCCTTGAATTGCAACAGATCTTGAGCAAGGACTGTCACTTTTCTAGGAAGTTTCATGTTTAATGTGGCAGAAAGAGGCGTCAATGTAAGGCAAATTATAATGGAAAGAGGCATCTTTCCATTGTATAAAAGAGATCTTGAAAAAGGGATGGTACCAGTTTTGGACTGGAGGCATAGGGAACATCCATGTAATAGCACAGGAAAGATCTGTGCAGTCATCCATTAAATGACAGGCACTCACACATGTGAGTGCAGGCTGCTAACTGTGCCTTGTGTGATAGCTCACCACGGGGGGAACCTGTTCCCAGAAGGACCACGTGATTTCTGCTTCTGCCAAATCCACCCTGAGTTTTAGACACCAGGCACCAATTTAACCTTGGTGCCATAGTGTGAATATTAAACTATACTCCACATGGCTGGTGGGATTTGTGCTCAACCACCTCTCCTTTCAACCTGGGTAACCAAGGTAAAGCACAGTTCCACCAGTGAAAGGAGGAAGCCTTATAGGCCTGCCTTAGCAACATGTTCAGCTACTATAAGGGATGGGCTTTGCTTTGCCTGGCACAGCAGCCTGCAGCTGACACCATGGGGACAAATGCAAAACAGCACCAGGGGTTTGTTGTGACTGTACCTTGGTTCACTTTATCGAAGAGTCTTTGAATTTGCTCCTTATACTGGTTGGAGAAGGAGTGAGAAGGAGGGGCTGCTTGCTGTCCTTGCCAACTTATGTCAGCTTTTCCTGCAAAAAATGTTGAGCAGGGTGAGAAATATGCTCTGTGATCACAGGGGCCCTTGATAGACAAAACAGGATCACACTGATTCTGGGTTTTTGCCTTTTTCTTGTGCTCTAGCAACAGGGAGCATTGAAACAGCTTGCCAAAACTGCAGGGCTCTCACACCAGCAAGTCAGGACTTTCCTTGTGTGTTTGTGTTATCAATTGAATTGGCTGATTAGAGATGTGCAATTCCTTGGTACCAGCCCTGCCAAGTAGAGGGGACCTGGTGCAGAGCATGCTGTGGGACAGAGCAGGATGAGTTTACAGTGATGTAAAACTCCTCTCCGCTTTCTGAATTTGTGCTTGGGCACAAACTGGCTTCCAATTTATAATTTGTGCTTAGAAGTCAATGGAGACAATGCAGCCACTCCATTTATTTCATCTGAAGTTAGTATCAGCTAACATTGTGATTGTAATTATGGAAAACACAAGGAGAAAGGCTCTGCACAGCCACAGCTCATGGAACAAAAAGTCACAGAACCACCCATGAATTTTCCACCGAGAGCTGGGTGCAAGGATGAGCTGCAGCTGCTCAGCTCAGGCATATGTGAAAGACCACAGAGACAGGATGTGGAGGAGGATTTGTGAGAGGCTGGAGGGTAGGATCTGTGTGCTGGATGATCAGGCAGATAACCAACTGCAAGGCTGGGCACACAGGAGTTCTTTCAGACTGCGAAGGGGGCAAGGTCAGATGAGTGCATTTGCATTTAAGGACTCTGGGTATTTTGCAAAGGTCTCTAACTCTGAAGCACTGTGCAGCAATGAAGCAAATGTTGTTTAAAATTCCCTTTTTAAAGCCTATGTTTGTGCCTTCTAGGCACATCAGCCCTCAAAGGGTTTCACGAGAAACTGGGTAATCACAATCACAGAATAATATGAGGAATCAAACAGGAGTAGAGATGAAGCCTGAGCCACCATTCCCTGAAATGTGGGCAAACACGTCAGAATTCATATTCTGAGAGGATGCTCAGAGTAGGAGGTGTGACCCAGGGAATAAATGTCACAGGATAAAACACAAAGCAGTGAGTGGGCACTAGCCAGGCCCTTTTGGATTTGAAACTCATGGGGTCCAGCAGCCTGGAACACTCACTGCACACAAGGGAGAGTGCTGAGAATGTGGCACTTTAAGCATCAAAGGGTCTGAGAATGGAAATATGCCATACATCCCTTCCAGAGCAAGGTTTGATCCATTGGGCCCTGCTGACTTTACATACCCGTTAATCTAATTCTTTCCCTTATATATTGAAAAAGGATCTAAAAAGCTGTTGCTTTAATTGCTGTAATTAAATGCCTGGCATCAGAACTTCAACAGATGTGAAAGAAAAAGACACACCTACCCACGAAATGTACAGATCTGCATGCTGCAGGGAGAAAAGATCATCTGGGAGATATTCATTGCATCTAATTGTTGGGCTAATCCCTAATTTGTGTATTTGAAAGTGCCTGAATGAAACAGGCATTCTTGATGTGGCATGCATCATTCCTAAATGAAATACCCTGGAGCCACTACATCAGGAAGATTTACCCCCACTGCTGTCACCTTGGAAACTTATGAAAACTGGATGTAAGACTCAGATGGGACAGAAGCAAATGTGGCCTTGTGAGTTAAAATAGGACAGGATGACAAGAGAGCACTCTCTGTCACAAGTGAACTGTGTGTCTAACAGGACAACAAATTTCACAACAGAACCAGAAGAGTATGCAAAGATACTTCTGGAGATAATAGGTTAAAGTGAAGAAGGGAAAAATGATCTTTAGATATAAAGCCCCATAAAATGCTTGGTCTCAGACAGCAGTCAAAAAAAGCCATCATGACAAATGATCATCCAATTTTGTGCTTTTTCCCTGAGAAAACTAAATCCCATGCCACCTCTTATTTAAGAAATGTAGATACTTGTTTTATATGAGTGGGGCAGGAAAGAAGTGTCCATCTTTTGTGACATATTGGCTGTACAGTGTGCAGACTGGGAAAAATGCTTTGTGCAGCCATCTTGGTGCTTTAGATTTATTCTGTTTATTTTCTGACCTTTGCATTTGCAGTTCTCCCATTCATCAGCAATGGATTCACATGAGAGGAGGCTTTAACATGTTTTAGCAGCCATTTTGCAAAGTGCTACTTAGCTATTTTTAATGAGATATGCTCAAAGACAATCATCTGAAGACAAAAAACCAAAAAAAAAACAAAAAAAAAACCCCAGGAGACAACAAACGGTGGTTAGAAAATATTAATTTCTTCCACATACACTGGTCACATTTTTTGAGCTCTGACATGAAAGTACAATTATACTCTTGCAATGCCTCCATGAGGAGGGTTTAAGTACCTCTTAATTCTAGTCTATTGTGCTCCTCATACTGGGAAACTCAGCGAAGCCTGTTGAGCCCCAAGGGTATTTCAGAGCAACCCCAAGTCTGCTTCCTCTCACAGCAGAAAGCTTCAAGGGGCACATTTGTGCCACATCCCAGTGGCCCAAATCTCACCACTAAGCTGGGGCTTACTTGAAAGGCCAGTACTGAGCAGAGGATATTTCCAGGGGAATCAGCTCCTCCCTGTTTAAGGGGTCCTTTGATCTACAAGAGAAATCTAACAGGAATTTAGCACAGCTAATAGTCAAGCCTTTGATCTTCCCTTTGGAGTTTCACTGGCTGTCAGACAGCCTGAACCCCTACTTCCAGCAATAGGAGCCAGGTATTTTTCCCTAGCACTTTACAGTGAATTTGCCACCTTCATAGATTGACCAGTGTTGCAGGGTTTTTCTTCCTATTCACTTAACTTTTGGGGAATTTCTCCTTTGAAACTTTTTCTTAGACAATGGACCTTCCTTTCAGTCTCACTTTCATATCTCTGTCAAGATGGTGGATGTTGCTACTGAGGTGGCAGACAGCCCACTGTAGCAGAACACAGACTCTGAAGGATATTTGCCTTCTAAAAAAGATCCTACATTCTTTCCAGATCTGAATGGCTGTAAGTTAAAGGAGGGATATATCAAGACTTTGATGACAGATGCCAGTGTCAATCTCATATCCTATTTCTGCATCAAAATATTTGCTCTTAATTGAATTTACTGCGCAAATTAACAGCGGAGGTGCCCAGATTTCTAAATAGGTCATTGCAAGCCAACTTTACATCATGCTGAGAAGTCAGCATGCTTGAGGAATATTGGGAAAAAAACCCAAATATTTACTAAATGTGATGAGTTAGAGAAAGGGGAAGTGTATTAAGGATGTCAAGGATGTTAGTCTGAACCTCCAAATGTGTTTGACATCCTCGGCACCTTAAATGGTGGGTTAGATTATCAAAGGCATCCAACAGCTTTAGTGTACTGGTCAGTATTTCCTTTCTCCATGTGGTTCCAGGATAGCAGTGTATCTTCACAGGTTCCAAAGGTTACAAACTGCAAATAAACTTAAAGCAATAAGAAAAGTCTGGGGTTTGATTTCCCAGTCTTCTACAGTCTGCAGAGTCTGCACACAGCCAGCACCACCACACAGAATGACACAAGCAGTATCAAAGAGCCAAGATGGTCTTCCCACATCTGACTCAGCCTTAAACTGACCATAGAAACAGGATGTGTTCAATACTTGTCCACCTGACAAGCTCTCATCTGAGTCAGTCAGGCTCTGTGTAGCCCCTGGAGCTGAACACCACCCTCAGAAAGGCTGAGACTGCTCATTAATTCCCTCCTGGTCCACACAGGGAGCTGCAGGCAGATTGCAAGGAAATTGGCTGAATCTCAGAATTATGACCTGGAAACTGCAGCAATAGCTCTCTCTACCCATTGTACAGAGCCCTGCTGGTGGCACTGGATGTGTGGCCTGCTGGTAGCATCTGAAGTCACCATTCCTCTTTGCTCCTGGATGCAAATGGTGAGAGCCAGCCAGCACAAACTCAGAAATGTCAAGTTTGGTATCATAAAGCTCCACTGACTCTCAGTTTAAAGAGAATCATGATGAAGAGCACTTCCCACCAGGAGAATGTCATGAACTGCTGCATTTAGCAAATCAGACACAACTATTTCCTTTTCCAAGGATACAATCTGGTCCCAGCAGTGAGGATTAACCCCCCAGACAAATATTAGCCTTAATTTTGGTTTAACAGCCAGGATCAGCTAAAATGAGTTTCAAAACTGTTCTCTTGAAATGCTTAACTAAATCAGGGAGGAACAGGGAAGAGCACAAGTCCCCAGCAGCACTTATTTGAATAATCTTGCTGACAGATCTGTTCTTTTCTCAGAATTTCTAGTCTGCACAACAGATCACAATATGAAATCAGATACTGTCACTGGGCTCTGATAAATGGGGATGCAAGGACTAAATATTCCCTTTCCATATGAATAAATACTCCAATTCAAACAGCACCACTCTCATTGTTCATGCTGTCACCAAAATCCTGCAGGCAGCATCACAGCCTAGTAACTGAGCAGCACCCATCATTATTCACTTCATGAGCAGATATAGATTTTCAGCTCTCATTTACTGACAACATGTTCCTGACATTATTATCTCTTCTAAAAGCTTCTGCATGAGTTATAGCTACTGGATTCAAAAGGAAATTTTGCATCTCTGCCTCTGAATTACTGACAATATTTTCAATGTCTCTGAGACATTTAGGGAACAAATTTCCCTTTAATTTTAAGACTGCAAACAAAGGAAAAGCTATTACACTATTAGGCTAATTTTTGCAATGCTTTAATGACTGTCAGTTAAAATCCTACAGCTTCCAGTCTGAATTTGTTGAGTTGCAAGTTCCATGCCAGTGGAGTTTCTTAGATACTTTTCTGTTTGATCCAAAAGGCAAAATAGATACTTATGAATTGTAGTTCCATCATTCATCCTTCTTCTGCACAAATGGAACTGGTCAAGGCCCTAATTACAACCTTGCTAGCAGTTAAGGCCTATTGGCAAAGATTTTGCTTTTATTCTTTTCTTCTTTTGCTTTTATTCTTATAGTTCTTTTCTTCACTGTCTTCATCTCTGCAGCAGTCAAAAACCTTTATGGTGGAATCTATCCTCATTTTAGGAAGGAATTTGATAGCAAGAACTGGATCTGCAATGCTTCTGTCTACTTCCAGAGTGGACTTGTAGCTAACAGAGCACACGGGCAATAAAACAATGATCATGCCAGAGACTGAGAATGAGATAATGTGAAATAACCCAAAATGCAATCCCTGCCTTACACTTATATGGCTTAACTGTTCTGCTCTGCTGCCCAGGGTGGAGAGCTGAGGCTGTGAGCCAGCAAAATCTGAGTGAAGTCAGATCTGGGTGCTTCAGGTACCCAGGGCCAGAGAAGCCAGTTTTTTGTTGCTTTTCAGCCACTGTGTGCTGGCTTGGTTCCCCTCAAAATCATCTTCAATCACGCAGAGATGATTTAAGGAGCAAGGGTGGTTCTTGACAATGAGGCTGGGAAGGCCAGATGGCTGGAAAAGTGCAGGTAAACATCAGAAAGAGGTCAAAGGCACAGAGCTGGGCTGAAGGTGATGCTTCATGGCTGGGGTATTGGTGGCAAGAAAGCCTTTAACTGCTGAGGGCTCTGGCTGAGACCAAGCCAGGGAGGGATCAGCACTCTCATGAAGGGAGGGATCCTCACTCACCTATGCTGTCACTCCATCGTTGTTTCTGATGTGGATCCCAAATGTTTTCTGTTCTGTCCCTCAGAGCCACTACAACACATTACTCTGCAGAGATGGACTCTAGTAAATGAAAGTGAAAATGTAATGAGGTTTAGAGACAAGAAGGGAGGGGAAGACATGAGGGGGGACATGGGGGTCTGGCCATGAGAAATCTTGATGAAGGGACAGGGATTAATTTACAACAGCAGGTTTAGTCCTCGTGTGGTACCAAAGCCAAGACACTAAGTTCCCCAGGAGACCTTAGCACAGAACAGTTCAGGAGTATTCAGAGCTCTTAGAAAAGGTCCATACCCAAAGCCCTGTTACAGCAGATAAACCCCAAGGAGCAGAGGGGTGGCTGTCACAACACCACAGGATCCCATCATCCCACACAGTGTAATTCTAACTATTTGCTTTGGAAAGACAGGAGTAGTCAGGGATATTACAAAAGGCAGCATGAGAAAATGATTATCCTCTGCAGAACTCAAGGCACTGCAGGTAATTACTGTCTGCGCTACCGTAAGAATTTAGCTTGGAACAGAGGATATGGAAAATTGTAGTGTACCTTAAAAGACCATTTCTGCTGAGTCCATGATTGTTACTATTAAGTAAAGTTATAAATTACAGTCCATAATCTTGTCTTTAAAAGGTATTTTGCGCTCTGCAAGGAGGACCAGGACAGAGAGGGCAGAGTCTCTTTTGTGATGAACCATCATCATCTGGTTGTGATGGGCCATCATTTGTCTCTGATGATGGCACATTTTTCTCCTTAGCTCTTTACAAGAGCTTGTTTTGGGGTGGATTGAGGTGGTAGTGATGGTAGTGCAGCTGGAATGGTTGGTGGGTTTTACCCTACAGTTTCTATAAGATTACCTGCTGTTGTGGAGGAACTTTTTTGCTCTCTTGGAATTGCCTCTTTTAAGAGCATGCATTAATTACTCCTCATGATTATGTGGTGAGAGGAGTGAGCAGAAACCTGCCAGAGCCCAGCAATGCAGCAGTAAACCCACCTGCAGACACCTCCTCCTTCAATCTTCCCTCTGAAAAGGTGTTAGAGCTTGAGCTTTTAAACTTGAAAAAAAGCTCTGAAGTCAGAATGTGTGAGAGAGATGAAATAAGAGTTGAGCTGGGAAAGGAAAACTGTATCTTCAAGTCTAAACATCCTAAGATTCCTACAATTTGTTGATTTCCCATTTATCATGGTCAAGCATAAGTGAAATCTGTCACAGATCATCCACTAGTCTCTTGCCATCACAGAGAATATCTGCTGCTGGTGAGAGACCCCCCGAGAAGGTTAAGTCAGGATGGTGTTTTCCTATGAGAAAGTCAGAAAAACTGCAGATAACTGAATTTGTGTTCACAGCATTCTGGAGACACCCAACACCATGCAAATATTATAAAAATACACAGAGAGGAAGATTAATGATGTGTGGGTGGGTTATAAACACAGACAAAGACAAGAGCTAGATGACAAGACAATTTTGTGAAACAGGATTCTAATTTTGCTGGAAGATGAACTGCAGCTACTGTCAAGCACCAACTTTCTTCAAATGCTTCAGGGATGTGTGTTTTAGGTCAGGAGGCCCTGGCATTGATAGGAAAATGAAATGGTATTTTTATACCAGAACATGGATTTTTAGGATTGGAGGTCACCTATTAGTCTGCAGAGGCCAGACAACAGAGAGAGTGTGTGTGTGTGTGTGTGTGTGTGTGTGTGTGTGTGTGTGTACACATTCAGGTAACAAACTCTCACAACTTCCGTAATACTTAAACTGTTACCTGAACCTCAGATACTTGAGAAAGCTCCTTTTACCAAATAAGGACAAGATCTATGAGAGAAAATATTTATATTTGTGGTATTCACATACTCTTTGAACAGAGAGACACATAATTCTCCCAGGAAAATCCTGGGACGCTGTGAGAAAGCTCAGAGAAAGAGAAAAACAATTCTTATCTCTATTTGCTACACCTGTTGTTTGGCACATGTGGAATGTGTTATGGAGATTGTTTACCAAACAGTGATTTCTTAATTGGACACCGGTGATGGTTGTTTTGGATTTATTGACCAATTAGGTCAAAGTTGTGTTGGGACCGTCGGTACAGTCACAGGTTTTTCTTTAGTATAGTATATACTAAAATGATATGATATAGTACAGTATAATGTTAGTTAGTATAATATAGCTTAATAAAGCAATTGTTCAGCCTTCTGAAATCATAGAGTCAATGCTAATTATTCCCCAGCTGGGGGTCTACTACAATAGATATTTGCCTGGATTATTAAGATGTCCCCTTTCCAAACAATCTTGTTACCACTGCACTTGAATGAACACCTGAAAGCACGGCCACTCTGCAGCTGAGGCCCCCTGCTCCACAGGAGCCCACAGAATGAGAGAGATTTCTGTCTTGAAGAAAAGACTTTTAGAAAAGCAGCAGCAGCCAGGGGTGGAGAGCTGTCAGAGGCACTCAGCACTCCTCACACGGGCTCCGTGCCAGCTGCAGCTGCGGCTCCGTCCCTGGGGCTGCGCCGCTGGGGCCGGCACGGCGGGCAAAGGATGTGACTGCTGCCTTCTGATGGGAAAGAGATGCTGGGTTTGGGGAGTTTTGCAGAGAAATGCCGCAATAAGATGATTTTTTTCTGTCTTTGACTCACTCTGAAGCAAGTTCAGATTAGCACTGGTGCCTGAAGGAAACTGAAGACAAATCCAAATCCAAACCCTGACCAATTTAAATGCTGATGTATTTCTTTCTGTCAGAGGCAGGGGGTTTTAACCATCACTTCACATGAGACACAAGGCACTGGAAGAATAAATCTCCCACCTCAGAGCACCAAGAAACACCAAGACAAGGTGAATTTTAACACCTGTGGAGAGAGATTGGGTCTACTTGCAACAAGAAAATACCTGTACTGTTTTACTTATGATGTCTTCGTGCATACCTCGCTTTTCTTGGGAAACTCTGCTTCATGGATTCCATTCTGAATGTTGTGGTTCTTTTTCCCATTTGCAAATCTTTTTCAAGGTCTACCAAAAAATAAATCCCCATAGTAACTAGTTCTATTTTATGGGTACCTCTGTATTTGCAGATATACCTAGAGGCAGATCTCAGGGAAGTTCAGAGTGGACATTAGGAAAAAGTTCTTCACTAAGAGGGTTGTTAGTCAGAATATACTCTTCAGAAAAGCGGCCATGATACCAAGCCTGACAGAGTTCAAGAATCAGGATGCTCTTAGACACCTAATTAATTTCAGATAATCCTGTGAGAAGCAGGGAGTTGAACTCAATGACCCTTGTGGGTCCTCTCCATCTGGCAATATTCTATGATTCCATAGTTTTCAGCAGAGAGGAGTGGATCTTGACCACTACCCAACCTTGACAGTGGAATTATTTCTCTCTCAGTTCCTTCTGCAGTTTATTTGCAGCACATAAGAAAGGCTCAACATTGCTCTAGCACATTTTCAGCCCAGAAAATGCCTGATGTCTGCTAAAATTTCAGAAAGATTTGGAGTGGAGATACATACACGAGACGAGCCCAAGCATCCCGAATGCTGTGGGAGTTCTGAGCGCACCACAGCAGCGCTGGCAGGGCTGATCCGCCCGGCACCTCTTCCAGGGATGCTCAGCACTCCTGAAAATTCTCCCTCTCGCCTCTGAGCGCTATGGGAAGGGCAGGGAGGGACGGAAGGCAGCGGCGGAGGAGCCGCAGCACCGCTCTGTGGTGGCGGGTCCCTCTGCAAGCCAAGAACAAGGACAGCAGCTCCCTCTTCTCCAGCACTGCTCGAGACTCGCTTTTTGTGGCACCAAGAAAAGCTGTTTCCTCGCTGTTTCGAGGCTCTGCTCTGCTCCCCTCCTTCCTTCCCCCTGGCTCTAATCCCTCTGCGTGCAGATACCTTTCACTCCCCAGTTTTAAGCCCCTGCACCCCAGGATACAGCAGTGATACTGGGATGCTGCTTCACAGTCCCCTGCCTGACTGCAAAACACAGTCAGCTGTGTTTAATCCTTTGAGTAAAAAAAAATAAATAAACTGAGAAAAAAAAGAGCAAAATTTACCTATGAATTTCTCTATCTTTACAAGTTTTTCCATTCCTGACACACAAATTAGAGAAATATAGGATCACTCCTTACAAAAGATATGTGACATCAGTTTTTAGATATGACTTACCTAAGGGGTTTTGGTAAATTAATAACACAGTGCAGAGAGAAATTTTGACTTAAAAGCCATGAATCCAGCTACTGAAGGATGTGGTCTGCTTCTTAGAGTAGTCACACTAGACAAAGACTGGGTCAGCCTTAAGCTCAAATGCAGATGCCCAAAGTCACAGCACTGAGATGCGTTTTGTCACTCAACTTCCATTTCCATTTAAACACCTAAACAGTCTCTATAACATCTCTGCAAACTGAAGACAAAATGATCTCTCAAGAAAAGTTTGTTATCAGTGGTTTTCATCCTGTAAACTGTGGATTCCACAGGGCTGGAGCTTAATTTCATAAAAATACCCCTAGCTAAACATCAGTAACTATCTGGGCATTAGCAAATCAGAAAAAAAGTCTGAAAAATCTCTGAGCCATAATATTTAGAGATCAGTCTGTTTTCTTCATTCTCCACCTTATTCCCTAATTCCCTCTTAGCTGAGAAGAGACTCTGTCTCAAATGATGTCACTGCAGCATCAGCTCCAAGCCAAGCAGATAAACGGCCTTACAAAACTCCCTCTTAGTCAGAAATGGTGTGAATTAGGTCAAGATTGTGATAATGCAGAGATCAGGAAATAAGGCTTCTAAGTAAGCCAAAAAAGCAAAGTGTTAATGGCCATGACAGCAATATATAATGAGCTCTTAAGGAGAACAACACATAACTAAGCCACATATTTCCTCACTGGCAGTCAGCTGCATGTTGGTGCTTTAATGAAGCTACAAGGCAGAACACAGGAATATCTAATCTGCATAGAACATCATTAGTGAAGATAAACTACATTTTACAATGCTGCCATTATTTTTGCTAGCATCTCATTAATCATTTAATGGTCATTACTTATTATTTACTTAGCCTGGACAGAGTACACAGCTGTGTGAAAATATCCTCAGAATCACAGATTCAGGTGGTCCCTGCCTCATGGAGCCAACAAAGCTGTAATTTGTCACTGCTGCCAGTGACCATCAGAAGTTTGCATAGGAGGAAATACTGCCTATGTCCATCTTCATGGGCAGTTGAAATGGAAGTTGACTTCTGCTGTGATAAATTGAAGATACTGAATGATTTCCAGGCAGTAAAGAGTAAAATTCTCTGCCAGATTTGGAGAAAAAAGAAGGCAATCATACTGCTCTGCTGTCCTCAGATACCAGTGGGGGTCTGGGCCCCAAAACTGTTTGAAAAAGGCAACAGAAGATAAAGTTCAGTTGCAACCTGCTGGTCAAGTATAGACAGGCTCTCAGGGTGTCTCCCTGTGGGCCCAAGGGTAGCAACAGGCTCAACTGAGCTGCAGGGGAACAACCAACTGCTCTGCAGGCACTGCTGCTGGGAAAGGCCATTTGCAGTGGCAATGGCCTTCACTCCAACACAAGGTGACAAATTCCCTCTAAGCCTTGAAAAAGCACTAACCCTTGTGCTCTGAATAAACAGAGCCAGGTGGAAGGGGTTTTCCAGTTCAGCAGCTGAGAGGTGCCCAAAACAGAGACTGGACTGCAGTCCTGCCATGGTGACCTGGGAAAGCATGGGTGCCCCCACATCACAGGAGATGACATTTCACCAGTGACTTACTCACCCTCTCAGCACCCAGACAAGGGGTTCATGTGGATCCACTCTTAACTCTGTAAAGGGAAACTGAGGCAAGGAGCACACTGCTTGGCACCTGCTCCTTATGGCCATACAGTGCTTGTTTTAACCAAACACCCTGTGGAGGTGGCATCCCCATGTGGCAATTAGTGAGCCACAACCTTGGGGAAAAAGATACACTCAGAACTAAACTCATTTTATATCCATGTCCTGCAGTCTTTGAATGTGTTGGGCCAGTTGTGCATCTTGATTTATCATCCAGCAGCAGAGGCACAAAAATGAGCAGGGTGATAGCTCAGTGACCTGTGGTACCCTGACTGCAGCACCCACTCAGAGCAGGACAGTGCCTCTAGGTGGGTGTCAGAGTTGCTGTGCATTTTCAGATCACTAATACAATCCCACATTTTTAGCAAGGGAAAAGAAGTTCTTCTTTTTTTCTTTTTGTGTGCTCTGTGTGTGTGTGCTTTTTTTTAATGCCCTTACATCATCTAAGGAACAATTGACCAATCCATGGAACAGTTTTCTAAATATGTTTTGCCTGAGGCACACATTCAGGACAGGAAAAAAATCAGTCCAGGTAATTAAATAATTTGTCAGTTATAAACAATTGTCACTGGCTCCCAGTGAGGTAACCCATCACCTCCCATGCCACAGGTCAGGAATGCTCCTGCAGGAGCCCTGTGGGTCCTTCCCTACTGCTGGGAAAAGTGCTCTTGGCAAAGGCCAGAGCTCCTGCAGAGCAAGCTTCAGCATGGGTGAAATGTATGCTCCTGGACTCTGGCTTTCCTGTGGGAAAGATGGTTCAGTCCCAGCAGAGGAAAGGGAGACTGGAGTGTGACCTGCACTGCTGGCCTCTGCTCCCCACCAAAACACAAGGATAAAGACTTGCTCTGGTGTGCACACCTCCAGAAGCCACATCTGCACAGCATCACTGCTGCCCCAGATCACAGGCTCAGGCACAAAACCAACCACACTTCCCTGCTGAACTTACCCTATTTCAAATGACCAATTCCAATTTGGTGATGAAATCATCCTTGTCCCCAAAACAAGAGGGACTTCTCACACCTGTACCCACCACCCTCTCCATCATCTGAGGCAAAAAGCCTACAGCTGGTATTTTACTCCCATGAAGGGGCAAGGAAGGGAGGCTCCTTCCTTTGCACTGTGTTCTGCAATGCTGAGGCAGAAGCAAAGGGAAGTTTAACACATCCCTCCAAAAGATGCAGTGAGAAACAGCAGCTTCCAGCATGGTTTTGAAGATTTGCTCTCAAGGAGCAGCTGCCTTCCTCTGAGGATGGTGCCCCTGAGATCTGCAGGCAGCCTCACATCAGGCTCAGCAGAGTGACTGCGCTGCTGGGGACATGGGGCAGGTGCATGTGCTGAAGGAGCTGGAGGGCAGGGGATAGATTATTTTAATCCTTGTTTCCTCTTCATTTTGTCCCAAGAACTGAGTAATCAAATGTGATAAATTTTGAGAAACATTTGGAACCCTTGTCCATCTCTAGCAATTTATTTACCTCAAGAGGCCTTTCTGTCTTTCCCCAGGAAGCTCTGAATGTCTTTCTCTGCAAGTTCAGGAATATTCCCTTTCTTCTACAGTTCAACAACTCCATGTCTCAGCTCTGAATCTCTGGTGAGATCCCAATCACAACAGAGCACAGTGATTACCCTGAGGCATCCTTTACAGACTTCTAACATCCAGGTCAGGAGATGACACTTGGGAGAAATAAAATTCCCCTGTGGATTGTCATGTCCAGGGATGTTTCCTACTCTTTTTACCTCTTATTTTCCTGAGCTGTAAGGAATTGTTTAGCCTTTACTATGTTTTGCCCAAGAGAGCTAGAAAGGCAAAATGATTTTTCTAAAGTAATTGTTCTACAGAGAGTGCACAACACTTTCTGAAGCCGAGTCAGCACATAAATGTAAGCCATTAAATGAGTAACCCACTGAGTACTGAAGCAGCTGAGAACGGCTGCACCCTGGCTAAAAATCAACTATGGAGTTCAGCCAGGGGTCATGATGCCCTATAACAGCAATGTGGAGGGGTCCTGATGTCCTATAATGGCAAAATGGAAAATTGAGCTGGTTAGCCAGGGGTTTTTATTGCTGATGGATGAACATTAACAGGCAATTCACTCACAGGTAAAGGAGAGCACAAATATTATGGTTGGAGCAAGTGTATTTCATTAGAGTAACTGTGAGAGTTGCTGTTCAGACTGGAGGAGATGACATTCATCTGTGATTCATCTGTATGTGCCTGTGAACAACTACAGGTACCTCGACCCTGCTGATCCCTTTCAACTTGATTCCATCAAGGCAACCAGTGCTGCAGTGGGAGACAGCATGGGCAGAAACCCCAGTGCTGGCAGACAGTGTACTTCAGTGGAGAGAATTCCTCTCTTTTAAACAAAATATTTTAAAGTAAGATCCTTTTTTCCGAGTCCTTAAAGTTTTAAAGTCCTTTTTTCTTCCCCCTTTCCTGAATGCATTTGGAAACCTAACCTGAGAAGAAATCTGAAAGTGTTTTCAGAGGAAAGCTGGGGAGAGGAAAATTATGTTCAATATGTCAGGAAAAAAAACCCAGAACTTCCTTGTGTGGCAATGAGTTGGATTTATTGGTGAAATTAACTTCTGAGACAAAAAGATGATGAAGATGATAACCCAATCCCATGGGACAAAAGAACCAGCTGCTCTGATTGCATCGTGCCCTCTGATGGGCAGCCAGAAGTGCCCCAGTGCAAGAGCCTGGGACATGGATGTAGCATGGTACAAATACCCCAGTATATATAGGATGCACAGCCAAGAGCAGCCTTTGCCCCCAGGTGCCATTCCAGGCTTTGAAAGCCATGGATTCTCACATCCTCTTGACTAGAGGGTTGGTCCTTTCAGCCCATTTTCATAGGGAAATCTGACCTTGCAGCACACACAGCCAGGTGTGTGCTCCCTGCCTCCCCCCTGCCCCACACAGGGCTGGGGACATGCAAAGAGAAGTGGGGCAGCAGCAGGGACAGACATGAGCTCATTTGATTTACCTGGTTTCTCCTGGGCAGTGAATCACTCAACAGGTTTCAATCAGCAGAGAGCAGCTTGCAGGCATCCACCAATGGCTCTCCACAGAGAGTTACCATCTCCTGGAGGGAGGGACCAGGCACTACTGCAGGGTGTGACTGCTTGCCATGTGGGACAGCCCTGAAAATTAAAAACAAGGTGATAAAAAAAGGCTGCTGGAGGCTGTATCCATCAGCTCACCTAGAAAAGCTACCAACTGCCCTGGAAGACAAGCACTGGGTGAGACAGACCTGTGAGAGCCTGTGCCAGTGGGGAAGCCCCAGCACAGGGTGTTCCCCCTACCACAGCAGCTCTCTTCCATCCTCATCCTCCTGCTGACTGGGGGCTGAGCTGCATCCCCTGCCCTGTGGCAGCAGAAGGAGGGACAGAGGGAGACAGGCCCCTCTGGGCAGCCCAGGGATTTCCCAGGAGGAGCACCCCTGGCCAAAAGAACACCATGGACCGTTTCCGGATGATCTTCCAGTACTTCCAATCCAACTCGGAGTCTGTCATGAACGGGATCTGTGGGCTCTTGGCCCTGGCAAGTGTAAAGATGTACACCAGCTTTGACTTCAGCTGCCCCTGCCTGCCCCAGTACAACATGGCATATGGCTTGGGGATCATGTTCGTGCCCCCTATCATCCTCTTCCTCTGCGGCCTCATCCTCAACAGACAGTCCCTGGTGATGCTGGAGGAGTGGAGGCGACCACCGGGGCGCAGGAGGAAGGACCTGGCTGTCATCAGGTGGGGTTTGCAGCAGCAATGGCATCCCTCTTCTCACCCCCTGTTTAGCTGTCTTTCTCCATAGCTTTCACCCTCCTGGTAGATTAATTTTCTTGTAAGCTCATCTCCTGAGACCTCTCCCCAAGACCCTGGAGGGGCAGGGGGATGGGAAATGCATTTACATCCAGCAGAAATTAAGGCAGTCTCGTTCCATCCCAGCTAAGGAGAGCAGGAGTGCCTCAACACCTGGGCTTATGCCCCCACCCTGGGAAACTGCATTGCTGCTGCCCTGTCATGCACTCACAGGGTGTCTTCTGGGGCTTCCATGTGCAAAAAGATCAGGCATTTCCTTTTAAATATGCAGAAGGTGTGGCATTTCCATCACAGTCATTCTTTATCAAAAGCCTCATGGTCTCCCTCCCTTCACCTGAGTTTTTACTCATTTGAACTGGTGGAAAGGTGAGGAAAATCATATTCCATCTGTTATATGCTAAGTTTTATGCAGTACACAGGTTGGTTCAGAGAGGGGCAAGAAAATCTGCAGAAAAAATGGGATTGTCCAGATTGAAACTGATGAGAAAAGGATGTGTGAATGTGGAAGACAAGGGAGAGGTGACAAAGATCTGGGCATGGGGGACATAAGGGTACAGTCGAGGCAAGCACATGGTGAGGGGACTGTGCACTGAGTGCAGGCAGCACACAGAGCACTGCCTGGGCTAGTGCAGGTTTCACTGAGAGGGAGAGCCAACAAACACATCCCAGAGCAGAAGAAGCATCAGCTGGAGCAACGCTGAGGGCAGCCCTGGGAGTCAGTTCCCTGGGTCTGGAAAGAGTGCTTAGCACAGGACAAGCTGCATCCCTCAGGCTCTGGATGAGGAGAAAGCTCCCAGCACCAACCCACTCACCTCTCTCTGCTGCTCCAGGTACATGTGTTCCTCCATCCTGCAGCGAGCCATGGTTGCCCCTGTCGTCTGGATCATAGTCACCCTCCTGGATGGCAAATGCCTGACCTGTGCTTTCAGTGGCTCCATGGATCCCCAGAAGTTTGTGGGCTTTGCCAATGTGAGCACAGTGCAGGTGCAGCAGCTGCTGGCCAAGGTGCCCTGCAAGGATGATGAGCTCATGAGGAACAACACGTCCCGCAAGGCAGTGTCCAGGTACCTGCGCTGCTGGTCCCAGGTGGGTCACTGCTGGCAGAGCCTCTCATGTCAGTGAGCTGAGCAGGCATGTGGCATCTGCTCCTGCTCTTCCTTCATTTGCTATCACTTCATTGTGGTCAGGCTGGGAGCAAAGCTGCTCTGTGCTTCTTTTTGCCTCCAAACGTTGCTATCCTAAGTGATAATCTTGAGTCAGGTAGGAAAAAGGAAAGAAATAATGAATGGTTTAATAGAAGAACCAGAAGCTTCTAAACCCAGATAATAAAAAATGATGTGTCTCCTAAAGCCCTGTTCAGTGTCCAAAGATCTTTCTAACTGCTAATGCTGCAGACAGGACCCACTGTTTTAAGGACAGTGCAAACTTAGACAGACAAAAACAGCTGGCTTGGGAGCAATAGAACAAAGCACAACAGGGAGTGGAGCCCTGACTGGCCTCAGCTCTTGGTAAAGAAGTGCCAGGTCAGGCATTGAGATTGGTGGAAGGTCATTGAAAACAAGCCCTTCTTTCTTATCAAAGGGAGCTGCCCAGAGTCTGGGCTGTCTTCATGCTGCAGTGGGGACCCCTGGGCCCTGGAGCTAGTGTAGGTGGCAGATGAAGATCACTGGAGATAAGGAAATGCCAAAGGAGAGCACTAAAGTCCCCTTTCCCTGGGGTATTCCTATGCTCATAGCAAATGCCTGTCTGCTCCAGGCAACTTTGCAATCAGTTATCCTTACTGAATGATTCATGCACAGATAAATATCCCATGCTCTCTGGGAGGAAATTATACCAACCCTCTGGGTGCAGTGTTGGGTGCTGGACTACAGGGACAGATCAAAGCCAGGAGTCCAGATGCATCACATTTCCCCTCCAGCCACACAAACTCCTTTACTGATACAAGCAAAGAGCTTGTGACTGTCCTTGTGTCTGTCTTGCTCCTGTTTCACTTCTTCTTTCTCATCACACAGGCACTTGGCTGGAGCACTTTGTTGATCCTGATCATAGCAGCTTTCCTTGCCCGCTGGCTCAGACCTTGCCTCAACCAGGCCACCCTCCTGCAGGCACGGCACTGGAGCAGCTACATTGACATCGAGCAAAAGATTTTTGAGGAAACCTGCTGTGAGCACAGCCGACTCTTTGCTCACAAATGCATCCTCCACTTCTTTGAAAGCATGCAGCAAGAGATCAAACTGCACAGCTTGCCTAGGGAGGGAGAAGGGGCTGAAGGAGGGGAAGATCTTCTCCAGGGTATCACAAACCAGGACCAGGTGAACAAACTTCTGAAAACGTGGTACTATGAGAAACCTCCCCTGGATGTCAGCCAGGCACACCAGAGGCATCCCCTGGTGCAAGAGAGATCCCCTCTGCCCTGGGCAGACAACCCCAGCACCCACTCCAAATTCCCCCAGGACACCAGTGTCTAAAGGGGCCTTTGTCCTGCAGACACAGAAGGAGCTTTGCTAAACCTCTGCACAAAGCAAGGGCCAGTGGGCAGATGACAGTGGTGCTCTTACCTTCCCCCAAATCTCCAGCCTCAAAGGCTCCACTCCAGGGCATGCCTAGCAAAACCTCCAAAGTCAGCTAGTTCTGAGGGTCCAGGGGTCCCAGATGCAGTCACTGTTAATGACATTTCTCAGCCAAGGGCCCTGTGGGGCACTTTTGTCATATCAAAGAGTTTGCAGCTTCTTACAGTTGTGATAAAAGTGTTCTGGCCTGAGGAAGGATTTAACCACAGCAGCAACATCTGGCTGCACACACAAACCATAGACACACAGAGGTGTGAGGAGCTCCTGCCCATTCCCGTGAAACCCAGTTCAAAGGGTTATCAGAGATGACACAGAAATTATTTAATTGGCAACTCTCTTAGTACCACACCAACATATTTACTCAAAAAGGCAAAACCACCTCCTATGTCTTTCCCATCTGCTGAGAGCTCTGGCTGCCCCCAGCCCAGCTGCCAAACTGTTCTGCCTTCCTCTAACAATCCATCAATACTTCATGCATTTTAAAAATTAAACATGGCAATACACTGAAATTCATGGGGCAGCATAACTTTAATTGAAGACACCTCTGAATAAGGATTGGATTGGGTTGGATTTGCGGAAGGAACAGGAAATGGAGTGAAAGATGGCTTTGTGAAACACAGCATGGGACTATGCTGGGGTTTAGGTAGCTGCTGTAAGCACTGCTGCTAAGCCATGGAAAGGACACACTGACTATGCCTGAGAAGTCTGAACACAAACTTTAAACACTCCCCTGCTAGATTTGAGTACAGACTGACCTATCCAGAGGATCATCCTTGCAACACCTCTTTGGACATTTCCATCCATAGTTTCAAAACTGTTTGAGTGTAACCTTATCTCTGAGCCTTTAATGATAATTGCTTTCTCACCTGCCTTTTCCAGCCCCCACTGTACATGGTGCCAGTTTGACTGGTACTTCTGTCCAGCATTGCTGCTTGGATGCATTAAAGTCTTTACTGCAAACTAACCCAGAACAGACACATCTGTTCCTCCAGGCTGAACCTCACACTGATGCCCACTTTGTCTCTTGGAGGCAGAGGTGCAATGTCAAGGAGCTGTGGGGAGGTGGAAGTGAAGAAGAAATATCTCCTTGGGCTTGCATGCATAGGTGGGGCAAGCAGGGCTTCCAGGAGGAAAGAAGAGGGTGGGATAGGAGCAGAGAAACCTGCCACCACATTGGGACTAAATTCAAAACGAGGGATCAAAATAAAAATGCATATTAATCCCCCAAATTTATTTGTCAAGCTGCTGGCAGGTGGATCACCCCCTGCCCAGGATGTCTGTATGCACAGGCCAGAGAATGAGGATGTACGGGTAAAACATTGGGAGGCAAAATAACTCCATAGCCCACCCATGGGCAGATACATCCCTTCACCCAACTGAGGCCCAGTCAGGAGCTGCAGGGCACAGAGGGATGGGCTGCAGAGCTTTTCTTATTTGCGTAGCAAAATCAGATTTGGATGAATCCCTGAGCTCCCTTGAATATGCTAAGAGAGTGCACAGAGCCAGCTGTGGCCCATGCTGGTAGGGAAAAACACAGTGGTCTTTTCCTCAGGAACTCTTTAGATCCAGGGAGATTCTGAGCTCTTCTTTGAAATCAGCATTGCACTTTGAATTGTGTCTCTGGTTTACTTTTATCAGACACAACATCACAAATCTGAGGCTGCAGCTCAGTTTGGACTCACCATTCCATACAGTCAAATTGGGTATTTCCCTAGCATGCTTAGAGCTGAGGTCTGTAGCTCCATTTACATACTGCTTTTCATGTTCTCAGGTTTTAAGTCATCCCAGCGTGGCCACAAAACATGAAAGGCTAAAATGGGGAAGAGGAACAGATTTGTTATCTGTACCAGGAGGGAGAAAACAGGAGGGTTTAAGGGTGCTGGCATAGATTTTGAAGGTCTACAAAGGTTCACATGCTGCTGGGAGAGTCTGGTCTGGTCCTGCAGTAGCTCTAGTTGGCTGGGACCATGGATGTTCAGTCCTCCTAGCCCCCCTGAGTCTCCTGCTGTGTTTCCTTCTAAAGCCCAAGAACTCTTCTCCATCGTGGAAAGTGGTATCTGGCACCCCATGACAGGACAAGAGGCAATAAACTCAAAATGCAGAAAAATTCCATTTAAACAGAAGAAAACATTGATTTTGTGGGTGATGGAAAGGCTTGCCCAGAAAGTCTATGGCACCTCCATCTATGGAAATATTCACATCCCAGTTATATGTGAGCCTGAACATACTTTGTGCAGAGAGTGGTGGGTGGACCAAAAAATCTCCAGAGGTCTCTTCCCACCAGCTCTATTAAGAGTGTGTGCCCTCCTGTGGAAGTTGGGGCAGAGAGGGTCATTCACAAACTTTAGCAGCTGTCTGTCTCTCAGGGCTGCTGTGATGCCTGACCTGCAGATATGTCCAGCATCCCTAGGGATCCTCACCTGCCAAGAGCCTGTGAAACAGCAGAGCTGACTGCAAAGACAACTTCCCCAGTCACTTTCTAAACTCTCCTGATGGGAATTGTTACTGCTTTCACATCCCTCCTTTCTATGTCCTACACTGACTGGGCCATGCAAAGCCCTCCTCAACTCCACACCTTGGAGTCTGTCTTGGTGTGCAGGTGCAGGACTGGGTCCAGGGAGGGACTTGGGCATGTACCAGCTCTTTCAGGACAGGATTTCCAGAGCACAAATAAGTTGGGATTTGGAAGGAATCATCAGCTCTGCCTTCCCTTGCAAGTCAGTTAGAGTGAACTTTCTATTGGGAAGCTCATGAAAATAAAGTCATTCCCGACAAGACAACATGGAAAGAAAGACCCAGGCATTGTCTTCTGTGGGCTCTCTTTTGATTCCCACTGACCTATTGTTGGCTTCAATGAGAAGCCAACACTGTAGTGCTGTACACCGAGCAGGCTCAGACCCTTCATTCATGTTTAATAAAAGGCAGGGTTTTCCTGGAGATCAAAAAGCTCTCTGCTTTTTACAGGGTTGATTCACGCAGGCTTTGATGTGAACTGCCCTTCAAAAAGCCACTTGTCAGGTGAATAGAGAAGCCAGTCTGAGCTCTTAGCTAGCAGTACAATAGGCCTCATCTATATTCATGCATCAAAATCTCTTCCCATTTGATGAGATCATGCAATTAACCTCTCCGAAGCAGGCAGAGCTAAGACTGCTCAGGTATTACCCACGTGCCCTGTGCTCACCTCTGCAGTGGCATCTCAGGGTGAGCTCAGCATAATCAGCTGTGCCCCAGGACTGGTGCAGGGCAAGCTCAGAACCTGCAGCACTGACTAATGGTCAAAACGCCTGGTCTGGCTTCCCAGCTCGGTACTGACACACTGCAAAACCTTGGAGAAAGTACCTCTCCTGTGTCTTCTGTGTGCTACCCACCTATGTACAGCTTCCCTTGGTGACATTCCCACAGCCACCATTGCAGTCACACTAGTGCCAGTCAGATGTATCTTGATCCTCACGTCAACAGCTCAGGTGGTGCCTGGACAGGAATCACTGAGCAATTGCCACCATCTGTTCTACAGCCACCTGTAGTCCCAGTAATCCCCCATCTTTTGCCAGCTTGAGGGATCAACTGAGTGCACCAAGGCTGCTTTGTGAACTGGGAGCCAAGATGCAGGAGAACACCATCAACACCATCCACTCCTTTTAGATTTGTGCTGTAGAAGCCAAGCCCTGCCTAAATGTTACCTCTCCTTCCTCTGCTTTTCCTTTTCTTTTCCCTTCCCTCTGCAGAATAAAAAATAAGAGGTATTTCCCAGTGAAGCAGGTACAGAAGTAGGGGCTGGGAAACCTGCAAGGTACTTTTCTCAGATGCTGCTGAGGCAGGGCAGACACAGGGGGGAAGGGGGAAGCTCTGTAATCCAGATTTTCCACGTGTGCCAGCACTGCAGAGGTAGGGTGTTCATTCAGTCCTGGGAGGAGCACCCATCCCCTGCGTTTGCAAACAGGTTCACAGAGGCCAATCAGCCAACTCTGCCCAGACCACAAAGTGCTCTGGGCAGGACACAGCCAGGGTAACACCTGTACCCTCCAGCAAAGAGGACTGGTGGCTGGGAGACTGCAGAAATGAGGATGTGGAGAAGAGTGAAATCAGGTTTTGTAAACCGGAAACAACCCAGGTCCCAGATCCAAAGAAGAGCAGGAGGAAGCAAACTCTAAACTTTTGTAGGCAGCAAAATCAGCAGGAAAAAAAATTAATTTTCTGCTTTAAATAGTGGGGTTGTAAGAGTGCATAATGAAACAGTGAACTACACAGAAAATTGGTGATGCCATCTTTGAAGAGGAAATCTGAAAGAATGAAATAGACTGAGGCCACAGTTTGGACCCTGGTGGGGGAAGGAATCAAGTGAAGATGGACAAGTTTCGGATGATCTTTCAGTTCTTCCAGTCCAACCAGGAGTCCTTCATGAATGGCATCTGTGGGATCATGGCCCTTGCCAGCACGCAGATGTACTCAGCTTTTGATTTCAACTGCCCCTGCCTGCCACACTACAACCTGGCCTATGGGCTGGGCATCCTCCTGGTGCCCCCCTTCATCTTGTTCCTGCTGGGCTTTGTGCTGAACAACAACATCTCCATGCTGGCAGAGGAGTGGAGGCGGCCGCAGGGCCAGCGGGGCAAGGACCCGGCTGTGCTGCGCTACATGTTCTGCTCCATGGCACAGCGGGCCATGATCGCCCCCGCGGTCTGGGTGTCGGTGACACTGCTGGATGGCAAGTGTATCACCTGTGCCTTCTGCACCTCGGTGCCCGTGGAGACCCTGGGCAATGCCAGCCACCCCCGCCTCTCCCAGGGGGAGACAGAGCGGGTCCTCGCCCAGATCCCCTGCAAGGAGATCTACAGTGGGCAGCAGCTCATTGCCAACGAAGTGGCCGTCAGGTACCTGCGCTGCATCTCACAGGTAAGAGGCACCATGGCTGTGCTCTCACTGGTGGCTTGGGGTTAGGCACTGCCAGCCTGAGCTCTTCCCTCAATAGAATCTCCTTGCTGAAATCAAGCAGCAGCAGGAGAGACTGGTGGTTTCACAGGGGTACAAGGTGTTCAGACTCAGCTCTGTGGGGTTATGCCTCCAGTGTGGTGCAGAGGCTGTAGCTGTAGGTCATCCTGATAATTGGCCCCTCTCCTGCCTGGGCAGCCCAGGGCTGCAGAGCAGTGACAGCCAAACTATCTGCATGTATTTATGAGCCCCTCAGAAGGGGCTGAGATATATCTCACTCAGTGACTGGTAGGTTGTCACCCTCTCCAATAACTCATCAGTTGCTTTTGCTTTTTATTACAACATGTGCAAGCAACAGGCTGATAACAATCTGTGCCACTTGTCTCTGCCGCTGCATGGGAGCAGCCAGGGTGTGTTTATTAGCCATCCCAGGGAACCACAAATGAAGATGTGCCACTAGCCACTTGTCCTGTGCTTAATTCCTCTCAAGCCCTCTGCTCCTGGCCATGCTGGAGGCAGGATGGTCTGAAACACCTGTCACTCAAGCACTCTCATTTATAAGCAGACCTTCTGCCTGACCTCCTTAGGACACACAGGAATGATTATCCCATTTAAGAGAAATGGAGCCACAGGGACTTCTCCAAAGACACAAAGCAGATTTTCCTGACCCCAACTGGAAAGCATTGAGAGCTGAAAAACAAGAGGTCCCACAGAGAACATCTCCCCCCAGGTGCTCTTTTAGGGGGCTGCATTTCCAGGAGGGTTGAACATTGCAAGCTCTGCCAGTACAGCCTGGAGGCAGCCTGAGCTAAGACTGATGGTGAACAAGACAGACTGGTTCTGGCTCTGTCCTCATCTCACCTTTCCTGTCAGACCCCATTAACAGGGGAACTTTCACTGCTGCTCACTCACAGTAGATGTTAGTAAGTTCAACAGCTCAGAAAAAGAGTTAGCTGCATAAAACAGAGAGTATCTGGGACAATACTGCAAGTCAGAGGACACAGACTCTCCTAGACCTAGGTGAGGCACAGTTGTATTGGAGGCAGGACCAAGGGCTGGGCACAGGATTCAGCTCTGGTGTTATTTATGGTCAGTGCCTGCTGATGCTCTACAAGGCAAGAAGCGAGAGGTGCTGCCTATGTGGATGCACTGAACACAATTTCAGTGCAAATGGTTTGTAGGGCCTCCTTGTCCAGTTTTGCAGTGTAAACACAGCCAAATGTCAAACAGCCCAAAGTGGAGTCAGGCTTGTTTGCAATCCAGGGGGGCTCTGCTGGCTGGTTCTGCTGGGCATGTGCTCTGCCTGCCTGTGACAGCTCTGGTTCCCCTTCATCCCTGCAGGCTCTGGGCTGGTGCTTTGTGCTGCTGATGACCACTCTGGCTTTCTTGGTCAGATCGCTTCGGCCTTGCTTCAGCCAGGCTGCCTTCCTGAAGAGCAGATACTGGTCCCACTACATCGACATCGAGCGCAAGCTGTTCGATGAGACGTGTGCGGAGCACGCCAGGAGCTTTGCCAAGGTCTGCATCCAGCAGTTCTTTGAGGGCATGAGCACAGACCTGGTGGCTGCTCGCTGCCACCAGCCCAGGAAAGCCCCTGCTGATGCAGAGGAAGCTGCTGAGAAGCTCCTGGGCATCACCGACCAGGGCACCATGAACATGGCCCTGAAGAGCTGGCACAGATGCAAGCCCCCACTGCACCTCCACCCACCTGCCCTCCCCACTGGAAACAGCTGGGCAGGAGAAGGGCAGCCCCCCATGCACCCCTCTGCACCCCGAAAAGAGACAGCTGTCTACTACAGCTGGGTGTGAGGGCCCACGGGGCTGTGCAGAGGCAGAATCACATTTTTGTGAGATGGGCTGCAGAGAGGGCAGAAGCCAGGGCACAGGCAAGGGTCAGTGGCACAGCAGCTGCAGGGGAACAGGCACCAAATGGGCTCAGTGGTGCCAGTGTGATCCCATCTGCTCTCACATCCAGTCCCACAGCATCTATGTTTTGTGCCAGGAGGGATAATTTTGCAAGGCCAAGATGGACAAGCCCCAAGGATGCTGAAGGGTGCAACGTGGCAGCCAGATGTGCTGTGTGTCCCACACCACTGAGCACCAGGTTTGTGTTGTGGCAGTTGCCAAGACAGACACTACCAGATGTGCAAAAGTTCCTCTCTTTCATGATGTGCTCAGCATCGAGCAGTGCATGTGGGTTTAGGCAGTATTAAAAATCCCCTGGTGGGGAAACCAGCTGAGAGTGCCCCTTTCTCCTGCCAAGTTGTAAAACCCTGAAAGATCACATTACCCCTCCACACACTACGTCCCCACAGACACACGGCTCCCAAGCCAAGAAAAGCCTTAAAATAAATTTGACCAAAGCAATGAGCTAGTGAAGAGACATCTCATATCACACTACATGTGACAGAAACAGCATGGTTGATGTTACAGGCACCATTACATGAGGATTCCACAGAGATGCTCCTTGAGGGAAGTGTCCAGACAAGGAGAGCAGCTAGCATTCAGCAGCAGAAAGTGGAGAGGGGGCCAGGCCAACATCCTGCCACAAATCTGCCTCAGGATGATTTGTTCTTACAATTTTTCCTGTATCTCTCCCTGACACAAAGACAATAGTCTTTAAAAACCCACCTGGGTGTTTGTTTAAGGAGCCAAATAAATAATTCAGGCTTACCATTCAAGCTCTGTGCTCAAACACCAGGATTTATAAAAGCTATTTACAAAAGCTGTTGGTGTTTCTTTACTTGGATGCAATGAAAAGGATTGGAAGAGTCCTCAGACCAAGCCTGAGGTGCTGAGGCTGTGTGAGTTGAAGAGTTTTGCCAGTGCATGGCCCCCAGCAGCAGCCAGCCCTGGCCCTCAGAGGAGAAGCCGGGAAGTCACCGCCAACATTACACAATACCAGGTGGCTGTCCACTTCCATAGAAACAGAGGATGACAGGCTGCAGGCCCTTGAGGTGACCATGGAAATCACAGCCCAGAAGAGTGCTCCCCAGTGGCACTGGTTTTATTACAAATATGCAGAAGGCAAACCCATTTTGAGGGATGAGTTTTAGCCCTGCCATGTCCCTTCCGAGATGTTCATCCACTTGAAATTACTGCTGCGGTGTTCTTGTTCAAACAACTTATTATGAGTAACTGAGGTGACTGTCATTTGCATAAACCTTAATTATCAGTGTGTAACTCCACAGAGGCTTTGGGGAGAAGAGAACAAAGGAGCAAAGTGATGAGGAAATTCTCCTGGCTGCTGTGAGAGCATCTTAGCAAGCCCATAGTCAAGGGCAGGTTGAATCTGGCCAACTCCCAGGAGAAAGGAGCGTGACATAGCTTTGTCATTAATCTTCACACCCAAACTTTAATTAAGGCACCTGCCCAGAAATTAATAGGCACAAAACCTGATTTACAAAGCAAAGAAGATTAAAAGATAAAGGTGGCTTCCACTCCCATTATTTACAGTTCAGTGCTGTCCGTGGCTCATTGAGAAAGGCGTGCTCAGAGTCCCCCACGATGGCGAGCACAGAGGGATGGCAGGCTCCATGGCACAGCCATTAAGGTATCAAAATAACTAGATGCATTTGCAATGAGAAACATTTGGACTTTTAGCTAAGATTTTTAGGATTAGAGCTTTGCCCCCATGCAGCAAATTGAGCAGTTGCTGAGTCCTCATAGATCAGGCAGGTTCTCCTCTCCGTGCTGGTATTTGGGGACATTGCTCATTGCCTTTGGGAGGAGAGCCTGACACAGCCTCTGGGATTTCAGCCAGGCTGTGGTCCCGGTGTTGATCCCGCTTTGCTGCAGTGCTCTGAGTGTGGAGCAAACCCCACAGCCCCCACCAAGCTGGGAAGTGAGCCAGCCCCAGGCAAGCACCAAGGGTGTGGGAGTGCTGAGGGATGCGCCGCACCCAAACACCTGGGAGCTGCAGAAACCCGCCCGGGGACCCCAGATCTGGGGGTAGGAAGGAAGACGGTCCAAAATTCCCATCGGCTGAACTGCCGGCGTTGGGCTGAGCCTAGATTTGCTCGGGGTGGAGGGGAACGTGGGTGTTGCTGAAGATTTGCCTTTGCTGAAGACATTCTCTGGGAAGGGCTGAGTTTAACCCCAGGGACAAGACGGCAAGGAGGGTGGGGAATGAGGATGGGGGCCTCCGGCCTCTGCAACATGCTGGGCAGGAGTTGGAGCTGAGGAACAGATGGCAGAGAGGAGGGAGCAAAGAGAAAGTGAAGCGCTCTGGGCTGCCTCGCAGGCATCGCTCAAGCAGAGGAAGCAGCAAGCGGAAAAGTTGAGCCAGGCAGGAATGCACCGCACTCGCCAAAAATCAGGCTGTGCCCAGTCCTGCACACACGGCCCCGGCCCCGCTCAGCCCCCAGCCTGCTCGGTCCCGCGTGGGGGAAAGTGGAACCTGGCACCCCACAGAGCTTGCGATGCCCCGAAAACCCACCCAGGCAGGCGCCTTCCCGCCGGCTCAGGCGGCTCCCATGTGCTAGAACAGAAGTTTCTGCCCCTTCTCGTGGGACCACGGGCTTCTCCCGCGCTGTCCCTGGCTGCTTGGTGTGGCTCCACCAGCATGATGGCATCCCCTGGGGATGATGTGGGGCTGTACCCAAGCCCCAGGCTGGGGGGATCCACCATTTCCCCTCTGCATCCCTGCAAGTGCCTCATCACGGCCGTTCTTCAGGCAAACTCCCGGCCAGCCACTGCACATCTGCATCGTGAGTGAGAAAGCACGATGTGCTTTTTCCAGTGACTCATTCTCTCAGCTTTTCATTTCCTTTTTTTTTTTTTTCTTCTTAAAGGCACAACCTCAGTCGTGCACAGAGCAGAAGCCAAGTGCCTGCTCTTTGCCCCACCCAAGCTCAGAGCCTGAGAACCTCCTCCCTCTTCCCAAAAGCCAACAGCAGAGAGCATATTTTAAACTGAATAAGGAAGCCTTCGCAAACTGTTAAGGCTGTTTTCAAAAGCTTCCACTTCGCCCATCAGACCAGGCTTGGCTGCATCCCAACTCCTGCACAGCCCTGTGTGCTGCTGGAAACCCCTCACAACCAGAACCGGAGGAAAAAAAAACACAGGAAGAGCTGAGAAGGCTCCAGAATTGGTTTCAACAACTTTTTCAAGTAAGTGACTTAATTTTTTCTTGCTTTCATATATATTTTGGGGAAAGAAACAGAGGCTCATAAAAACTTACGTGCTACAAACAACTTCTCTCCTCCCCTTCTACCCAACCCTCTCTCCCAGACCATAACTACCAAGCAGAGTAAGGTAACCTCTGAATGGCCAATACTTCTCTCTGCCAGCTCCTCAGATTTTTGCTTTGCCATTTGCTAGGCTGTGTCAGGAAGGTTACAGGGCCATGTTTATCAGGGCTTTTTTTGGGTAACTAACAACAGATGGTTGAACTAGAGGAAGTTTGTGGACTTGGCATCTGGCTGCAAACGTGGAGTCCCACCAAGCATGGAGATGGAGGCCTGGCTCCCCATCACGTGGTGGCAGTTTTTGGCTGGTCTGTCTCCTTTGCAGAGGGAGTTTTGCATATGGAAAACTGGGAAGCTGCAGGAAGACATTAAGGGCTGTTTACATTTTAACTCAGCAATATCACAGTGTGACTAGAGGGATTGCCGGGGATTAGACACAGCAAAGAACAGAGGCAAAATTTCTGCCCCTGTTCCCCACCCCTGCCCCATGGAGAAAGGGAGCAAACCAGGATTTGTTGAGGCAGCAGATGAACTGGGGCAGAGTAGTTTGTGATTTAAAGCACAGTAAGCCTTGTGCAAAGGATCATAAGGATTAAAGTATCTTTGTCTCTTCTGCCTGAATGTCCCTGAAGTCTTGTCCTTGCAGTTGGGGTGGCCCAGGGAAGACTTTGGGGCAGCCCTGCGGGCCACGGCTCCCAGGTAGCCCCGGATGTGTGCTGCTACTTCCAGCACTGTGCAAGTTGCCAGAGACGGTCGGTTGGGTGCCCAGGTCCTTCCTGTCTCCAGCAAACCCTGGTAACAGCAGTTCCTCTGAGGCCAGCGGGTTTCATCACAGGGGTGAGGGTTCCCAGAGCTTGCAAGGTGCTTGAGGCTCCCTGAGGGGAAACCCTGTGGGGATGCAGCACTGATGGAAAGTCAGCTAAGAAATTAATTGAATCCAGCTTGCAGATGGGGTGGGGGAATGGACATTACTGCAAGAGAGTGTGGATACATTCCCCAGCTATTTCCCTGCCCTTAAAAAAATCAGGGAATGTGCTTTGCCCTGCTTAGCCCCAAGTGCCTGCAGCCCTGTCAGTGGGGTTTAACACAGGCAAAGGGCATCAAAGAGCATCAAAGAGCATCTCTGGCACTGAGGCTGCAGGTTGAGGGGCTCAATCTCAGGGCAGCAATTAAGAGGCTGAGCTGGGACTGCAGGCCAGGACAGGAAGTGCGATTATGTCAATCAGCTGCAGGATGGGAGATCATCCTGCCACACCTAATCCTAGCAAAAGCTCACAGATAATTGCTGTCCCACCTCTATGAGCACTTGGTGTTTGTATCCTGGGACATCAGGATAAGCTTTCCTAGAAAGTAACTTCTCTTGCTGGTAGGAACAGCCCCTAAGCATCCCTTCACTCTTCTCAGCAAAGGCTGCTCCTGCCTAGGCCTCCCATTTCTGTGCTCCCAAATCTGCTGGGATGTTTCACAGCACCCCTTGCTGCCTTCCTCACATACCTGTGTCTATTAGTAAGTATTAACTCATCAGCTCTAAAGAGGGAGGCAAAAGCCACACAGAGCACCTTCAAAACAGCACAACCCCAGTACCCATGTGCCACATATGGCTGGGCTAGTGTGAGTCAGTGGCAGGGCTGGGGACACATCCTTGTGCCAGTGCTCTGGTCTAGTTTTCCCAGTAACATGGTGTCCTCCTTCATTGCAGGTTTGGGTGATCATGAAGAGTTTGCCAGTGATGCTGACAATAATTGCCTCTGTGAGAGGTGACTAAAACCAAACAGAAGGAAAGAGGACAAACATGCAATTGAGAGTGACAGAAAGGGATGTCCCACCTGTCATCTTTGCTGTAGTGAAGCTTTTGGAGGGCTTAGTGGGAAACTAAAAGGGCTGAGGTTTCATATATTGCTTAGGCTAAGTCCCTTTTCAGTCCCTTTTTGAAGTATTCCTGGTATCAGCAACCAGCTCCAGAGGCTGGGACACCAAGTGGGAGGAAGTGACATCAGCAAAGGTGTCTTGCTCCTGGAACAGTTCCTTGCACATCAGTTAGCACCAGGAATTTCATCCCCCACTGGAGTGTTCCTCAGTGCTGGGGGCTGAGCCAGCACAGCCCCCACTGCAGCACACACCTCTCGGCCCCACGACGAGATGGCCGCCCTCATCGCTGAGAACTTCCGCTTCCTCTCCTTGTTCTTCAAGAGCAAAGACGTGATGATTTTCAATGGTTTGGTGGCCCTGGGCACGGTGGGGAGTGAGGAGCTCTTCTCAGTCGTTGCCTTCAACTGCCCCTGCTCCCCTGCCCGCAACTACATCTATGGGCTGGCTGCCATCGGTGTCCCGGCCCTGGCCCTCTTCCTCATTGGTGTCATATGGAACAACCACACCTGGAACCTGGTGGCCGAGTGCCACAAGCGTGGCACCAAGAACTTCTCTGCTGCTGCCACCTTCCTCCTCTTCGGCTCCATCATGGGCCGGGCGTCCGTGGCACCCATCACTTGGTCGGTCATCTCGCTGCTGCGGGGGGAAGCTTACATCTGTGCCCTCAGTGAGTTTGTCAAGCCATCCTCCCTGGACAAGTTTCCAGCTGACTATGGGGCCGAGGTGCTGGCCAAGTTCCCCTGTAGAGACGTCCCGGCAAACCTCACCAAGTTCAGGGACGAGGTGACACGGAGGCTGAGATACGAGTCCCAGGTAGGCACACCAGGGAGAAAGCCACAGGGAGTGGGTAACACCACCGTGACGTGTCCTAACGCAGCCTCTCTCTTCTCTCCCAGCTCTTCGGCTGGCTGCTCATCGGCATTGTTGCAGTCCTGATTTTCCTCACCAAGTGCCTGAAGCACTGCTGCTCGCCGCTGAGCTACCGGCAGGAGGCCTACTGGGCCCAGTACCGCTCCAACGAGGACAAGCTCTTCCGACGCACGGCCGAGGTCCACTCCAGGATCCTGGCAGCCAAAAACGTGAAACAGTTCTTTGGCTTTGTGGCACTGGACAAGGAGGAGAAGGAGCTGGTGCAGGAGTTCCCGGTGGAGGGCGTTCAGCCGAGCCCCCAGTGGAATGCCATCACAGGTGTCTACATCTACCGAGAGAACAAGGGCTTCCCCCTCTACAGCCGCCTCCACAAATGGGCCAAAGGGGTGGAAGGGAACGGGCCAACCCCAGAAGGCCACGAACTGCTGTTTTTGGCTTCCTAAGACAGATGTGCACCAGCACACTTCCCCAGACTGCCTGGCAGGCCTTCCAGTATCAGTGCTCAGCTGAGGGATGCACTGGGAACATTCCTCCCGGCAGGATTACTTCTATCAGCAGGTAAACAGGAATCAACAGCCTCAAGGCAGAGATTGATAAGCAATACCCTGAGCTGGGGAACCTCTCCCTCGGAGCCAACAGTCTCACTGCTGTTCCCAGAGACAAAGGGGAGCAAAGAGCAGATGCAGCCCTTACCTCCAGGTTGCCAGTGCAGCCCACTGCCTGACACCCTAGCAGAAGCCTTGGCGAGCAAGAGATGGGCACGTTTCTCACTGTGACTCCTGCAGTCCCACTTGCCTCCCCCACAGCAGGGTTAGCCCCAGCCACCCCACACCTATTTGTTTTATTGACATTGATATCTTCTTACACATTTGTGTGATGCCTCTTACACAGGCAGGTCCCAGAGCACTTTACAGTGCAGGTAAAAGGAAGCAGTGGGTAAATTCCTGAGGCAAGGAGGATGCAATAGCATCTAGGAAGGAATGGGTCAGTCACAGCCACACACCAAATAACTGAGAGACTAAAGCAGGAGGAATCACCAATATTCCTGGTATTCAGAAAGGCACTCTGTAATTACCAAGCTGAAATTTGGGTAAGACACCAACTCCCTTTGTCCTTACTAAAGTGCCTAGCAATCTCTAATGAGCCCAAATGGTCACCACCATGAGTTTATAAACCCAGAGGAGGCACCATCAGCAAAACAGCTTTGGGGCAAGGTAGCGAGGTGGAGACTGAGAGGAATCAGTACCCACAGCACTGTCTGTATCTCATTGCATTTCTCATCCAGCCATCAGATGAGTCCTTTTTTTGGGTTACAAGCTGCAGGACAACCTCAACCAGAATTAGCTTTACATAAATGTATGTATAAACATATATATAGTGTATAAACCATGTAACTGTGGTTAGTCAGTTGCATTAATGGAGCATCTTTCTCAGAGGGGAAGGGGATGAGAAAGCTGCCAGCCCAAAGAGCACATTACGTTCACCCATCTGCTGCACTGGGACTGCAGCCCTGGAGCAACAAGGGGACAGCAGGAACGAGATGGGGGAGCAGCCCTCTCCCTATCCATTTACCACTGAATTTTCTAAAACTCTTTCCACTGCCTTAATTGGCCCCTGGAGCACAACGTCTCTTTTATGGACTTGGCCATACTCTGAGAAAGCAAAACCAGAAAGGTGTAAAATTACTACCCTCGCCATGACACTGTGTGACCATGGCTTCAAGGCTGCTCCTCTGGCATTGCACAGTCCCTTTCCTCCCAGGGGACAATCCTGTGTACCCAACACTGTTTAAAGAGCTGGCATGACAGAGAAGTTTGGTTTTCCTACTTGAACTGTTTTGTTATAGATACAACTTACTTTTACACTGTGACATTTACTGAAAAGCCTTAAGTTGTTCAAAAAACCAGCTCAAACCCACAGAACTCAGAGGGGCTTAGCAGAAGGAGATTTGAAATAAATTATTAAATGAGAGTTATTTTTCATTGCCTTCTGAGTTTTTTTCAGGGGGGTATAAAAGGCATAATTTAACATTCTCTTTGAACTCAAGGACTGGAAACTTATTTTTTCTTTCTATTAAAGATTCAGATTCTCTCCTATCCAGATCATCCTAGAATGTTTTAAAGCATTACCACATATTACAAGTTAGCAACATGGCTTTTTAGTTATTCTTGCAGTGAGTAGCACAAATCTTGTACATCAGGATACACAATTGCAGCAAAGGAGAGAAAATTATTTAAAAAGCTTTTGACAAGTATGGTGTCTTGCAAGAAAGAGCTGCAGGCTATTCCCTCACATAAAGAGGCTGGAACACCGCTGAATGGGCAAGGCATCACAGGATCCCTCTTCAGCCTCTCCACAGATTTGCTTTGCATTTGTGGGAAGGCTTGGCTCTCAGCCTCACCAACTAATCCACAGAAATAATCAGATGGAAGTTAAATGAAATTGCATTAACTTGAGATGAAAGGGAGTTCATTTGCATTTCTTCTCACTGGCCCTCGAGTGCGAACATGCAGATGTGCACGCCACCCCCACACAGCCAGCAGACACAAGGCAACTTGCTGAAACAAAGCAGAGTTCCTCTTACTTCCTTTATTTCCCTTACCTTCCTCCTTGATAGTCCTAATTATTCCTTTGAACCACCTCCACTCTGGTTCCTTCTCTTCCCTCCTTTGAAGGAAAGGGGCAAGACACGTAATGCTTGAGAATGGATTTTTATCCTAAGAATAAACCATGAGCACAAACCATCTTTTGTTCTGTTTACATCCCTTCTCTCCTCTATTAAATCCATTCTATTTCCATCTGCTGGGATGGGCTAGGGACTTGTCCAGCTTGTCTGTTTTCCCTCCCTCTTGTTGGAGAGGCACGTTTGAGTGTACAGCTGTCAGTGAGGAGTGAAGAAAGACATTACATTCAGAAATTTGTTTGCAATTGCAGAGATTTGGTTTTCTCCCCTCTGCCACCCTGAGCCTGCTCTGCACTGAGACAGCCCTAGGCTTCTGCATCTCCTGGCACATCAGCATTCTCAGGAATATATCCCTCCTGCTCCTGTCCCCCAGTGACAATGCTGAGGTGAGGAACATTAACCCAGATGGTTTTACACACAAGCACCAGCAGACAGGTTACATTTTTCACTGAAATGCCAAGAGCGAAACTGAGCCACCCATCTTCCTGGCATGCTGGATCACACAAGCTGCGAGCTCACACCCCCTGCTTTTCCTCCAAAGACCAACAATAATCCCATCACAGAACAGCCCACAGGTCACAGCTCCCAGCAGCAAGATGGGTTCAAACCAGGCTCCTCCAGTACAGGGAATTACACACAGGTCTTTCTCTTCTGCCTACCTCAGACAATGTAATAGCCCCAGTAGCGAAGGAGAAACAATACCTCTGAGGGATCTTGGTTTCTATTGCAACGCTTATTTACATGTTCTACTATGCAACTAATTAAACCAAAAGAAAGAGCCACCATCATTGAAGCTGTGTTCTTTAAAAAAAGCAGCAGTTGCTACTGGATGTTGCAATCAGCCTCCTCCACTACAAGACCATTAAGCAAAATCTGAGTACAGCACCCTGCTCTCCCTGGGGGCAAGAAGTGAAATGACTTGTTTCTAGATCCCAAAGGACTTGGGAATGAAATAAATGCTGAATCATCCAGCCTTGTCAACAATGGGCATTCACAGAGGCAGAAGAACTGGGTCCTGCAAAGCTCCGGTTTTGAGTTTAGAGTACCTACAATGAGTAAGACTCTTCAAGTTTGGTATTTCAAAGCTGGGCAACTACTTGCTATGGTTTACACTAGATAATCACATCTGTTTGCTTACCCTGTTTTCCCCTTACCTCGAGTTCTTCCTCTGTAAAACATGGGGCTGATCATATCCACATCTCAATGGAAAGTTAGAGGAATACAAAATTGTAATGATATGGACCGTAAGGCACTGACATCAGTGACAGCTTTTTCACATACCCAAAATACCTGGCTTTTTACAAGCAGAAGGTTACATTGGGATCTTTTTTTCAGTACAGAAAAAGCACTTTTTTCTTAGACTTCACTGATTTCTCTTAAGAGACAATGACTACTGTAAATCACTATTTTTTCTGTCATCAATTCCTAGCAACTTGTTACAACAGATGGTTGCCCATCAAGATTGTGAAGTCTCCATTCTTGGGGAAATCAAAACCAAACTGGAGTGTACCTGAGCAACTTAAGTCTTGCTGACCCCTGCTTGAAGATCATCATCAAGAGGTTCCTTCCAGCTTCAACTATGCCACAATCCAGTGTTACTCTGCCAATTTCTAGAGCACAAAGGCACCTGAGATAAATATTCTGAAGTATTAATTCATCCAAAAGACAAGAATCTTCTCTGCCATCTTAACGAGGGAAAAATCAATTTGTAAGACATTGCTGTACTTCAAAGCAGCATGTCATAACTGCAGCATTTCCCCAGGAAAGTAAAACAGGTATGGCTGATGTTTCTTTTGATTATAAAACAGTCTGTATTTAAAAACGTGTCATTAACAGACCAGGATTATTTGTAACATCTGGACAAAGCTGCAAACATTTATCTAATCTTTTCATTTGATTGCTTGTTCTTTCCAAGCTGGTTTGGTCACAGACCAATACTCTCCAGAAACTCACTGTCCATGGACAGTCACAGCAGAACTCCACACTTCTCAGTTCCCACACTGCACAGAAAGCCAAGTCTCTCTTGGCTAAGTCCCACGCTTAGGTGTCAGCAAGGGAACTCTTGGTCTCCACATACTCAAGTGCTGCTCTTTTAACAGCCAGGACACTTTCTGCTGTACCAAATTTCTGCTCATAATCCAGGTAGCGTTTGAAGAAGAATTTCATCTTCTTTGGTGCCAAGCTCAGGTGTATGACCCTCTCAAAGATGTCTCTGCAAGAAACCAAAGTGATTCAAATCACTATGTTTGTGACAGCACTCAATACAAGCCCTGTACCCTGTATTTTAACAAAGAGCAGAAAGTCCAGGGAAACATTCAGGGGAAACAGCTGCGAAATGCTGGTGCTTGAAGAAAGAGGTTCCTGACAATTGGCCAAAATCTCTAAGTAGAAGCCTTCTACTTGCTTGCATAACACTAAGGCTGCTGGTCAACTTAAACAAAGATCCATGATCCACTGCACTGGACCATGGATTCGTTAAGTGGATGTGGAAAATTACTTCCTTTTGTCACCTCTCGGGAAAAAAAATGGAAAAAATATGTTTTTCCATTTTTAGGTTACAACATACAAAGATAGATTATTCAAGATTGATCTCACCCTTCAGATACAAGGCAATCCCTGCAGAGGGACAGGTGAACCTCAGTGCAAGAAACCTCTAGTTTCTGTCATGCAGGCCACAATTACAAATCAGTTCCCCTCTGCCCTATGGAACTCTTTGGAGTCTCCTCACTCCCAGCAAGGATAAGCACTTCCACACACCGCAGTTTTGTGAAAAAAAAATCCTTTTTGCTGTGCTGTGGGAAGCCCTATAAAACCTCACACTGCAGGGTACCTCTGCTCTTTCCAGGCATGTTCTGCCCCTTCCCAGCCTGCTGTACCACAACTCACCGCACTTCCTTCTGGCTGCCATGCTTGATCATGATGTCCATGTAGATGGACCAAATGTCCGTCCGCTTGGGATAGCTGCTGAGGGTGCTCTCAAAGAGGGCTTTGGCATGTTCTGTGTCCCCAGAATGGAACTCCAGCTGTGCAAACCTTGAAATGACATCCACATCTGGAAAAAGTAATGACATGTTAGGGTATCACAGCAACTCTCTTCCACATGTTCAAACATGAGTGAGAATTACACAGAACAGAGGCAGGCACAGGGACAGCACCATGTCTACCCAGAGACAAAAGGCTCTGTTGTAAAGAGGTTTTGCACGAAGGTGGGATCAAAGTGGGAGACAGAAGGGTCACAGTTCAGTTTCCATTTCACCTCTCTGCGGGAGAGGTTTATTTTTATATTCATAACGTATCATGCAGCACCCATGGGCAGCCCCAGAAACCTGAGCTTAGACCAAGTGAACTTTTCTAGAGGGCTGAAAAACTGAAAGTTGCCTCTGATTTGGGTGCTTTTCTTTTGTGTGTCACAGCAATTCTATTTGGTGCCTTTAGCAGAGGTGCATTTAGCAGTGACATCCAGCTTGAAAGTTCCCCTCCCTGAGAGTCAGCTGGCTGCACTTTTCACTTATTACAAATATTGTCACAGGTAGAGATATCAGAGAGCAGCCCATCCCCTGTCTACATTAAGGTCCACAATAAGGCTGGGGCAGAGAGAGCTTACGTTCTTTGGTGGGCAGGGCCTTGAGAGCACGCTCCAGAAGCCTGTGTGTAGCCTCAGCCTGGCCTTGCTTCAGGAGGAAAGAGGCATATTTCAGCCACACAGATTTCTCCTGACGAAAACGCTTCAGCATTGTGTGGTACAATTCTTCTGCTTGCTGGAAGGACAGAGTTGGACATTCATAACAAAGCCTTGAAGGTTTAAGACTCTTATTCTTAGGCTGGGTGTCTCTGAACACTTTTGACATAAAAGCAAGCATCAATGCATCCTTGCCCACTGTCAGTCATAGCCATTAATTCCAGTTAAGAACAGGACAGGCCCAACATCTGACAGCTGGAAGATTACACAGCCAGCATTTGCAATTTACTGGCATGCCTGAATGGGATACATGCCAGGGATCAGCTTGTACTGTCTTACCTTGTATTTCTCAGAACTGGCATAGATGTCACACAGATGCTGGAAGACTTTCAGAGGCTCATTGTATTGAACTGCTCTCTCAAAGACCTTCATCAGTGTCTCCTCAGTACCATACATGTTCTCCAAGTTCAGCAGAGCTACCCAGACATTCAGCTTCTCCTGTTCTTCCCTTAAAGCACATGTGAACAAGAATATTCAGCCTTTTGCCAGTCTTCACCAGGTTTTTGCAAACTACTCTACACAGACTTATTAGCTTGTAGCAGACCTCCAGGACAAGAAACAAGACATACTGCTCCCTGAAACACCATTTTTGAAATAGAGCACAGCAGTTGATTCACACTACAGTTTTTTATCATTGTTGTTTGTAATTAAAAACCAGAAGGTTGAGTCAAGAAAGTACAATATACTTAACCATGCAGTAGAGATGATTTAAGGTACAGCCCTAAGGCAAAAGCAACAGGAGTTTCACCGTTTGTTTCATGTTTTGATTCAAGGGTATCACTGACAGAATTATGCTCTTCCAAATGCTTCTGACTGCCCACAAGAATGTCTGTGCACTCAGTGACACCTTCAGGAGCTCCTGAGCTCATGACCTGCACCAGGTCAGCTGTGGGCCAGTGGTGGTGACTCAGGCCAGACCTTCAAAGGGCCAGCTGACAGTTGATACCATTTATTCCTTCTGAGCTCACTAAAACAAATTCTGTCACTCCACACACGCAGACTCACACTGATACTACCAGTGTTCTTCCACCACAACTACCCCGTCATGATTTATTCTTTGGGGCATAGAAAAGCAGAGCTCCATTATTACCTGAAACTGATTGTTTTAAGTGCTCTCTCTGCCACAGCTCTGGCCTTCTCAATCTCTGTAGCCTGGAGGTGGAAAGCCATGTACTGCAGCCAGAGGATGGAGCTGTTGGGACTGCCCAGCACCAGGCGGTCGAAGTCATCTGCTGACTGGGGCTGCCGGCTCGGGTCCATTAGAGCCGCCTCTACTTTGCAAAGCTCCTTCTCCTTCTTCTGCTTCTCCAGCTCCTTCTCCTTCTTTGTTCGCTTCTTTAGCTGAAAGAGCAAAACAGGAGGACTGAGGAAGGGCAGGCACTTTATGGGGGAATAGGCAGGGCCAGCTAAAGCACAGCCAGACCTCAGTATGTCCAAGGCTAAGCGGTTTCCACAAGAAGAGATGAGGCCAACTGTGTAAAAGAGGATAAAAATGATACACATCCCCCCCACACCTTCTCACACAGTTCACACCTCAAAGAAGAGCAGCAGTACATGAAATCCCTTTTTTTTAAAATTAAATTCATTGAGGGACCAAATATTTTGCTAGTCTGGCACCTCAACTGCAGAACCCACACTTTGCCCTTCCCTCTCATTCTTCCATCTTTACCCTCCAGGCCAGTACTCACCATCACCCTCCTTCACTCTGTAAAAATCCAACACAATTTCTCCCCATGTACAACTGGGACATGTTGCTGATCACTAGGGTGACTCAAGTCTAAATCTGGAACCCACAGTGCCATAGTTCTCTGCCTTGTTACCCTGGGCAATAAAGCATCAGCCATGCATTGCCGTTACAGAGGAGAGTTTTGTGGGACAGGGGAAATCCTGAAGAGCAAACATGAAGGAAGTTCATGAGCTTGTTTCTGATTTTGCTGAATTGCTCTCACCGGAAAACCCTTCTAAAGGTTATAGCATAAAAGATTGGGTTTTTGTGCTTTTTGGTGTTTTGCTAAATAATAGGACTATAACTTGAAAGGTTTTTCATCGCCAGGTTTTTCTGTAAATTTATGACACTCAGGAAAGTAAAAAACAGAGCTAACATTAAATAAAAAAGTTTTGTGTTCATGAAAACATTTGTTTGACCCTAAATACTTATTTTTTTAACATGTCAACATGAGAAAATCTGTTTTTCATGCAGCCATGCTAAAATTGGGCCTTTTGTCCTCTGTTTCAGAGGTACCTGCCACTAAAGTCAGTGTTCAAAATAGCTGAACAAGTTCTGTGTCAGCTGTCCAAGATGTTCTCTTGGGTTAAAAGGCTTTGCTACAGGGCAGACAGACATGCAAATACCAAAACATCACATTACAGCCACTGTGTGATGCCTCCTGTGCAGACAATACAATTACACAGTACCTTGGACTGCATATCCTCCTCCTCCTCGCTCTCTGAGCTCTCTTCCTTCTGTTCCAGCACAGATATATCCATTGCACTGTCTTCATCCCAGGTGAAGCCCATGGAAACTTGCAGCCTGGGAGCTTCACCAGGCTTCCTTACCTGTTCAGAGGAAGACAGAAAATGCCCTGGGCTTTAAGTTTTTAAACTGGAATTAGACAATTGCTCTTTGTTTGTGGCATCTCACCATATTCAGTACTATTGACTCCTTGTACTTGCAAACAGCCCATCAGCAAAAACATTAACTCTGTGACCAGTTTTGCTGTAATTTAAATTCCATCCATTTCAAGCCATTCTCAGATGACACAAACACCAGCCTGTGTCACATCTATCTGCAGCAGTAATACTTATTGTCTTAAAGCCAAACTGACACATAGCAATTGGGCTAGAAGGTAATTTCAGGCTCAGATTCTCCTCCAAACTTCTCACCGTAGATTTCTTTTTAGCTGCCTCTTCCTCCTGGTCATCCTCTTCCTCCTCACGGTAATACACCTCAATTCCACTGTCATTTTCATCTGCTGGGCAGATCTTCCTCTTCTTTGGCTTTGCCTCCTGCAACAAGTGGAAATGAGCGGGTGGTTAAGGGCAACAACTGTGACAATCTTAAAGGCAATTCTGATCACAAAGCAAAGAGCCTGGCAGCAGAGAGAGGGCAATACCCTGGCACAGCATCCCCCACTACTCTCTCAGGTAACAGAGACAGTGGGGAATAAACCCACACCCACTGACATGGGGTGCAAAGACCAAATGGACAGGAAACAAAAATGGGCTGTTATGTCAGTTAGCTCCCACTCAAAAGGAACAGTTTTTGATATCTGTAATCTCCAGTGCAATTTAATCTTTTTTTTCCTAGTCTGTAAAATCTCTCAGCCTCATCCTTCTGGGATGAGACTGGGATCTTCCCAGTCACTTCAGTATTTGAACCAACAAAGTCCTTTAGCATATCCTGTGCAACCACACCCATACCTGACCACTTTCATCATTTCCTCTTCTCCTTTTTGTCTTCACCTTAGGCTCTTCTCTTTTTTCCTGATCATCTGCCTCTCTTTTTTCTTCCTCTGCTCCATATTTTGGTAGGCCTAAGGATTCAGGCAAGACACTTGGCATTCCAGTGTCCTCAGGCAGGAGAGAGAGCTCAATATGTTTTTCTTTTCTCTTTACCCTGTGGTGCATCACCAGGAATAGCAGGACAGAAGAATAAGAAAAAAATCAGATAATTTACAATTACTGCAAGGATCTGAACTTCTTTCAAACCTTCCTTTTATCTTCTCTCTTTTCATTCTCTCCTCTCTTCTAATTCATAGCCCCTTTTAAAGAACATAGGACCTACCTAAGTACTTTGGCAGTGAGCAGTTTTCCTTCAGGCAGGTACTTTTCATATAAGGAATGTTTCTGTACAAAGTATGGGGAAACATTCTGGAACAGGATTCGGCCCAGCAGAGAAGTGGACAATCTGAGAAGAGGAAGAAAACCAAAAATAAGTATTCTACAGCAGGAGAAAAGAAAAATAAAGTGCATTTGTGGCGCCATCAGTTCTATGAAGTATCTCACTAACTATCCCTACTTTAATTTCACAGGCCTAACACAATATCCATGACATCTTGATTCTCATGAGTAAATTCATTTTGCAACCTCACATTATGCCAGAGACCATCCCCAAATAAGATTCCACAATCACACACTCGAAATACGTTCTCCCCAACACATCACTTGCCAGAATAATTTTCTCAGGTTACTCACCCAAAGAATACACCTGATGGAGTGATTGACTTGACATAGCCTCTCACTAGCTGGCCTTTTCTAACATCCTTAATACTTGTTATTTCAATATCCTCCACTTTGCTGTTTATCTTTGGATTTAGCCTAAAAGAAAAGAGAGGTTAGAATTTAAAGCACTCATCTGAATAATTCACATTCTGCTCTGGATAGCAGAAAACAGATCAGTATTAACAACAGCTAGTACTCTCTGGAAACCATATTGGATCAGATACCCTTCAGTTTATTGAAATGTACTAATGGACTACCTGCATCTCTGCCAAGCTCTACCTAGCAATAGGGAATATACATGCTGCTGCAGACGAAGCCAAACACATCAGCCTGGCTTTCTCTGACACTAAGAAAATGAGGAGACTAAAATGCTGTCTGAAATTTTGCACAGCATTTGCTTGGTGTCATCCCCACTTATTTCTAAGATATTTAATTCCACACTTCTGTTCCATAAGGAAGACAAAGCAAGAGGCTCAGTTTTAAGAGACATTTAGGGCTAAGTCTGTTATTTAATCAAAACTGTTAAAATGCAGCTGAACATTGAAACATAACATGTTTGTATTGCAAATTCAGTGGTAGAAGTTTCTTCCCAAATCAGCAAACTAAAAAGATAAGGCAGGCTTAGAAACTATGACAAACAGAAACTAAATCTGAACCCATTGGAGCAGCTTTATGTTAAGTGTCAGACCCTTTGATTTGCTGATACACAGGAAAAAATTCTTTCTGAAGTAGGAACAAGTATCACCCCTTACAAAAATGCATTCCTTGTTCTTTTAACACTTCTCACCGATCTTCCTAAACAAATAACAAGTGTATTTTATGATAATTTTTTTCACTAGTAAGAGATCAACAGACTAGAGGGATGACACATACCGGGATTGCCGGAGAGATAACTGGATTTTACCATTCTCATTGGAAAGGATGTAACACCTGCATGGCAAAGGAGGGGGAGAAAACAGAAAGCTTTTTTACATGCTAAAATAAGCCACAGGTAGAAAAGAAATATTCACCATAGCAGAAAAAGAAACAAAGCACTCTGTTGCTTGGAGCACTTTCTGTCTAATACAAGCCAGCATGACACAATAGTTCAAAAAACTAGATAAAGGACTTTTGAAACATGTCTACTTGATTTACTCAGTCTCTACTGCCAGTACAAAAGAGTTAAAGACTGTTACCCCTGAAATCATTTGGCCTGTTGCACTCTCCAACATTCCCAAAAAGTATGTGAAGCAGGGAAATATGATTGTGCATTGCAAATGTAAAAACAACTCAATTATCAAACAGCCCACAGAACTGCAGAGCTGGGATATATGGCTACCCTTAGCCCCATCAGCACCTTAGCTAACAGAGTAGCTACTCTCAATAAGATAGTCCATGAAGGCAGCTGAAAAGGGGCTTCTTCACAAAGGGAAGATACAAGACTTTCGTTACCCAAACATTGATAAGGGAGGTCAACATCACTTCTTAGCCACAGACTGACCTTAGAGTCTGGCACTACCTCAAGGCAGTGAAAAGCCTGTCACCAAAGGAGAATATTTCTAAGCCTTGCAGCTTGAAGGAACAAGGAGGACAATTACTGACCTGACAATCTTGCCAACTTTGAAGTTCCCCAGAGGATCTTCTGTGTAAGCATCATTCAGGTGAAAGATGCTGACTTTGCCAGTCTTCCCACCTGGCAGTGCAATGGTCAAGCCAACATGCGGAGTCACCTTTGTTACCATGCCTACAGAGATGGTGTCCTGCTCCAGTGACTGAATTCCTGGAAAAGGTGGAGGGAAAGGGTTTCATAATATGAAGCAAGAGGTAGTAAATTAGTAAAGTAGTGTAAATTAGTAAAATTTAGTAAAATTAGTGTAGCTAATTTTAGTTGCCTAGTCACATATCAAACCCACAAACTTTTGGTAAGGTGCAGTCTATGCAATCTCACGTTTGCCTTGGTAGCCCAGACAAGGTCCCTTAGTTGCACAATTCCAATATCCAGAGTAACTGACAAATGTTGATAAATGTACCACCTCACGTCTGAGATTAGAAAGGAATATGTTCAGAAGGGTTCAGAGAAGGGCTTCAGTCTGAGACATTGGGAAAGTGATTTTTTATTCTAGAGGTCTGACCTCATTTGCCCTAGATGCTGCTATATCTAGGTCAGGGTCCCAGGGGTCAGTTCTGTTCTACAGGGAGGTACAGCTTGGCTCTGGAGTATAACATCTTCACCCGAGGGGTCAATGCAGGCCCAACTCTGAGTAAAGCATCACATGTGGTGGGGTCCTGCTGTTAAGGCTCCACAATACCTGTGAGTGACAAGCAGAGGTTTGTTTCACTGGCATCTGTTCCAGTCACTGTAGCTGATATTGCCTGGCCATTTTTAAAGTTCTTTTCTGGATGTTTTAAGACCTGAAATAAAAGACACATTTACACTTATTTCCAGAAAAGAAGCTTTGCACAACTCTGATAGTGTTTCCCCTATGAACCTTTACACTTCCTATAAACATCTTTGATGTGCAGTTGACTGATAGCTCAGCACTGCTTCAATGGCTCTGCTATCCTGAGCTGAACTAGCTACAGGCACAGTACTTGCTTGTCAGCAAGGGGCAGCAATGTCTAAAGGGCAAAGCACTGACATCAGAAGTAATGTCTGCAGACATTACTTGTGGTCAAGCATATGGAAAAAAAAAGTCTGTGTAGCTCACCAGTAACAGCCTCTTACCTTGGCGTTCAGAGACAGCAGCAGGTGAGGAACTCTTCCTCGAATGTCGGGGGCAACTTCTACCTCCAGCCAATTTTTGAGCATGTTATACTAAAAAGACACCAAATAACCAGAGAAGACAGCATGACACCTTGCGGGGGAGAAAAAAATTCTTCCCTGGGAAATTTTTCACTAATTTTTAAGGCTAAAAAGAACTAGTCCAGGCTTGGCCTCTGCACCAAGTAAAAACGGTGGTTTGGATTCTGTTCTTAAAAGCATAACACTGCTGGGGTTCACAGGCAAGTGCACACAGGGGATCAGCAGCAAGTGTACTTTGTACTGGTGCCATACTTTGGCTGTTTTACTAGAGCCTGCTGGCAACAAACAGGAATGTCAAAGAGGACAAGTCAGCCTGAGTCCCCCAAGTACCGAAAATTTTTGTTTCCTTCCTCTAACCTTTCCTGTAAAAAGGGCACTGCAGTTGCCACAGGCCATTGTCACAGTTAATGAGGCCCACAGTTTTCAATATTTAGGTCCAGGCTAAGGCCCCACTTGCTGCCTCCCCTAGCACACTTCCCATGAAGACTCTGAGCTCACCTTCTTTACAAAACAGGTGACTGTCTGTCCAACATCATAGAGTCCAAGTTTCTTGAGGGAACTTTCTTCTTTAAGGTTCAGCATTGCTGTGAATTCCCCTTCTTTTTCACTGTTTGCAAAAGAAGAAAGAGGACATCAGTACAACAGCTTTGGTCCTAAAAATGAAGACGGAAGTTAGAAACCCAGGGGAATGTGGTGAGCTAGACTACTGTCACAATGCCTTTCACTCCTCCCCAGCTGCATTTTTTCTGCCAGGAATTAATTCTTCCCTGATCATAAGAGGAAATCTTTCTGACAGGATTAGACATGACAGAGTCCAGACTGGCAGAACCTGAAGCCAAAAAGACATTCAAAGAAATCATGTGCTAGGAGAGCACTGTGATATTTAACACAGCTATAGGACCCAAGTTAGTGTGAAAGAGAGAGTAAGAGGCCTTGCCTCACTGCATACACATGGAGGTCCTTGCTCATGGCCAGCTCCTTCATGAATGAGAGGTACAAGGGATAGGACATCCAAGGATACAAGGTCTGTAAAGCATGTGCAGACAGCACAGAGGCCAACACTTACCTTGGTCGAATGCTGAGCTCTGGAATGGATTGTGTGAAGTGTGGATGGGTGATTGGCAGGCACCTAAAGAAGAGGAAAAGGATCAAAGTTTCTCATGATCTTCCCAGGCCCCAGTCACCCACATTTAATGCCTCTGCATTGGCAAAAAAAAACCCAGGTGCAAGCCCTCCAAATCTACAAGAGTCTTCCAGTTGTTCCTATCACTACTGCAGTAGCAAATTAGGTAACCAAAATACCCCAGCAAATTTAATCCCTGGGACCTGTATTTAGGGCTTCCACTGGATCTTAAGAGTTTAGACATCTTTTTTTCTTGCAATCTATACTCAAGATAAATACAGCAACACAGGTAGAAAGCTAATTGACTGAAAGCTGGATCTGGGATAGAATATAATAGCAGATTTCCTCAGGCCTCAACTACTCTAGCAAAGGCAGCTGCAACAGCATCTGTTTACAGAGACCTAGATGACCTGAACTGAAATACAAACTGTTTCATCCTTTGCATTCCTCCAGAAGCAAAACCATGTACATGTTTTCCCACCTGTGAGTATTCACATCTCTGCCTCCAATGACTCGAGCAGTCACTTTCTGTCCAGCTTTTAGAGTAGAAGTTGGAAAAGAGCCTATGGGCACTTCATCCAGAATCCGGGATGCATGGATTGAACCTGTCAGCTTGTCATCAATAGCCACAGTGACGTGGGTCGGTTTGACGGATTTAACGGTGCCGGTAACGACATCCCCCGGGGACAGCGAGTGTTTCACAGCAGGAAGCATCTCCTCCAATGCTGTCTCTGACTCGTTCCGCGCCCTCACAAAAACATTCTTCTTAGCTGGGCCCTGTACTGCTAACAAGACTCCGTGGTTGTTCTCCTTCACTGCTTTTAAGGTGGCAGAGATGGTCTGTCCCACCCTCAGTTTTTCCGAGTCGAAGCGGAAGGTGTCGTTGAAGTGGCAGGCGATGGGGACGGCTGCCAGCTGGCCTGTTTCCAGCAGGGACGCGATGGCAAAGTGCTCTGTGATGTGCTGCACCACCGCGGAGTGCTGCGAGTTCTCTCGGAGCCGCTAGACAGAAATGGACAGATAGAGTGACTTCTCCTGCTGAGATCTGGATTCCCTCCACTCTATCTCCCACAGTTCTAAAAGAGGAAACAGCCTCCCTAGAAATTTATTAATCACCTACAGTTTGCCAGACAAGCAGAAACACACAAACCCAAAAACTGAATGCATACTCACTCGCTTGGGTCTTTGCTTCAACAGTTCTTCCCGAAGAGAAACATACACCTCAGATGTGAGGGCATCCACATGAAGAACCAATGCCTTCCTTTTCTCACCAGGAACAATTTTTTTGTCTGCAAATGAGAATAAGGAGATTATATCCTGATGACAATGAAGAATTCTGAGCAACTATCATAGTGGTACTAGACAAACACAAAAGGTTTAATTCCTGAAGACCAAAGACTGCTTAATTCCTATTGTATATGAACCAAATTAGTACCAAACACATAATAAGTCTATTTAAGAACAGATTCTTCCAACATTACTGGCAGTGAAAAAAAAGAGAGCTTTGTATTTGGAAAAAGTCTGATCTTTCTTGGAAAAACTAAGCTGATTTTATGAAGACACAACTCTTAAATAATGAAGACAAGGCTGACTAAAAACAAGGTCAAAATAATATAAAAATTTTCCTAACATTTGCACAAAACTATCATTATCTATCTGTTGCTAAGAAAAAAAGAGAAACTCTTTTGACACAGAAGTGCTGGGGTTATTACTTCTGATGAAGTTAGAGTTTTATCTTGCTTTCACTAGTTTATTCATTACTTCAGCAAGTATATGTTTGGTTTTGCACAATATGACACCTTTCTTTAATTTTTGAATTGGAAAATTATGGTCCTGTTTTAAAGTAATAGATTTTTCAAGAAAAATTGACAGCAATTACAGATAGGTATTCCTTGGAGTATGCTCTTTCTAAAAGAAGAAAAAAACCAAGAAAGCTGGAGCTTTTTCATACTTGTCTATATACAGTATGGTTCAACTAAGGATCTCTGAGCACAAACTAGATGCCCAAAATATGAGACAAGATTAACAGAGGCACAGGGAAGTTTATACCTTATTTTCTGAATCACACAAATGGGCCATCAAGACATTGGGACACTTAACTACTCTTCAAGGCCATCTCTACTCTAATCAGACTTCTCCCTATTAGCTCCTCATCAGCAGAATCCATTTTGGGAGAGGTTTCAAAGTACAAGACTGAAAACTAACACAAGCAAAGGAAAGACCCTCACCTCCCAAATGGTAGCGGGTGGCAGTTACAGTCAAGCCTGTGACAGAGCTGCCACTGAACAGTGCTGAGCCATCCTCCCTCACATCCTGCACAACCAGATGCACCCTCTTCCCAGGTACCAACTCACAAATGCTGGGCTCTCCTAAATAAGGGGAAGAAAAAGTGGGAAATCAGTTTTATTTATGTTGTTTCTTTGCAAAACAAAGACAAGCTTTCACATTTACTCAGTGGTACATGAAGCATTAATCTACCTTCATAAGGGAAAACAAAGCCTAGGCTCCTGAATCTGTAGAAATACAAAGTAAATTCTAAGAGTTAATCAAAGCAGAAACTCTTTCATGACATTAAGGACCTAATAATTTTAGAGAGAATATTTTCCCATCTTATATGAACACTGGCACATGGAAAAAAATGAAAGCAAAACAGATCAACACTAGAAGCACAAAACAGACCTCTCCCTTCACAATTACAAGAAACAAACATTAAAAAGTACCAGATTATAGGAAGAATCTTAAAAGATAAAGTCAGAATTTGATAAAAACACTAGAAAAACAGCATGTGAGAAAATCCCTGCTGGAGGACCTGTAATGCATGTAGGTAAATCTATCTGAACAAACTCATCCTCATGTGAGTACGATGTTTGGGTTATCACAAGCACTTGACCCAAAAATCAATGCAAGAGGCTTAGGAGACTTCAATGAAAAGAGCAACTCTCTTGGCTTGTTCCAGCTGTACTTACAAAATGCCTCTTGTCAATGGCAGACACTGCACACACATCCTTTTTCTAGTAAGCTACTTTGAAAAGTGAAGTCTTTGCTTGAACTGAACTTTCTTTCACTTAAATGTTTTTCTTTTCTTGTTCCCCTAGAGCACCTTTTTTTGACCTGATACCCTTTAACAGAACATTTACAATCTTTACCTTTTCTCAACAAGTCCCTGTTTTCTTTCAGCTCCTTGAAATATTGATTCAGGAGGTCAAAGCTTTCTGCAGCAGAATCTCCTGAGCTGCACTCAGACACCTTCAGATTGAGGAGTACACGCTGCTTCTCCTCATCAATGCTCATCACCTTTGCAATCACAGTCTGTCCCACCACAAAGTGGTCCTTGGTGTCCGTCACAAACTTGTCACTCATGCTCTGTGCAAAGGAAACAGAGGGCAAGGTTACTGAGCACAGCTAGTACTGATCAACCACCCACAGAGCTGTTCAGAAGGGCTTGAGTTACAACTTCATGTAAATGCATAAGAGAAATTAACAAAGACTAAGGAAAGCCCATCAATTAAAATGAATTACTGAGGTCACATGAAATCCTTGTTGAAGCTTAAGCTCACTTGAATGAAGTGCTTAATTTAATTTTGGAAGTGATTTAAAAGGCAAACTTAAACCCCTCTACCCTGCAGCAGGAAGCTGTGCAAATGCAGGGCCTGCAGCACAGTTGCTTCCTCCTCGTAATTGTACCTTTGCTAAAACTATGTTTCAAGCAGCCTGATCATACACATGCTGCTTACTGAAGTGAGGCATTGCTTACCACTTTAGGTGCCAGTCCTGTCACACCAAAAGGGAACTCCACAAACACTCCAAAAGGCATCACATTCCTCACATAACCAGTCAACAGCATCCCAGGCTGGATTTCAGAGAAGCTTCTTACAACTTGCTCCTCCTGTACAGCAGAAATCACTGCAGACTTTCTACTCAAGATCTGAACAACCAGTTAAGAAAAATGGGAAAAGATGAATGAAAGCAGCACGATGCCAAGTAAATCTCTCAGTGCTGCTAACCATTGGGCTAAAGCACTTGCTGCAAGTTAGAGTACAGGAGTGCTAAATGCTGTAATTCCAATTTCTGTCTTGATTTCCCTACACAAAAATTTAGCAACTCATGTCCCTTAAACTGCTCAGCATTAAAGATACATGCTTCACAGTAGCAGAAATATCAACTTCCTAACAATTCAGTTCAGATTTTTGATACAAAACCAACAATTTTTTTCCTAAGGTTCTGATAGGTTTAACAGCCCAGAAGCTGGTTGGGAAAACAAGTCAGCTCACGACCTACTTCTGAAGAGATTCTAGTCCCATCCGAGTCTCTCTTCTAGAACAAGTTATAATGCCTCTTTAAAGTATCATTAGCATGACAGGCACTTCCACTTCACACTAACTACAGTAATCTTATGTTTGTTGCAGATACTCTGGAATCCTAAGAGATACCTCCTTCCCCACACTTTGTTTGCCTGGTTGAGGCGGCAAAGGATACAATGTGCTCTCCCTTGTCACTTAGATACATAACTCTGGGCAGGACATCTCCCTCTTGAAGACAGTGCCATAGGAGTTTGGAGGTAGCAACAAAGTCAGAGAGGTGCAGCGTGGGGATCCAGGCTACCACATTGTCTTCATCTTCTAAGATGGAAACTTCTAACCCATTATCTTTCTTCTTCAAGATTTTCACATCAACTATCTGAAAAGAGAACAAGTACAGTGATATAAAATTCCAAGTGTCTTTGAACATCTCTTTTGATGCACAGGAGATGGGATGTGATGTGATGCAATGTGCTGCAGGGGATCTGACATTGCCCCCCAGCTATACATGAAAAACTCTCACATCAATAAGGCTGAGCTAAAAAGCATGCCAATGTCTGCAGGTAAAATAAAAACTAATTCTCAGCTCCCAGAGAAATAAAGAGCTGGAAACATTCTCTTGGTTGTGACTTTTCATTTGAAGGGAGAAGGGAGTAATTTCATCAAGATTAGAACTGTCCTGTTCCTGCATTAGCAATATCTGCAGGGAGCTGGAAACTGCTTATTGCAAAAACAGGGAAACTTTTCAAAACATTTCTCTAAGCTTTTCTTTTCCAAGGAGCAAAAGCAGCTGTTTTTGGAGCAAGAAAACCAGCAGCATTCAGAAAATAAAAAAAGAAGATTCCACCTTATGAGTAGGAGCACTAATTGGTACCTTCAGAAAGACTCTCCTGGGACTCCTTTATCCTGACCTCTGAAAACTGAGATACCATTTTTGATCCAGGAGGTCAACCACACAGTAAGAAATGCACATTTAATGCTAGTTCCTGATCGCCGTCAGCTTTCTCAAAGCAAAGTTGTTCAAAGTGATACCAAATCATATGGAAAATGAGTAGGAAAAGGCTAAAAAGGAATCAGCCACTGAATTCAATACCTCTCCTATTTGGTATTTCATTTCCTGTTTCTCCTTTGGAGTGCATTTCCATTTGTCTTCAGGGCCAGGTTTGCCTGATAATCTGAAGGACAACAAGAGTCTTTCCTGCTGAGGCTCACATTTTAAGACCATTACTTTAAGAACCTGTAGCAAAAAAAAAAAAAAAGTATAAAACACAAGTTAAATTCAGCTGACCCTCCTCAGTCTGCTACCACCTACAAAACAAGACAGGGACATACATACACAGTACACTTTTCTCTCACACCTGAGGATAGCAGGCCAGTGGCTAGAACTTAACAGGTTCAACCACAGACAAATGTCCTTCTGATCACACAGATGGAAAATAAAAGTACATAATCATTAAATGAGCTTGTGAAAGTATGTAGCATGTCTGTAGCAGAGTTGAGAATAAAATCCAGATCTCCAGATGTGCAGTCATAAATTCTGACTAGAAAATTACCTTTCTCCTAAGCCAGCCAAAAAATAACAGAATTAAAAACAAAGAAAAGCACCAGAAAAAATAATGAAGAGGGCTGAGATCTCTTTAACTTTGCCCACAACAAAAACCAGAATTGTGAATAACACAGTTCCTAAAGTGCCTGTAATTTGAAACCAACAGGATAACCAGAGTAACACTGAGGCAGAAAACATCACCCTTATGATTCTGTAGGTAAGAGTTTTAACTTCCTTAGGAGAAACAACAGCCTTGAACTCCAGACTTCTACTGGAGAATCAAGTCACATAACCGTGCTCTCCTGCAGAACAGAGAGAGCCCAGAAGCAAAGGCAAGTAAGACATACCCAAAGAGCTGCCCTTTTTAGAGCCCACCCTGTTTATATGGAGCACAACTAAGTAATAAAGTGAAAGGACATAAACATCTAGACCATAAACATCTCCTAGTGTAGCTTGTTCCTCAGGAAAATCCACACTGAAGCCAACTGCAGATTTCTCTTTCACATTCAAACACAGCAGGGGTACATTAATTACCTGGCCTTCATAGAAGACTTTATCTGGACAAGATACGGGTTCTGTGCCCAGCTCATTCTTGGGTACGAGACCTTTGACATCATTGTAGAACTTCACAATGCAGCCAAACTCCCTTGCACACACTACAAAGCCATGTGTGATCAGGCCCGGTTTTGCATCTTCATAATTTGAGAGGACTGGAAGCTTTGATTGGACAAGACTTTTCTTTAGAGTAAGGATCAGCTTCTTTCCTTCAGGATTGCACTCTAGCACCTACAAGAATGGGGTACATAGGTTCAAAAAGCATGTCTGCCCTTGCCTGATCAATTCAGCTGCTAAATACTCAGAAGAGAAGAGTGCAAAGCAGCTGAAGACCCTGTCTGGCAGCTCTCACCCGACACTTGACTTCATCTCCTATGCTGTACTTCTTCTCAGGCTGCTTCAGGATCACATCAGAGAGATGGAGGGATGGCACAAGTCCTCTAATCCCATCAGCCACTTTCACCTGCATCCCAATGGGTTTTAGAGAGAGCACTTTGCCCTACAACCCAAAATAGGGGAAAAATTGGTAAATTCATCATGAAAAGCAGACTGCGGTCAAGTAGGAAACAGCCAAGACACTATAATATCTACAATCACCAAATCTAATCACATTCAAACAACAAAAAAAAAAAAGTAATCTTAAACCAAACTACATTTCACCTGACCAATCTGACCCGTTAACTTTTATATACTTCATAAGGTACAGCCTCTTCTCTTTAAGCATAGACTACTTCTGCAAAATCCCTACTGATGCCAGCAAACTAGAATTGTTCCCAGAGACATATCCAATACAGCCATGACTCAGACACAAAAATCATAATGAGTAACTTCCTGTCCATCAGCTCATTGTGATTGTTCATACATGAACTTTTACTTTGACTGCAAGGCAAGTTTTAGTTTCTTTAACTCAAGTCTTTCTAAAAATGTACTTATGACAACAAATAAAGGACTGACCATGGATAAAATTCGATTGCCTTTGCCACATCATGAATGAAAACATGAACAAAATGGGAAGAGTATTGCATTCCACTAATCAAGTCCTGCAAGGAAAGGTTTTTCTCATTTTCATTTCACTAATCTGGATCAGAAGTAGGACACATATATTAGGCAGAAGGAGTGCACATTGGCAAGATCACTGTTTGAAGTATAACGTGCCCAGGTCCTTCAGAAGCTCACCTGCACCACATCACCCGTGTGGATATCCTGGTACTGCAGAAACCGTGCTTCGATAATCTGGCTAGAGAAGAGACACAAAGAGACCAGCCAGTCATCTTGAAGGAATTCCAGGATAAGACAAAACAGTCCCATCTCTGACTTGTCCCAAATATCCATTATTCCACACACTCCTCAGTGTTCTACAACCCCAGAGCTGTGTTTTACTCCAACTGACCAATTTCCCAAAACAGCTCTTAGGACATAAACTTCAGGGAGGTTCACCAGGCTCCATTGCAGGTGACAGTCACACAGTTATGGCCTCATGAAAGGAGAACCCATTATCTGCTTTGCTTAAAGCCACAAAGTTGGAAGTACTAAGAGGGACTTTGTAACACAAATGAGCTGCAAGATCAAGGCTCAACTTCCTGCTGAGCCATGGTCTTCTGACACAATCATGGCAGAGCTAATTTAGCCTCCTTGTGCCTTAGCTCACCAACAATACTGATGGTGTCCCAATTCCACAGAGTATGGGAAATATGTGCAGGATGCCCAGACAACCTGATGTGCCACAACATAGATACAAGTCAAAAACCTCACATGGCAAGTTCCAGTCCAGCAAAGCAGTGTAATATTTTCCACTCTCAAACACCTTTCTAATTCTTCAACCAGTTTCCTGGAAGAGTCATCATACTCACTTCTTCAGAGATACAATACACATCTCATCCATCAGGCTGTAGTCAATGATCCGACATTTATGCTTGGAACCTTCCTTAAATGCCCCAGGTTTAAAAGATTTTCTGGTTTTTGAAAGATGTTTCAACTAGAAAAAAAGAAATTACAAGTGAGTGTTTGGAAAGTGGAAGCACTGATATGGACCTTAGGTTGAAGTGGTAGCATCTGACAGATCCATTCCTCTAACATTCTCTTTGTGCAGGTTACACCAGCTCTTCCACAACAACCCCTCTACGCTTAAATTCAAACAAGGGGATGTATTATTTGACAAACACCTCGCATGCTATCTTAATTTTATTGTACTGCCTCACAAAGAGGATAAAGGCAAAAAATAAAACCCCCTTTCCCAGCAGGCTAAGATAGATATAAAGGACTTGCCTCGCCAGCCTGGCACTTACCCGTGCAAACGCAAGAGTGCTGTCATCAAGCTCAAAGATGGCCCCAAACTGCTTGTAGAAGGCTTTCACCGTGGCCTCCTCCAGCACTGCCCCCATGCGCTGCCCGGGGAGCTGGCGTGGGGCTCCCCCCGCGTGCAGGAAGGGCGGGAGCAGCGAGAGCCGCACCGCCCTCGACGTGGGGTGCACAGACAGCACGCAGGCCTTCACCTGGGAACACAGTGTGCTCATTGAACAAGACAGGACAAAGGCACCTCGCTCATGCTTGTAGACATTCTGCTTGGTACCTGAACTCTCTGTCCACACGCAAGCATTTTGCAGTATTGCTACTAAGACATCACTCACATCTAACACCTCCACCAAGGAGGGATTTTTGCTTTTGTCTGTTTACGGACTAGGCTGGTATCAATGCAGGGAGGGGAACATGACCACACAAGTCATGTTTCTATTCCTTGCAAATCTCCAGGCTTCCCAAATAAGTCTTCCAGGAATGTCTTTGCTCTTTACAGCTTTAAAGCAGCCACAATAGTAATTCAGGTGAAAAATATTAAAGAAGCTATCAGCCTTTCAGAGATAATTCACAGAAATGTTGGAGATGATAAGAGATGTTGTAAGCAATATAACAACTCCAGGAATCCTTCACCCTCCTTACCACTTGATCTGTAGAATAGCTCATGGATTTCTCTGGGTCCATGTGCATGAAATCCACAATGCCAGTGAAGTAAGACAGAAATGTCAGTTTCATCCCAAGTGGGGCCACCTAGGAAGGGGAATGAAAAGACGCCAAAAAAATTTCCACACTCAGTTTTCATGCAGCACAGAGAGCAATTCGCACATTTCAAAAAATGGCACCGTCAGTGTTAATCAACAAGCACATCACAAGAGACAGAAAGACTGCTAACAATTCTGCTTTGCACACTCTGTTGAAAAAACAATCCTTTAGTTTTTTGATAATGTTGTGCATATTCTGAAGACTACTGCTATCCTGTTGAACACTTTAGCACTAAAGGCCAAAAAACACAAAATGAATCCTGTTCTGCTTCAAACTCCATCAGCAGCTTCAGTCTGAAGCCTTTATACTCAGGGCATCACAACCTGAACTGAGATCAGACCTCAGGTGAATGCAGTGGAGGGAAGTGTCTAGCAGATTATGTTGGCTACTGCTAAGTAACTGAGACCAACCAGAAATTTTCCAGGGCATAAACTCTCATCTCTGCTTCACCTGTCTCCTGCCTTCAACAATGCTCAAAAGACTGACCCAACAAAAGAAACCTAAACCAGAGCTTACCTTCTGCACTCGAGCTTTCACCACCAGCCCTGGCAATAAATTAGAGAGTGCCCAGTTCTGTCGCTCCGTGGCCATGGATGAAGCCACCTCGGATCGATCAATGGACAAACAGACCACCCTGCCCTCATTCTTCACTTCCACAATGAGGCAGTTCAGGTTCTGGCCTATTTTCAAGTCAGGTCCTACAAGAATAAGTCACAGCATAAAACCTCTAGCAGGAACACTCAGTATTTCCTCCCACTCTTTCCAAAGTTTTTACAGAGTTCCCTCTCAATCTACGTGAAGTTTACAGCCAGCAGGGCTTGGAACACAGTCTGTCAGATCACGGGCTGAAACACAAAGGCTTGCTGCAGACCAGCCACAAAACTGTTTGCAGCAACCTGCAAAGACTCCACCCTGACTCAATCCCACCAAGGTGCACTAACACCACAGATATGATAAACTCTAATCCCTGTCACTCTACCTCCATTTTCACCAAACAGATCCTCCTGCACTACTTCTTACCTTTCTTGACTGCTTTGATGTAATTTTTGGCTTTCTGATGAGGCAGGAAAGCATGAGTTCCAGTGATACCAATATCTATGAGGTAGCCATGGTCTTCCACACTCAGCACAGAGCCAGAGAGCAACTGTTGGGAGGAAAACACTGCAACTCAGTAATGCAATGAAACAACTGGGTCTTCAAAGAATGAATGGTAAGAGATTCACCACCCAAGTACTCCCTTGTTTTGTATGGACAGAGAACTGAGCTTTTCAGAGCAGTAGCAAGGACACTACATTCTTTCCTATTGCACAGCTCACCTAGCAGTGAGGTCTTAACTCTACCTTTATCCAGCTATGCACATAAGGAGCTCACAAACTAGTAGGAGAAGAACTGTAATGCTCAAAAATAGCAGGTGCATACAATCATACAGCTGAAAACATAAAGCATAAACAACTAAGCACCTCTGCAAGCTATATTATATATTACTCTCTGTAAAAATTAAAAAAGAAATCTACCCAGAAAGAAATCATTAAATAACTTGGCCAAATTGAAACAGAATAAAGTGAATTAATTTCATGAATGACAACCTGGAGACAAGAACTAAACCCACCCTCTCCTCACAGGTCACTTCCATGGTGGGAGCAGCTCCATATTCTGCTCTGATCCCATGTAAGGACAAACTGAAATTCAAGAGCCCAGAGAGGCTGTGACAGACCCAGAAAACTTACCATGCCTGCTGCTAATGCTGTAGAGTTCAGGCCCTTGTTGACCTTCTTGGGGTCAATCGATAACTTCACACTGCGACGTCCATTGTCACCTTTCTCAATGCTGGTCACGATGCACCTGACCAGTGTCCCTGGAGAAAACAGGTCTGGGAGCGAATTCAACTCCTGCCCAGCAACATCATCAACAGAGAAACATACAATTTTTACAATGTTAAATAACAAAAGGCTAGAATTTGTTACTGAAGCAGATTTTGAAAACAAAATCCCATAAGAAAGTCCTGTTTCTCTGTCAACACTTCGGTAACAGGCAGGAAATGCCACAAACACCAGAATCTCAACAGAGAGGCAGGGACGACACTATGTTACGTCAGTAAGACTGAGAGGCTTTGCTTAAAAATGCTGTGTGGGCTGGAGTCAGGAGACTGCAGCTGAGGAAACATCTACAGAGCCAACAGTGACCCTAACCTAGCCTCCCCCTTCATCAGGGAAAAACACCACCAGCAAAGGGGAAGTGCTAATCCCACATTCCACAACACCTCGGGAAAACTTAGGCACCACTGACACCACAGAGGCAGGGCAACTGATTATTTCACTTTATTTCTTTCTAGCAGTCAGCTGTTACCAGGAAATTGCAAAGTTTGCTTGGAAAATCCAGTTCCAAACCAAGGTTCGTCAATGTCAGGCTCCTAAGCAAGACCTCAGGGTTGGTTTTGAAGTACTAACAACACTCTCTAGCTCCAAGCACAAATCAAAGCCCCAGTCCTTGGTCTCACCTCCGGGACTTCTCCTTGGGCCACCTGCTTGGTCAGCAGTTTGCTGTAGGCATCGCTGATCTGCGTGACCGGCACAAACCCGGAGAGGCCGTTGGGCAAACTGATGGCGAGGTCATAGTCACTGACCTCTTTGATACAGCCAAGGAGGAGCATCCCCTCACTGAGAGCCTGGGAAAGCAGGAAAAATAGCATACTGTGGATATCTTGGCAAGTCAGTGGTAAAGGGGGATAAGCAGTTAAGTTTTGTACTGGATCACAGATGTATTTGGCAGGTTTAGGGAGGAAAAGCATGCAGTTTTTATGTAGCCCAGAAAAGAGAGGCACACAAAATCAAACATCTATGCACTAACCTCAATTGTGAGTGGTCCAATATTCATAACATTGTCTTTAATAGCAGCTTTAACAGTTTTGTCTGCCTTGAACCTTTTCTGCTTTCCTTCATCCTTCTGGCTCCTTTTTCTTTTCTGGGATTTTTCTTCATGTTGAACCTAAAGCAGATTACAAGCACAAAGGTTAAAAAATAAAAGTGGATAAAGAAATAAACTTTGCACTATAGTGGAACTCTGCTGCCATGAATAAAATACTGATTTGGACAAAAAAAAGAGAACCATCTTGCTAAACTATTGTCTGTCTACATGCAAGTCTTTCAAAGTATCTCCTTTGGGCTGAGGCTGATCACTTATAAAGCTGAATCTTGGGAATGGAAAAGAGTGGTGCAAGAGATCTGCACCACACTCTACTAACAGAAAGACCAACTTAGCCTGCATCCAGTAACACCAGGCTCACCATGCAGCACCTTGGGATCCGATGTTTGTGGAAAGTTTAAAAGCTCCAGCCTGATCAATAGTTTTGACTGAACTTTCTCAGTCACCATATTCAAGATGTAACAGATATCAGGGATCTTTCAGAGATCAGGAGGATAGTGGATATCAGGAGACGTCTATTTTTGGGAGTCCCTTCTGTAGTTTACTGTAGAAGTAACACGTAGAGAGGGTTGCAGTCAAATTCTGACAGTGGAAGAGCTCTGAGAAGTTAATCAAGCACATGCAAACAACGTACATTAAACAAATTGTCCCGCTCTGACTTTGGCTTGGGTGTTTTTCCCTCTGCAGGTTTCTTCTGGATGCCTCCTCGAGGAAAGTTTTCTTCCATGGATGCCATGACTGCACTGCTCTGGGACAAATGACAAAGCAGAAATGAAACATACACTTATTGTGCTTGTTCCTCAGAAGTACTGAGGTGACAATAGTGAACTACCCCCAAAATAAGAAAGACTTTGGATGGCTACTCTAGTTAGTCAGTGACAGAACAGAAACTCACATCCAAATGGATTTAACACTTGACTACAATGAAATGTTGCAATGGTCTATCTAAATATGCACATCCATAACACTTTTTACTACTGCACAGATCCACTGAAGTATTAATTTTTAAGGCACTTAGATACATCACATATATATTCATGAAACTGCTTTAACCATATGTTGCCTAAACCAGTCTTTTTTCATTAGCCGAATTTACCAGCTTGAGTCATCAAAGAGAAAGCTGTGAGCAAAACACCAGATAAGCCTGGCCTGCATTTTTACTTTCTGAACGCTACTTATTATTAATTACTTATGATTAATATAACTTGCTACCTCTTTGTCTAAGCAATAAGCATATGTATATAAAATACGTGTTTAACCTTACTATTTCAATCAACAAACAACACCTTGCTTATTAGGCCACAATTGACTTGTTATTACCACTAATAAACAATAATAAAAGTAGTTGCTGGTACTATATTATTATTGTTTATGGCGCCTTTACTATTACTTACACCATTGCTTATCATTAGCCAGCAGTACTTTTACAAAAAATAGCGCTGAAACCTTAGGTTGCCAAATTTGAGGCAACCTGTGAGACATACAGAACTTCTTTAAATGGCAAGCACATGATAAAGCGAAAGCCCATCACGGCACGCCTCACCTCAGGGCTCGCTAAGGAACACACACACCTCCCACGGCCGGCTCCGCTGGAGCGGGCAGGGCTGGCATCTTACCTGCCCGGGGCCGCTGCCAGGGGGAGCGCGGGATGGGGATCGTTCCCGGGATGGGGATCGGGATCGTTCCCGGGCAATGGGAATGGGGATCGGGATCGGGATAGTTCCCGGGAGGCGCACGCGGCGCGNCGGAGGCGAAGGGCAGAGCGCGGCGGGGACGGCGGCGGTCCAGGTACGGCGGGGCGGCCCGGGAGGGTCCGGTCCTGGTGTGGGGGGGAAGGGCGGCTCTCCGCAGCCTTTGCCAGGGCACCCGCGACCTTCAGCCGCGGCGTCGCTCCCTTCGAGTCCCGGGAGCTGCCGCGTCCCTTCCCCGGTCCGACGCGAGCGCGAGGTCGCGGGTGTAGCCGGCAAGGACACCGGGCTCCTCCGGCAAACAGGAGCCGTGGTGTCACGGGCCGCCTTCCCGTCCTCGGAAGGGCGCCTCGGCTCTTGCCCAGGCCTTTGCATCGGTCAGGCACGAGAAAAGATGACCTTGGCTTCTCAAGTCTTTGCCAATAGTATGTGGCACGTTTAGAGGGGCTTTTTCATTAAGCTTTTTAACTATGGCATAGTCAGCCGAGCTAACGCTTACCTGGTTATCCGCCAGAGATAAGGCTGCTGGACTGGGTTAGATAAGAGATAGATGACACAGAGGAGCTGTGTTAGCGATCGCAGCGCCTGCGGTGCAGTTCCGTGTGTCTGCTGCAGGGGCACCGGGGGCTGCAGCATCCGCCGGGCTACAGATCTGTGTCGGGTGTGGGGTGCCTTTGGGGGGAGGCAGAAGATAAGCAACAAATATTTGTCCTAAGCATAATATCCTCTTCAGAAAAACATATCTCTAAACAGTAAAAAAACCACTCTGCTTTTATTGTGCAGTGAACCCTTTATTTGCTTGTCTGCTCCCATTACCTGTTTGGTACCTCAAGAAAGAATGCTCTGGATGTGCCTACTGCTTATGTATATCCACTACTTGTCAAACGTCCTGACGGTAGATTTGGGAGCAGACAATGGAACTGTGAAGCTCAGTGTAGAGATTAGTTTGATTTTCCTATTGATCTTGTCCAAGTGACTTTAAATTAATTGACTGTCCTGTCCTGTTTGTTAGGACAAGCAGCCATGGCTGGCCATGACTCGGGATCTCAGCACCAGTTCACTGGATTTCAGAAGTACTTCAATTCCTATACCATCACAGGCAGGAGGAATGTATGTATTAAGTACAATGTTTTGTAGTCCTGTATAATGGCGTTTTCTGGGGCTTAGACTGAAACTAAATTTAACTTTTCTGTTTTCCAGTATGTAATAGCAACGTACACAGGTGTTGCACTCCTTATCTTGTATTTCAAGTTTAGGCCTAAGAAGCAAGCTCCTGCTGTGACAGATAAGTAAAAGGTGAGTGGCTGATGTTCCTCCAGGGCCAAAATGCTTCAGTGCCAGGTCAGGAAGCAGTGACAAAGGACTAGTTGCCAATAGTACAGTGTAACAAGAGACAGAAACATAGGCACATGGACTTCCTATTTACCATTTTAAACCTCAAATAATCTACAGCATCAATTTATTTGGGGGCATTCTGAATGAAGAGGGTTATTAAAGGGAGTGCAGAAAGTATGGGATACAGTGTTCTTGTTCTCCTGACATGGGAAATGGGACTAGGGATGGGATGCAGGGAGGAAGAGTAAGCAGGGAAGGAGAAACAGAAGGATGTTGCAGCAGGATACATCGAGCTTTCCCTACAAGTATTAGGTGCCTCTGGTCTGCCCTTTTGCTGTAAAATAGGGATAACTTGCTTGTAGGCTACTGAAATAATGAAGTAGCAATTAAGGATTTATTTCTTGACTGCATTAGAATTCCAAGTAGAGATTAATGCAGTCTGCTAAGACATTCATTTGAACAGAGTACAGGAGCACCATATTATGGAACTGTGTATGTTGTACACATGATTATTCAAGGCCCATGAAGAAGTGACTGGGCTTGTATAGCAACAACCAAGTGTTACAAAATTTTAGAGTCACTTTCAGTGGCATTTTGGCAAAACCTATGGGCTGTCCTCATAGCCTGAAGAAAGGGGTATAAAACAATAAGCTGTTTTATTAAACAGTAATAAAATGTTGTTGTGTGTTAAGGGGACATCAGTCACTTCTTCCTGGGTGTGCTGAAATCTGGCTGCTTGTAGCTAAAATAGTTTGGGCTTGGGGCAGGGGGATACTCAGTTAACATTGTGCAATAATTGCTATGTTTGACCCTTCTTCTCTTGGCAGGTTCCTGGCATGTCTGAACCTCCAATCTGTGTCAGTGTAATGCAAGCTGATGACCTGTTGTGGCTAATAAAATATAAATAATTACTTGTTTTATTGGAAAAATGAAACGGTCCAAAAAAGCTAGAGTGTGGTACTTCTCATTTTTCCTCCTTTATCAAAAATCGTTGCTTGTAGCAGAGATGGATCATATGATCATGTCATTACTCTCTTAACTCTCCTGTTGTAACACTTCCTAAGGTGCTCTGAGCACCAGGTAGTAACCTAGGAAGGACCTCAGGGCCATAGCACTGCACAGGGCCTGGAGCTGATCCAAGCATCTCCACATGTGTGTGTCACAGCTTGCATGGTTTGCAGCCACCTGGTTGCTCCCACTTTTTGCATTCCAAGCTAGTAGCTTACATGGAAACCATGACATCATCTGCCTCAGTTGTCTATATTTTGCACAGAATCTTTTTGGTTTTGATGGAAAACCTCTGAAAACAGGCTGACCCAGTTATGGTATTTGAGCTTTTTCTGTTACTGGCTTCTCTTGCAGAGGGAAGAAGGAAAATGGCTTAGCCTGGTAATGTTAAGCTCCTGTAACTCTCCACATTCATAAACAGTGACCCAAACAGTCCAGTGATGACTTTTCCTGTCTCTTGTGAAAGGAGGTGCTCTACCACTGTTAGATGTGTGCAGCCTCCTCCCTGCCCAACACTCGAATCTGTCACATTCTCCACAGTCCTTCTATTGCTCAATTAACACTTGGTACCTTCCTCACGTATCACAGTAGTGCTGATGTGGGAATGTGATGATTCCACATTTCTGCCAGCAGCAGGGGTTGAAGCATGCTAAAACTTGCAAATAGTTTACTTCCCAAACTGAGGGCAGCAGGAGGTAGGAATGATTGCTTGAGAAAATGGAAAAATTAATTACAGGGTCTTGATGTTCTCTCTACTTCATTTTTTTTCCTAACGCCACTTTTGTACATGCTGTGCCTGGCTGAACATATCTGGTCATCTTTCCCTCCTGAATATTTGCATAGGTGGCTTCAGCTGTATTTAATTCCCCCACTAAAGAAGAGTGGCTGTAAGAGTGTAATAATGGCAGGAACTAGAACCTGTAGTCTTCCTTTAGAACAAGATTTATATAGAATGGCTACTTATCAACTTAAACATTTCTGATTACTTTGTTTCTCTTAGCAGAGTTGTCACAGTTACAAACTGCTCTTGCTTCCATTCCAGCCATAAAGGGAAGTAAATATCTTCTTGTAACATATAGACACAAACTAAGTGGTTTTAGTATTTATTATAATATCAAAAGTATAAAACTGTACAAAATACAAAGGCAGAATGTGGCAGTGTTTTCTTTAAGCTGTCAAAAATTGTACTTAAATCTAAATGGTCATATTGAGAGAGGAAATTTTGTTGAGGTATCATTACACAAAAAAAAAAAAATCAAAATAATTAAGTTTTATAAAATCAAAATAATTAATCAAAATAATTAAGTTTTACCCTTTTTTCTTTGAAGAAAATGTCTAGGTGAGATTCCTAGTGAATTTACCACACTTTATTTTGATGTATAATGCCTGCAGTATAGCTTTACTCTATTAGAGCAAACAAGAGATGAGAGGAGGTAGTTCTCCATTTACTTTACCTTAGAAATGACAAGTCTTGTTTTTATTTTCACTAGAGAGCCAGTAGATTGTTCAAGTGTCCAAGTCCTTACTGTGAAGTTATGAGGAACATAAAACAGATTTCGCTGCACAAGTCTTGTAAGAGATTAACAACAAAAACCAACCCAAACCCAAGCCACTCTGGACCTGGCCTTTGGTGGTGGAGGTTTTGGTTCAAAGACACAGTTGTTCTTCCCAGTGTTCTGTACGTTTTACTCTTCTTTAAAAATAAAACACAGCTTTATTGGTAGTCCAGGAGGACTCCCTGGGTACAATCATTTTGTGGACAGGAATTGTCACTCAGCAGACAAGCTGGGCTTTCAAAAGCGAACTGACCACACACTTATCCTTTCCTGCTGCTATAATGTTTCAATTTCTTGGCTAGTTTTACCGGGGGTTTTTTCATGTTGAGCCTTATGCAAAAAGATACATGTTATTAATGTTGCTTTACATCTAATACAAAGTAAAGGGTTTAAGTCCACTTTTTTAATAGTGACTTTTTTAATAGGCACAATTTCAGTTGTGCCTCAGTTCCTCTTTTTTTATTTTCTCATACAGTAAAGTGTGAAAGTAAATAAAGTTTACATGGTTGCTTATCACACTGACAGCACTGGCTACCTTTGAAAACAGTAACAAGATCTGTGTTTCTGACACCTCAAAAGAGCACATGAGTTTGAAATCTTTTCAGGACTTAGTACTTGGCTGCATAAAAACTGTGCACGGAGCTTCGCGCAGTTCCCCACAAGCACCGGGCTGTCGGGCCCGCTCCATCAATGCCCTGGTTGTTGCTGTGATCTCACCACGCCTGCTGCCCAGCCCAGGCTGTAGTGAATCAAACTACATTCTTCTTTCCTGAAAATGGACAGTTTTGCTTGTGTTTGAGACTGATGACACATTTGCTATACATAAATTAAGTGCTTTAAAAAAATCTGAGAACACATGTAAAGGCTGTTAACTTTTCACAAGTTTCAGCAGAGCTCAGTACCACCTCTGGGAAGAGATGGCTCATTTCATATGTACATATCTATGTTACCAAAAGCACCACAAACAGTTCCTTCTTTTACAGCCACAATGTCTTGTCAATCTCCTGCATTTTCAAACTGCAGATAAATATGAAACAGCAGAACTGAGAAAGGCTGCTTGCATAAATTACAGTTTCATACTCCTTGCAATGGACTCGTGAGGTCCTTTTGTTCAAGACATTCCCTCTCGTCTCATCCTGAGGTCACTACTGCAATGACTTGGCACAGTCAGTCTCAGCTTCCTGATCTACTGTGAGCTGTAGGCTCCTGCAGCCAGCAGCAGGTTCCTGCGTGTGAAATGGAGATGAACAACCGGGGTTGATTTAGTCATGTATGTGCCCAGTAGCAAGTCCTGTGAGTTTTCCGGCAAGTTTATGTGTCCTGTGGCTGTAGTAAAGTCATCAGTTTCTAAATCTTCAAATGCCTTCACAGCATCCCATAGACGAACTGTGTTATCCATTGAACCTAAAAAAAAAAAAAAAAACAACAACAAAAAAAACAGTTCAAAGCATTTTGTTATAAAACAGAATTTAAAAATGGTTCTGGGGAGCAAGTTAACAGAACTTAAAGCTCAGAAAGCAAAGGACTGTCGCCTCATATAGCATACTGAATGCACACATAAAAGTTACCAGTCCTTGTCACTTTTGCTAAGCAAGTGATTCTATTTGTCTTTCTCAATTTAAGGAATTACATCATTCCTCTTCAGAATTATGGAATATAATGGACACTTCACTGTTCCTGGTGAATTTTACCTGATGCTAAGATCTCCCCATCCCTACTGAATCTGAGCGCATAGATAGTGTCTGTGTGCCCTTTCAATTCGCCAACCATCAAGCCATGTCCAATATCCCACAGCAGAACTCTTCCATCTGTTGCTCCAGTAGCCAGGAATCGTCCATTAGGAGAAAATGCCAATGAATGAATTGGTCCCTAAAACAGACATGGGGAGGCAGCAAAACAAGTTAATTAAGTCTAGTCACATTCAGTCAGTCAAGCTGTGTTCAGAACAGCTGTGTTTAGAATCTCAGCATAGAAATAAAATCACTTTCACACTGTCAGTGATCTGCCTTTACCTTATGTCCAGTGAATATTCTTACACAATTCCCATTCAAAACATCCCAGAGCCTTATAGTCCTGTCTGCTGAGCCTGTAGCAATATAGTTGGAGTTTGGATGAAATCGGGTACACGTCACATCTGCGAGATGGCCAGCAAAGATCCGTAATGGCTGGTAGTGATCTGTTGCCCACAGACTGAAAAGAAAAGCTATATTAATAAATGAACCCTGAAGAAGTTCAGTCTCTGTATCTGTTGGAGCAACTCTAGAGGAGACCACAAAAATGCTCAGAGAGCTGAAGTACCTCTGCAAAGAGGAAAGGATAACAGTTTAGCCTGGAGAAGAGTTGACTCTTGAGAGACCTTGTTGTGGCCTCTCAATACTTAAAGGGGGATTAGAAGAAAGATGGGGACAGACTTTTTATCTAGGGCCTATTGCAACAGGACAAGGGATATTGATTTTAAATTAAAGGAAGGTAGATTTAGTCTAGATATAAGGAAAACATTTTTTACAATGAGGGTAGTGAAACACCCAGGTTGCCCAGAGAGGTGGGAGATGCCCCATCCCTGGATACATTCAAGGTCAGGTTGGATTGGGCTCTGAGCAGCCTGATCTAGTTCAAGATGTCCCTGCTCATTGCAGGGCTGTTGGACTAGATGGCCTTGGAAGGTCCCTTCCAACCCAAACTGTTCCATGATTCAGTGATCTGTTGCACAATGAGAAAAAAAAAAGTAATTGTGGAGTGATTTCTTATGGGTCAGTTTACTGAATTAGCAGGATGTTTTTTGGAAAAATATACTTTTCAGAATGGAGAAATAAAGAATATTCTGTCAAGCTGTTCAACAATTAGAGGAGAATACTTCTAATCAGAGGGTCACTTAGGAGGATATCATCTCTTTAATCATCAGATATTACTAATGTGTGTTAATAAATAGAAAACCCATGAGATAATATAATGTGTTTTGAAAAAAATAGAAAAACCACATTAACATTTGTTCAGTATTTTAAATGACATAAGATTTACTTTGAGTAATAGAGTGGGCAAGAATAAATCAGCTAATGAATTTCAGGGTTGATCTACCACAAAGTGACACAGACAAATGAAAAACACATGCAGTTTCTTACCGAGCCACTCTGTCGTGTCCCCCAGACACAAAGTAATAACCATAAGGAGAAAACTGTGTATCCCACACTGGATAATTGTGTCCTTTATATCCCACCAAACAAGTGAATGTTTGGAGACTCCACAATCTCACCGTGCCATCCTCAGAACAGGACAACAGATAGTTCCTGTCAAGAAGAAAGTACAGCATATAACACATCAAACTCACACGGGGGCTTTATAAATATTGCATAAACAGTGTGAAATGCCCATGATAGAAGTGTCCCCTCAGCAGCACCAGTTTGGCATGTCACCCATAACTCAGCATTTCAGTGCACTAAGCAACAATAACCAATTCAAGCAGAACCCAGTCCTAGGCCCTTATAAAAAAAAAATGAAAAAAAAAATTATTTTACATTGATGATTAATTCTGATGGCACTTAATACTGAGGGGAAAAAAAAAAAGAAAACACACCACAGAGGAGGTCTTTACTCAGGAATTCCAGTTATAGGAAAAAATGACTAGTAAACTGCTACACTGTATTATTTTAAAAAGATCTTCTATTACAACTCTGAACAAAATTTCATTATTCCCTAACAGAATTCATATCATGCTCTCATTTTCAGTTTTAATTATAGACTACATTTGTTCCACACAAAGTTTACTTCTCAGCTGTGTTTCTGTGGTGGCTGTTTCCTGATTAAACACAAGCAAAAGCAAAACCTGAGACATTTAAACCTCTTTTCCACTGTCCAGACTCCCATCGTTACACAAAGGTTTAAAATTTCTTATTTTAAAGATACTGTTCCATACCTTCTGAAAATGAAGTCTCAATAGCATATGAGAAACTTGAAGTATAATGATGTGCTACTGAGACTTTAAGTTTTGCAACACTCTAAGTTATATCAGTGCTGCAGTACTTTTCCTCTCTATGTATCAGTTAGTTAAAACCCAGCTTAAACTACAGTTTGCAAAACTGTAGTTTTGTCATTTAAGTCCTAAATCTCCAAAACGGTGCTGGTATTCTCAGCTATAGCTGATTTCAGTAATAGCTGACAGAGCTTAACACCCTGAACTTTATGGGCATTTACACAGTTTCTTACAAGCTACATGAGCAAGAATTGCTTTAACCTGGAAAAAGCTGCATTAAGAATATGTTCTCATTCAGGAACGTGCAATTAAAACTGAAGACAAGCAAACCAGTTAGCTTGTAAACTTTTACCTATCAGGACTGAAGCTGGTGCCATAGACAGGTCCACTGTGACCATATAAAATCTTCAACTCACTTGCTGTTTTCTCATCCATGATCCTCTCCAAGACATCATCTGATTCTTTGTCAATGAGACTGAGGTCTGCAAGATTTCAAAGTTCATGTATCAGAATAACTGTCAGAAGTTCAAAGATAAATGTCATCATGACATCATCTCAGTTAAATATCAAGATTAAAGAATGTTTGCACAGTATCCAGCTTCAACCACAACACATTGTTACACAAACAGCAGAATTAAAGCAGGATGGTTTCCATTAATTTCTATAGGTGTTTAGTTAAGAACATTATTTTCCAGCCTCCTCAGAGTTCCCTCCTATCCTTTCTCCCATGGTACCTCTAGTCTCTCACCAAGATCACCTAACCCTGACTGTCTATTACACCCTGTAGTTACCATCCAGTTAAGAAGAAAAATGGCTAGTTCCACACTACTTATGGCTAGTTCCACACTAGTTATGACTAGTTCCAAGCTCTGTGCACTGACCACCTCACAGCAGGTGTACGTGACCAGATTTCTCATTCTTTTAAAACTATTTCTACCATGTAGGATGTAATCATATGTCTGTGCACATATTCTTTCTTCAAAGTGAAGCATCCCACCACTGCAGCCAACTCTCCTGCCATAGTATCTTCCCTGTTCAGGCAGAACACAAATGTCACAAGTTATGTATGCCCCTATTAAGTGTTATTGTCCTAATTACCTGCTGCTGTTTTCACACTACGTAGCTTTTTTGGAGTTACAGACCACACTCTGACAGTAGAGTCAGCAAAGCCTCCTACAATCATGCTGGAGTCATCTGTAATATCCACTGCAGTCAGACCCTACACACAAAATATCAGTTATACTGTTTGCATCTCTCATGATACATTGCAAATATTACAAAATCCTAAGAACTATTAGAAAGGTAATTTGACTCATTTACAAAAGTAGAAAGAATTACTGTGGGATAAACATAAACACACACAAATTCTTGCTCCATTAAAAATAAAGGTTTATGTATGAAGTACAATCAGAAGTGACAAAAAATATTGCTTTCCAGTACTCCAGTGCAAAACATCTACTGTGTTCTGTAGGAAACAGAACAGGAAAAGTGAAAGAAAGAATTATAGCAAAATCCAAGCAAAACCAAGGAACGTGGAAATTTTACAGTTGAAGTAGTCTTTGAAGAGAATTTCAAAGATTTTGGAACACAAATTTGGCAATGTTTAATCCAAATACTCCAATTACCCTTGTCAACATTACTATGTCTTACTTCTTTAGCAAGAGTGATGCTCACAATTTTGATTCCCTTTGCCCTATTACTCAATCTCTTCTACCAACCTGGTAAGCATTGAGGAATGTGTAGAAACAGATGGAGGGCAGGCACTCTGGCCCAAGACGCACTCGCCTCGCAGCTTCCTTCATATTCATTACTTTATCCAGCTTGTCAGAGTCTTTCAGTTCCGGCAGAGGAATCCTACACAAGAAGCACACGTTTTTACAATGTAAAAGCACCTTCCTTACCGTTAATCCAAACAAAGTGAAACTTTTGCATGCAATCTCATACCTCAGTATTCAAATAAGAAACAAGAATTAATAAATATGAGAGACTATGTAGAAGACTAAATGATGAGAAAGACAGCCAAGGGCTTTCAGAATTTCAGACAGGTACTGGAACAAGATAAACAATTGAGTATGAACTGAAAAGATTAGTGGGTAACCAAGTAAAATTGCATCAAGGGAAATCTAGATTGACTTAATAAGACAGAGGGTTATATGCCAAGGGTTCCATGACCTCCCTTAGAAGGGAGACTGTACTGTTACTTAGAATGTAAGACTTAGAAGTCTTACAGCTAAAGCTGTGTACAGCCAAAATAGTCAAAACTATAAAAATGCCATGTGAACAGAGATGCAGATTTGACTTGACAAGACTGGATTTTAAAAACTTCTCTTCACATCATTTCCTTGTTACCTGTTTTGGGGAGGAGCATTAGGGTCCTGTTTTTTACTTTTTGACCCTACATTATCTTTTTTAGGTTTTTTCTTCTTTGGCTTTCCTTCCTCATTTTCTCCTTCTTCATCTTCATCATCCAAAGGCACATCAAACTCCGGTTCTTTCAATAAGCCAAAGAAAACCTACAAGCCAATAAAAAACCACATAAGACAAAAAAGTAATTGCTGTTCTTACTGAAAACCAGATTTTTAATGGTAACTTTTCAATGTAGTAGTCCAAGCAATAGAGTTGCCCCTTTAAAGCTGCTCTGTTTAATATTGCAGTATATATTACTGCTAAGCCCATAAGGAATGTAGTACATGTTCTTCTGGTACACCCAGCCAACTGATTTGGACAACTGTAAATTCTTCCACCATCTCTTAGTCCTTCCTTTAAGTGCAATACCCACCCTATCTCATTTATTTGTATAGTGGTACTACACACACAGATCTTCTAGTAACAACTGGTAGCAAGTCAAAATTACTATCTGATGTACAGAAGAGGAAGCCAAATAGTCAGGTGTCCATTTTAAAACTCCAAAGTAATTAATGAGTTAGTTTAAGTTTAGTTCAGTGGGCTGAACACACAGTTGTATCTCAAAAGGATTCAGCAGTTTCATTTATCTGACAGCAATACTTGATCTCTCTCTACTCCTGTCAACACCTGTTTGTAGAGTTCTCTTCCTTTGTTCTGTTCATGCTGTCTTTTAAGATCTCAAATTACGACTGTCTATCTATAATAAGGGATCTCCCTGAAGAAACTGAGATTTGTAACAAGTACAACAACCTTTGTCTCCTACCTTTGCTTTATTAGCCTCTCGTTTTGCCTCCCCAGCCAAGCTTCCAACCATAGCATCTATCTGTTGTTTACTGCGAGGCATTCCATCAAAGATATCAATGTAAAGATGCTCCTGAACAATGTTCCAGATCTGATTGTTCTGCTTTTCCTGAAGATGCCTCTTCAGGAGTTGGTAAGAGTCACGGGAAATGCGCAGCACAAACTTGCTTGTTCGGAAATCCAGCATGGTCTCGTTACCTTTCATGTGCTCCTTTTTGGTTAAGCTCGACAATACACGCAGGTCATCCTGGTAATAGCACTCCTGATCCCCATGAAATCTATTGAAACAATTTAAGATATGGTAAAAGGCTTAGTCACTCAACTTGTTATAAAATAGATGTGGCAAGGGACATTTTAGCTATTTACAGGACCATTTGAAGGGAGACAAAGTTATCTTTTTGGATTGAAGTATTTCACAATTGGTCTGAATCCATGAAATAAATTAAATTCCATTTTCTTCTCAAGTGATAAACAAGTAAAACACAGTAAGAGTACAGAAAGTTATAGATTAGCCAGAAATTAATTTCTTTAAGCTCATTTGAAGAATTTCAATGTCCATGCCATGATATCAGCAAATACTTATAGCATTCATTATTTTGGCATCTCAGTGTAATCTTCCAGTGATAAAAACTGACCCCACAATCTTTCCCTAAAGATGCAGAATCTCTTCTACTTCTAGTCTCTTCTACTTTTGCAGCAAGGAGTGCATCAGCACACCATTAGCATGGTTCAAACTCTGCCAATGCACAGTTCACTAGTTTGCACATCTTTCTAACAGGAGATTGGATAAGAATTTAAGAACAGTTACTATAACCCATGGCACTGTTACCTGAGATTTCAAATCTCTTCAACTTTAGAGAAGAAAAATAATACATATGCATGTATATGTATATAAATAGCTCACAGATTTAGCTGAAGTAGCAAACACAAAATAACGCAAATGTACAAATGAAAATTAATTACCTTTCAAAAAAAGACTTTGCCTCACTCTCATGTTGATTATAGACCAATTCCAAGTACATGTGCACAAAGAGAGGATAAAAGAGCTGAGACAGCTCTGCCCGGTGACAGTCCAGGGAGCACTCGATGAAGTGTTTCAGCCCGCTGTAGTACTCCTCGTACAGCGTGGGGTCCCCTTGCTGGTTGTAGGCCGAGAGCACCGCACTCACATCCGGCTGATCCTCCACAACCACCGCGCCTCCGACTGCAAAAGCACCACCAACAACAACAGCTGCTCACACAGTCTGCAAGAGCCAGCAAACAAACAGCGGCCACAACCCCCTGGTCAGGTGAGCAAAACGTCCTTTGCCCATTCAGCACCAAGTCTAAACAATACAGGTGAGAGCACATTGGTCCAGCAGCCAATTCTCTCCAGCAGTTTTTTTGACTTGCCCTACCAACAGTTGCCCACTTAGTGCCTAATTCAGCCAGGCTTTTAAGTGTAAAGGAAGAAGCCACTAACATCACCAGAATGAGTTGTTTTACTGCTAGGGCTAGAAACTGTTAAACAAGGAGCAGAATGCACGACATACCCACTAAAATTACTTTGCTTCCAGTAAACAAGCAAGTTAAGTAGCCTAAGTGAACAATTCACCAAGACCACCACACAACCATCACAGAGCAGGGACACTTAACACTCTGACAGTTCTGTTCTACACAGCAGTTTTTACACACTTCCATTGTTTTGTATTTTATATATAAACAATTGTATCTGGTGATGTCAGGAACAAGCTGACTTTATGCTGTACACTCACTGGAACTCGGACAAGCAGTTCCTGAAATTCCATTATTCAGTAAAGCTTCCTCACAGAACGCCTTGATTAACAACACTTAGAACTGAATTATCAACACTGATCCAAAGGACATCTCAAGTACTCAGAAACTCGATAAAGAAATGCAGAAAGCCTCGCCTACAACTATCCCACGGCTCCTTCACCAAAACGCAGCCTGTACCTCAGACCTCTGTTCTCATCCCTGCGGCCAGACCCGGGACAATCCCCACTAACTTCAATGGAAACCTCCTGTTCCTGCCTCGATCAGTTGTGATGGGACACAAATACAAGCGGGAGCACTTCTCGCTTCACAGTGCTCCCTGCAAATGCGAGAGACACCCTGTCCTCGGTCCCTTGCTCCAGGAGACACGGATTTCTCCACGGATTGTACGGGGAAACGAGACATCCAGGGACCTCCCGGAACGCCGGGGTAGACTCTCGGCGGCACCGAGAATCTGACACCGACCCTTGTGTCCCTGCATAACGGAGAGCCCCCGAGGCTGCGAGCGGCACACGGGCTCCCCACTTCCCGGGGTTCCCGCCGGGAGGAGGGACCGACCCCGCAGTGCCCGCGGGCCTCACCTTTCCCCGGCGGCAGGGCGGCAACTGCAGCCACCCCGGGGCTGGAAGTCGCGACGGCGGCGACGTTGCCTCCTATGGCGACGGCGGCAGCGCCGGTGCCCCGGCCGAGCAGCGCCTCGCCGGAGTCCGCGTCGCTGCCGGAGCCCCCCAGG
>WBNO01028459.1:585558-620146 GCA_013400575.1 Peucedramus taeniatus | reverse complement strand
ACCGCCGCCACCTCCGCCGGCTCCTCATGCAGCGCCGCCATCTTGCGCCGCCTTCCATTCGCCGGCGGCGCACGGCCGCCGCCAAGCGCGGCCGCCCTCGCGACAGTGAGGGCAAAGGAAGGGCAGCGCTGCCGCTACCTCCGCAGGCGTGCGCGGCTTCGTTTTGCGACGCTGGCGGCAGCGCTTTGCGGCAGCGGCGGGCTGGTGTGAGGGGACGGGGCCGCTGCGGGACTCGCGGGACTCCCGGGAGTGCTCCGAGCACGGCCTTGGGACCGTGTGCCCTGGGTGGCGCCCAATTAACTTAGTTATGGCTGGACAATCTGAGTTGTCCAGATTTTTCTAATACTGCTTCTTTTAACCGTGTCTGTTAAACAGAGATTCGGTGATACTTGTCAAAAGGCTGAGAGAGCTGGGGGTGTTCAGCCTGGAGAAAAAAAAGACTCCAGGGTGACGCTACAGCACTTTCCAGTGTCTAAAGGGGCTACAAGAGAGCTGGAGAGGGACTTTGGACAAGAGCATGTAGTGACAGGGCAAGGGAGAATGGCTTTAAACTGACAGAAAGCAGGTTTCGAGTAGATATTAGGAAGAAATTTACTGTGAGAGTGGTGAGGCACTGGCGCAGGTTGCCCAGAGAAGCTGTGGATGCCCCAGCCCTGGAAGTGTTCCGGGACAGCTTGGATGGGGCTTTGAGGAATTTGTTTTAGTGGAAGGTGTCCCTGCCCGTGGCAGGCGGTTGGAACTAGATGATTTCTAAAGTCCCTTGCAACCCAAGCAATTTAATTACGTTACGGAATTAGAACCTTATTTTGAATGAAACTCGTATAGTGTATTTGAGAGTCTTTCGTGAAAAATTAAGCGTTCATTGGCGATTTGCTTGGGGAAAAAAATTAAGGAAAAAAACCGCAAAAAACGTAGGGATATAAAGTATAAACCGGTTGTGGCTCAGCGCACGTGCGGTAGCGCAGCCGTGCTTCTTTAGAACTACATTTCCCAGCGTGCCCCGCGGCGCTCCCACGCATGCGCCCCGGGCCGTGGACCGACCCGTGCCAACCCCGGTCCGTGGACATGGAGGGAGACACCGGATCCGGGGTCCCGGCGCTGTCGGGCGGGGATGGAGCGGGCCAGGGCCAGGGCCTGGGCCCGGCCGATGAGGACCGGGACATGGAGGGGGCCCCCAGCTGCTCGGGGTCGCGCTCCCACCCCTTCGAGTTCGAGCGGGGTCGCTCGGAGTCCAGCGGCGATGAGGACGACGACGACGAAGACGACGAGGAAGAGGAGGTGGAGGAGGAGGAGGAGGAGATGGAGAGCGACACCAGGGCTCGGTTCGGGACGGATGACGGGGAGCTCGACTCGGACGACGACGGGGAGGTAAAGGAGGCAGGAGGGTGCCCGGGGCACGCCAGGCCCCGCTCCCGGCGTGCCCCGCGTGTGGTAATGGGATTTCTATTATTCTTACTAAATTTTTTAAATTCTTGTAATATTTATCTTATTCTTACCCGAGTTCACTCCGTCTGTCTCATTTAAGTGAAGCCCTTACAAACTCTCGGCGTGGCTGAGAGGGTGGTAGACGGTGGCTCGTGGGCGAAATGAATGGTGTTAGTGAGGGAAGGAAAGCCCTTTAGTCGGGCTTTGAGACGAGAGGAAACCTAAGAATCGAATGTGTCTCCTCTTTCAGACACATCTCAGATCGTCGCTATTGAAGACATTTGTTCTTTTTTGAAACAGTGTTATTCAGTGAGGAAAGCTGTTGTGGAACTACTTGTGTGCGTTCCTGGTAAATGTTCTTCATGACCAGGATTCAAAGCAGTGAAATTTTAGCCTTTGCTTCTATGTGTAAAATCCATAACTGTTGTACAAACAAGAGATGACTGTCTCTTGTCATACAAACTCTCTCTATATCTTGATTTGGGACTCCAGCTGGGCATTGCTGAGCATTTTCAAATAATGATGTTGTTTGCCACCCGTTTCCACTTCAAGCTAGCTGGCTATGTGATATTTTGTTAAAAGAGTTTATCCAAAAGAACTTTTCCCAAAATGACTGTTTAAAGTTTTCTTTTTAGTCATGACTCATGAAACAAATTGGATTACTGTTGTCAAAAAACTCAATTTAGAAGACTAGGGAAAAGTCTGTGAAAAACGAGCTCTATATGAGAAGCAATTGGTCTGTTAGAAAAACCCATTCCTGTAACATACTGATGCCATTTTTTCCCATGGTTTTAAGGCTATGGTATTTTGGAAGCTGCAGTCAAGGAATTTCATGGCTTAGCCTGGGTGTTCAAACTCTCACCAAATTTTGTTTGCAGCGTACGATAAACCTCGCAGAGTTGACCCCCTACATCCTGTGTTCCATCTGCAAAGGTTACTTTATTGATGCTACAACTATTACAGAATGTCTGCACACCTGTAAGTATCTGTCAGTGTTGTCTGTCTAAGGGTTTAGTTGCAAATTCAAACCAATTCAGCTGTTGAAATATTCTGAGTTCAGAAAAATAATTCTCTGTTCAAAGTGAATGTGTGTTGTGTTTATTCTGTTCCTTAAGTGAGATATATTTGTGGGTATTTTAAGCATCAGAAAATTATTAAATCAATCAATCATGAAGTCAGGTTTCCATATTAAAAAGGAAGAAGATGTAGGAAAAGATAAAGTCCAAGTAAGACAAAAGCAGAACTACTACATATATTTTCTTAATTAATTTTTTTAAGTAGGCTCTGGGAATTTGTATAACTGAGAAAAGAAAGTTGAGTGGCTCTGCTTTTAATGGACTAGAAAGTTTCCTAAGCTGTTGTTGAAGTGAGCTTGTAAATTCACAAAGCACCTGTGTGGAAGTACCAGTTCAGATACAGAACCAGTGGGCTGCACCCATGGGGCAGTTTGTCCATAATCTGCTGAATGGAAATAGCTGGGTAATAAATAACTGATTTCAATGTGCTCGTCTTGTTATTTTTCCCCCTGAATCCTAGTGCCAACAATTTTCCCGGTGATAACAGAACTGTTTTCTCTCCAAACTAATAAAACACCTTCTGTGAAGTGACTCTTTCAGTCACACCCATGTTCATACCTGAATCCAAGAATCCTGGTTTACTGGATCTCCCAAACATTCACACTGCATAGAGGGAAATCTTTCTTTCTCTCTCGGAGCACTACTCACTAGTTTGTTCTATAGCACAAAGTGTTCAGCACAGTTTGCAATTTACAAAGAGGCACAACTGTTAGTGAGGACAGCATAGAGTTGCAAATCCAGCTGTGGTGGTGTCTTGGAACTCTCCTGGTAAATGTTATGGAAAAGCTTCCTCTGTTCAGGCAGTTGGGGAGCTGACTTGATAGCAGGTTATTTATTCTAGGTATTTCCACTTAGTAGCATTCCTTCCAAGTTTTTAAAGGACTTGTAAAACACATTGAAAATGGCAGAGTTATGATTTCTTACCTTGTTTCTACTGAAAGTGTTTGTAGGGTGCTTTTCAGCTGTCAATATTCTGCCTTAGCTCTACTCATATTCTGCATAGACATTGAACATACTCATATTCTTGCATAGACAGACTCACCCATGCATCCATTGGATTAGGAGTGTTCAGTGACTTTGTTTTGTCTCTGACAAATTCTGTATGGGAAGTCTGGGTGTATTTACCCCTTCTGCCTGAACAGATGGCACTGTGTAATGGACATGTGACTCCTATGGGGTTTCTTTTCTTTACAGTTTGTAAAAGCTGCATCGTGAGACACTTCTACTATAGCAACAGATGTCCAAAGTGCAATATTGTTGTGCATCAGACACAGCCCCTCTATAATATCAGGTAATAAATTTGTCCCATTTTTATAGATTTGCTACTTGCTTTTAAATGTTCTGTTTTACAGACTTGTAGTTCTTTCCTATTTTTAACAAAGGAATGGTTGCAAGAAACACATTGTGTTCTTCACTAGTATGAGTTTCACCACAATAATTAAGATAAAAAGACTCTTTATTGTTTTATCTAGTTTGTATCCGTTTCTAGAGTTTGTTACCCCTGCCCTGGTATTTTTATGCATTTGCTTAGTGTTACAGGTGATAGGAGCACTTAACCATTTGCTTTGATTTCCTTTGAAGATGAAAACTTTTTGGCATTGTATATTTATTAACTCAAAAAGTTGAGTTTTAGTTTCTTGAGCTGTTCATGAAGGGTGGTGCTTTAAACTTTACATGGCTTCTGTTGGAGTTCTGCTGTCAGGATGGGTATTTAGAGAGATGTGAAGTTGCTGCTCTGTCATGCCATGTACATCCCATTTCAGTGTTGTATTTAGCATCTTTGTTACAGTTCACTGAAACCATTTTGTCTTGCACCAAAGACTTTTATTATTTGTTTCCTATTTCACAGACTGGACCGACAACTGCAAGATATAGTCTATAAATTAGTTGTCAACCTGGAGGAAAGTAAGTCCCTTTCTCTGTTACATTACTATCTAGAGATTGAAAAGAACAGAAAACAGAGTAGTTAAAAGCCTTGTTTCTACTCAGGACTCTTCAAAGTAGTTTTGTGATACTTAGTTATAAGTTGTAATGAATTAACTGTGACAACTGGCATCTTTCTGGCTGCTAAAGGCTATTGTGGTAGGGGTGTGTACCTTATCTCATGAAACACAGCTGTCACAGTATCCAGATAAACATGCAGATAATATTTCACAGTTGTTTCTCTTACTTTAGTAGAACTATATCATATCATTCTGTGTAAAAAGTTCACTTGACTCAGTAGAAAAAAAATGCCAAGACTGATTCTCTCAAATCCTTTTATTTTTTCCTCATTGCCATATTAACTTGTCTGATTTTAGATTTGTTTACTGTCTCATCTCATTTATCTTCAACTTTAAGAGCCAATGATCCTGCACAGTCCCCCCGGATGGGCTGAGTGAAATGTACAATCCAGTGGATGTGTATGGACTGTAGATTGTTTTGCTTTGTATACCATGAGAAAATATGTAAAAAATATACGTATATATAAAAACATATGTGTAGATACAAATACAGTATAAAAGTACTGTGCTCTGTGTGAACAGGTTATAAAACACCATGTCATGTCATGAGGCATGACAGCCAGAAGGATACTAGTTCTTGCAGCTATTTCAGTATTATTTATGGCCAGTTTCCCTGATTTTCTCCTAGTTTTTACTAACAAAATTTTAGTCTGAGTTTCATAAGTATCTCAGCCTCATGAAATACTAGTGATAGTGAAGGTCTGTAGAAACTTGGAAAGTTTTTGTGCTCTAACCACTGAAAATTGGTCAATGAGAATGGATATTCTCAGCATCTGAAACTTTTCAATCTCTATTGTGCATTTTTTTTCAGGAGAGAAAAAACAAATGCATGACTTCTATAAAGAAAGAGGATTAGAAGTGCCCAAACCAGGTGAGCTGTAATCACTTTAAGAAACACTGCTAAGAAAATACTTATCATATAATTTATTCTTAAAGGCTTTCTTTAAAATATTACTTCACAACTGAAGATGGAAATACTGCTGGAAATGTGGGATTCTTACTTATCTGGAAATTATAATTTGCCACAGATTTCAGATTACAAAAATAGATGAATTGGCAACACTTAAACCCTGATCACGGTTGAATTATTTTAAACTACGTATTTTGCTTACAACCAGGAAATATATATAAAATGTGCTGTGATGATGTTATTTTCTGTCTGGTAATAAGTAATAGACATTACAAAGGAATAAAAATGAGAGCTTTGAAGTCTGCTGAACAGTGAGGGATTATTCTAATTATTTTGTGTCTTCCTATCTAACAAAGCTCTTTGGAGAGTGTTGTGCTGAAAGCTATTAAAATTCTGATTTGGATACAGAGCATAGAATGTAGGAAGAGCTGATTTAGTAATAAAAAAAGAGGATAAGTGCATGGGCTTTCTTACCTGGTGAGCTATTCTGTTTTGCTCAGTGCGTGTTAGTATCTTATGCTGCTTTTATTTCAAGTTATCTTTGCATTTTGGCTGCTTGAATATTTTAGCTGTCCCACAGCCTGTTCCACCGAGCAGAGGAAGACCTCGAAAAGTTCTGGGCTCAGTGTTCCGGATCCCACCAGAACTTGACATTTCCATACTTCTGGAGTTTATTGGGTGAGTTGTGGACAAGTGTAAGAGCAACTGACTGACACGAGGGTGCTGCTAGCGTGTGATGAACCATTAACTGGCTCTTTGTTTTCATTAAATATGCATTTCTTCCATCTCAAGTAGTAGTGGGGAGCCAGTTTTAACTTACAGTGCAATAGTGACAGCCAGCTATGCCCAGGTACATGATGCAGATAATTAAATGTTTAAGATGTATCTTCCTATAAAAGTAGCTTCCTAGGAAGTATAGTTTTAAAATGTAGATGTTTTATTTTTAACAAAGTCGTGCAGTCTCAGTAAACTGAGCAGAGAAATCCCTGTCTGTTCCAGTGCCTGATCCCTGTAGGTGGCAGCACCGTTCATGCTGGATGTGCTCGCAGGAAGTACTCGGCAGCTCTCAAATAATAGAAAGTTTTTAACATAGTGAATCCACGTGCCTGGCTTAATTTCAGTTTTCATTTTCTTCATGCCTGAATTGCAGAAGTCAATTTAGACTCAAACCTGGTATCTGCCTGAGAAACAAGATGACTTTTGAATCTGTCTCTTATATCTGGTGTTTTGGTAGTTTTATTTTAAATGTCCAGCATTGCCAGCAAAGCAGGTAATACTGTGCAAATATCATCTATACCATGTGGAACTGTCCTCTGGGGTTTTTTTATTTATGTGGAGGGAAACACAGACTGTTTCTAACAAAAAAAGATGATGGCTTAACACCCTCTACATTGTATTTTATTTTAGTGACTTTTTTAACCTTTGATAATTTATACGGTCAAAATCAGAGATTATCTTAGCAATGAGAGATTAATAAAGCATTTTGTAGAAAGAAAACTTGGAATAGGTTGGACCAGCCAGAAGAAATTGTTACCTTGAAAGTATGACTCTCTACTTTGTGTCTCTACAGTTTATAATGTGGTCACTGGTGGCTGTGGAACTGTATCAAAGAAAATGACAGCTGTAGTGGAAAAACCTTTTTTTATGTTTGTTTCTTAGTTCATGACAAATTTACTTAGCTCTGTCTGATACCTGGTACATATTTAGAGGTGGAGATACTCAATCACATTAACTTGAAGAGCCATGTTAATGTGTGGTCTGCACAAGTGTTACATTTTTTTTGCTATAGCAAATGGTCAGCTGATTTATAGCAATGTTTGATTTTCTGCCAGCTCCAGCACAATGAAAATACTGCACTGTTTCCTCTCTCATATGTATGTATTTGCTAATGCAATGTAAGAATAATGAAATGTCCTGTATTTGCCTTAATTAATTGAGAAATTTACACATTGCACTACAAGAAGGAGATAGGTGATCAGTGGTAGATCACGTGCTCAGGCTGTGCAAATCAGTGAACCTGGGCTGAACCCAGCTGGAAATTTGGTTATTTGCCACCTTTGTATGTGTTTCACATTCCAGAGAAACACGTGCTGCTTTCCTGAGTTCCTAGATAGCATTAGCATTAATACTGTCATATGAACAGTCTGGAAGGCCAACATCTTGCCCAGAGTACCCCTTAGGTGGCTGAGTGTGTTCTGTCAGTAACTTCTTAGGTACTGTCTGTTAAGCTTCCAAATATCAAGGATCATGAAATATGGAGGTTTAAGCAGCATCAGTATTGCAACCTACTCCTATGAAAATTAGTGTTATGTTGTGTTTAAAAATGGTTTTAGGCTGTATGGGTTTTTATGCACATTTTATGTAGAGAAACCTTAACATCCTAAATAGCTGAATTTACAAGAAAAATGGAGCAGAAATACAAAGGGTAGGAGAAAAATGTATAAATTCAGTCCAATATTATTTCATGTATAGCAATTTAATGAAAGGAGGAGTGAGTTGGGAAAATAAGTTGGATATGCAAGACTCATAAATCAATAAGTCACTTAAAATAAAGAGCTTGAGGATATTAATAACTTACAATCTTAGCAATGTTGACTATTTACTCTTTTGTTTTTTCAGAGCTAATGAAGGCACAGGGAATTTTAAGGTACAAATGTGATTAAATTTTTGTCTTACAGTTTATTTCAGGAATAATTATAACCTGAGTATATTTAATTTAGTTTGGTTTTCTTATACTGAGTGTAGCTGGAGCTTTCATCAGAATAATAATAACCTATCTTGTATTACAGTGTATTTCAAACCTATTGTTGTTATACATCACACCTACCCAGCATTTTTTTCTTCTTTTTATCCTCATATTTCACAGAATTTTTTCATCATTTTTTTTCATCTTCAGTATCACCTCCTACCTTTTCTGTCTCATATTTGCCCTTCTTTTTGCCTTGTTTATCCTGGGGTTTTTGGGCCACACAGAACATAGGGCTGTTTAAAACATTTAAAAAATAATAATTTGCTTATTATTTTTTAAATGCTTAAACGGCATCTGGAGTCTCAATACATATTTACCCTATGAGGTAATCTGCAGGTAGATCAGAGAAGGGTTTAAAAATGTGAGCTGTTTCCCTGTTACTGGGCTGCTGCATGAGTTTGGAGTTTATGAGGGATTAGTGCCAAAACTTTTAACTTAACTCTGACTTAAAATCTTTATTTATTCTGTGCAGCCTTTGGAAAAGAAGTTTGTGCGTGTTTCTGGGGAGGCAACAATTGGACATGTGGAGAAATTCCTCAGAAGAAAAATGGATCTAGACCCTGCTTGTCAGGTATGTCTCTTGCTGTAGCAGTCACAAGTTGTATCTGCTTTGCACAGACATTTCCATTGTTCATTAGATTCTAAAAGTACATGTTAGAGTTTTCTATACAGTAGGGATTAAATATTTAATTGTTTGCAATTTTGTGATCTGCAAGGAACAACTCTTCTAACTCATTTGCAACCTATTCAGATTTTCATAGTACTGTACTAATTGGACAGAATTTCAGCCAATGAAATTCAAAGCCAAGAGATTCTGCTGTTTCAAAGGTAAAACTAGACAGGAAAGTGGGAATGTGGGAGCATGCAAAGGCAGAGACATGCAAGCTGAATAATAGTAAAATTTAACTGAAGGCAAACAAGGGCTAAGAAAGAACTATACTATGGATGGATGTGTTGAAATGTGTACGAATGCAAATACAGACACTTTCCTCCAAGTAAGAATTCAAAGGAGCAGAATATGGTACAAAAGAATTTAGCTTCATATTTCTCAACCATTTTGAGAGGAACTGCATGTGAAAACCAGTTTCCAATTCTTCAATGTATTTCAGCAGTCATTCAGCTGGGAAAGTGCAAGAGTTCTGCAATGTGTAAATAATTCTTAAAGCTCTCAGTTCCTGGAAGATCAAGCTGATGGTGATGTGAATAAGCAAATGGTAGAAGTTCAGTGCTGGGTTTGGAGTTAGGGCTGTTTTCATACAGCAGTAAAGAGGAGGTAATACAGCATGACTGTGTGCCTCAGTAATGAGTATTCATGCTGCTTACCTTTTCAGTGGTGCCAAAGCAAATCAGATATAAATTATTCATCCTGCAGAGGAATTAATGTATTTTCATTTGCTGGTTTCCTCTCAGTGAGAGTCTGTAGCTTTTACATGGTGGTGACTTGATATTCTAAACAAATACAAGTATCCTCAAAATGAGGCTGGAGAAACTTCTTGCATTATTTAGTTGTTTATTTGAGGGGAAGGAATTGTTTTGTTTGTTTGGATTTTCTCAAATAGTACCTCAGAATCTTAGGTACTGTACTGGGCATCTGTCTTGGAAACTGCAGGTGTCCATCTTTCAAAATCAGCCTGGGCCTGTGTGTTGGGTGTCTTTCAGATTGTAAAATCTTAAGATCATCTGTTAGAGAACTTGAGAATTTTATACCCATTAGTTACTTTCTACTTGGACTTTGCCAGACAGGTACAATCCCCTTTTAGTGGGTAAATGTTATTGCATCTCAAAAGCTGATGATTTTATAGGTGTCCTTTCTCAAGATGCTGCTTGATGCTGAGCCAGTCACTCCTATCTCTGCTAGTATCTAGTTTGCCATTGTGGTGTAAGGCACAGTCATTGGCTGGTTCTAATCCTTGGTCTCTTCTGTGCAAGCCCTGCCTGTTTGGAGGAAATTATAAATCTTCTTTCTTCTACAAACAGATGCCTTGGCTGCCTTTTTTTTCCGTCTTGAATGATGTGCTCCCATTTTTTTTTCAGCAAGTATTTTTTTGGTCATTAGAAACCTGCAGTTGATTTTTATGCCCCAAGTCATCATGACTGTTGTCTTAAAGATAGCTAGACTCATCTTTAAAAAATTTGGAAATTCAGGAAATGAAACTGGAAGTATTTCTTTCTAGCCTGAGTGCTCATTTCTTTGTCATGTGAGGACTAAGATTAAAGGAGTATATGTACTGAGCTGTTACCTTCTCATGGTACACAGAACTGAAGCTGATGGTTTTTTGGTAAACATGCAGAAAATTAAAGAGATGTCAGATATGTCATTATGGATTAATAAGCCTAATGAATCATGTCTTACTCCAGCTTCCCAGGATGGCTAATAAACTGTAAAACAGAATTAGGGAGAACCTGATTCTGAATTAGCACAAGCAGAAGAATTTAGAAGACTAGGTTACAAACCATATGTGCAAAGAATTTAAATGTAGAAGATTCTTTGCTGCTTTTTAAGTTTACTCTAGAAATTTGGAAGTGTTGAGGACTGCAGTGGTTTATTTCCTGTCAGCTTCCCTAAAGTATATTAAAAAATAAACCAATACTAACTTTGGATAACAAGCTCTTCCTTTTAATATTACTTCTTTAGTCTTAATTTCCAACTCTCTTCATTGCCTAAAATAATCCATTTTTATATAAAATGTCTTGAGTTTGGTGTTTAGTTTGGGACTGGAGTCCAAGAATTTGATTTCCTTGGAAAACTTGGAAGTTTCTTTCAGAAACTTATGTTTCAGACATACTGAGCTAAAATGCACTATATTTGCTGTACTTTTTATACATTTACCTACAGAAAATTTATTGCAACAGTGTTGAATTGTGTCTTACTTGGGACTTTGGAAGATTTGACTGCAAGGAAGGCACAAAGTGTTTCCTCCTTTATCTCCTCAGGATATCAGTTGCATTTTTGGCTTCATTGCTGAAACTTCTCGTAAGGACACTAGGCGTGGTTGTTTTGTGAGTGCAGTCAGTTCCTTCTGAATATCAGCTTAGTTTGACAGTCTGCAAAAGAACTATTTGAGAATGTTTCAGTCATTCCCTGTTAGAGCTGATTTGGTGACCAAGTGATAGAAGGTATGTTACCCAAGCCCCTGAACTCCTGGCTCTGCTTGGACATCTCTGACTTAATCTTTTCATGTGGAATATGAGCTAATACTTGCCCTTCTTCATTGACCTGCACAAGTGCAATGGATTTAGGTTAATGAAAATGTGAAATAAGCTATCTGGATCATGTGTGGCAGTATATATAGAAGTCTAAAAAGCAGTTTTGAAGCTACTGCCTTTGTTCTTTTTTTTCTATTCTGAGACTTCAGATTGCTTTCAGATTCTGTAACTGCGTTTGCAAATGGATTATGATTTAAATTTCCTAATTTATCTGAAGGTTAAGGCTTCATTTATTTTTATCTACCACTTGGGCTGGCAGACTATAGTTTACTCTTTATGATGCTTTCTTTTGAACTCTGTGCTTTGGGCAACAACTAATTTTCTGTATGTGTTTATGTGTAATTATAGTTACCAGGTCTCTCTTGAATATTCTTGCTGGAATTTGCTGGGAGAGGGTGAAAGTAATTTTTTAGAAACTGGAATTGCCAGTAATAGCTAAGTAGGTAACATCTGATTGGAGCTAAATACAGGTTGTGGTGTTTGAAACCCAGTAGATTCTTGTCTTTGGCATCAGAAGTTTTCTTTAGAGTGTGATTTCCTTTGAGCTCCTCCTGCAGCAGCAGTATTCCTTCCTGCTATTTCTTCTGTAAGGATGAGAGAAGCTGCTGAAAGACTTGCAGCTCAGCTGCTTGGAATTCATTAATGTAGCTGATTGAACAGAAATGTTCTGTTACCAGATGTGCATTCCTAAAAGTATGTGAACTGCAGTCTGGGGGGAGACTGGGAGAAAGGACTCTGTGCTCATACACAGTGTAGTTGTTCATACACTTTCTTTATGCCAGACTTGGACCCTGGAATAAAAGCATCCAGGGCCTCTGGAGAGTAAGCAGCAGCTAGAGGAAATGGGAAATTCTGACAGCTTTTAAAACAACTAGCTCAAATACTCATGTCAATCTCTAAAACTTTGTGTTTTCCTTGTCCTTCCCTGGGTATGAGTTGATCCTTGTCCTTCCCTGGGTATGAGTCCATGAGTTGGTATAGAAAATATTGATTGAAGCCTACTGCTTTCTGGGCCACATTCTTCCTTGGGATGAGTCTTATGTGAGGTGTCCCTTGCATGAACTTTTCTATTTTTATACCTGTCTTACTTAGCGAGCATGAATTTATAATTGTCTGTTACGGTGGCTTTTAGAGAAGTAGCTCTAATAGCAGACATGTCACCAAAAGAAAAGAAATGGCATAATGGAAAACCTACTTTATTTTAATAAGAATTTTAACAGAAGCGATTGAGTATTCAGCAGATTCCCCTTCGTGCTTCCTTTCAACAAAATGTCAAGCTACAGTTACTGCTGTCTCAGGCAATCAGTACCAGTTGGCTTCAATTATACCAGTCATTTGAAATTGTACTAAATTCATAGCACTGGTGGTGCTGGTGCCTCTTTTGTAATGGAACATATTCATTCCTGTATGACACAAGGATTCCTCTGAGACATGTTTCACAACTTACTTTCGCACTGACCTGAGATTTTTTTTTTCATTGTATGTTTTATTCTCTTGTCCTTATAGAATGAATGCTAGCATAAAAATTAGCAGGCAGAATTTCAGGCTTTGGTGCTAGAATTAGGAGATTAAGCATTTGGTATTCAGAGAACTCTAATACAGTAAATATGAGAAACTCTTTTCAACTTATTATTAGAGACTGGCTCTTTAATGACTGCTGTTTGGAACTGGAGTAGCAGGTACAGCAGTGTACTTTCAAACAAACATTCTAATTCTGTTTTGAGAGATTGTCAGCAGCTGCAACTGTCTATTTGCATCCTGTATTGGTCAAACAGATTAGATTTTCTATTTCTGTAGAATATATAAAACATTTATATGATATGTTTCATTGGGAGCAAGATCAAGTTTTCAGTGCCTTATGCTATAAAATTGTAGAAGTAAGCTTACAAAGCAGAAGTAATTAAACTCATCTCTGGAAAGCAAAGCAGTCATGTTTGTCTTCCTGCAGTAATAACTGTAGAGGTTAAGAATGCATGGAAGATAGCAGAAAGAACTGCAGACATTTTCCAAAAGGAAAATAAATACATTTTTTGAGTACGGTGTTAAATACATCAAATGTTGATGTTAAATATATGAGTATATATGGATCAATAGCTAATCAGTATTTACTGTTATGTCCACACAGATTTTTACTTCCTGGCTTACTCCTGGAAGCTAAAAGCAGAAGTGCTACCAAACAGTTTACATCATCTGCACATTAAGAATCAAACATGAAGAGAGTATTCTGCATCATTCTCATACAGTACAGGTGGTGCAGTAAATTAGTCCTTTTTGAATCTCTGAGGAGTAGAATTCCTGCATTCCAAGTCTCAGAACAATGTGGTCTGCCAGCATAAATCTTACTAAATCTTTCCCTGAAGAGCAAGAGAGAGGTAGTGGGTCAGCCTGCAGAAGAAGATAAATGGGGGGGAGTGGAAGAGCTGCAGCGCAGAGCGCATCCTGTGCTGGAAAGTGGCTGTAAAGGCAATACGTCATGATATTGCAGTGTGCTCCCCCACTGCTGCAGGGGCAGAGCTTAGGCTCTTCCCTTGCAGAAAGCTGTGGGACTGCTAATTCTCTTATCTTCAATTTTGAGGTCTTGTTGATTAACAAATGAGAGCACTCTCATTTCCTTACCTAGAAATTGCTCATAAGGAAAATGTAAGCAAGCTCCAGTTGAGAGAGAAAAACAGTGCTGTGTTAGCTGCCCTAATTTGGAATGTTAGAGACTGGATTTGCATTATGCAGAGTTATAGAGAAGCCTATTTTTCATAATAATCAAGGCAAGGAATTAAAAATACCTGATTAAGGTTTGTGTTTTCCAGAAAATTACTGTTTTTGTGGGCAGTTACTAAACAAGTGCCTCCCATGGAATTGCAGGCACCACGGAGTTCAGCTGCAGTAGAGGACAATGCATGGAACTGCTGAGTATGCCCTGCAGCTGCACCCCAGGAATACTGACTGAGTGCCTTCTGAAAGAGGAATAACTGTGATGTAACTGCTGACAGTGGCGTGCACCAAGATGCTCTTTTCTATTAAGGCACTTCTTCCACAATATTAAGTGGAATTAGTCAGATGTTTTCTCCCTCGAGACAAGAAGGAGAGTGGCAATGGCTCTTTTCTTTGTTGGTGACACAAGTTTCTCTCTTTTGCAACTGATGAATGATGCCTGATGTTTGTTGATCATTTTAATACATGATCTAAATTTCCATTAAATTCATCACAGCTATTACTAAATAGCTTGTTTCAGTGGACACACCAAACTGAGTGAAACAATAAACTGTCCTCTCTGTTCAACAGTCAGCCCAGGTCAGGGCCATGAAAGACATTAGGGCAGTGCAGTAGTGTTGTGAATGCTAAGTACATTTGGACAACAGAGGTAAAGATGGCTTTAGTGTCTAACATGCTAGCATTAACTCTGCTAATAAAATTGAAAGGGCTTGGATACTGTTTTGCTACTCCAAAGGCAAGTTGGCCTTAACCATGCTTGTGTTTTTTCACAGGTGGATATAATATGTGGTGATCACCTGCTGGAGCACTACCAGACACTGAGGGAAATTCGTCAAGTCATAGGAGAGAGTGCAGTACAGGTACGTGGCAGCTGAGGCTTTGTTCCAGGTTTTCTGTTTCAAAACAGAAGACCTCTCTTGAGCCCTCAGGTAGCACCAGCTTGTCTGAAGAAGTCACTTAGAAAAATCTCTCCAGTTTATGCAAAATGAGTTTTATCTTGTAAGTAGAGTTGACAAGCATACCATGTTCTTCTTGGTCTCATGATGTTCTGGATATGAGGGGTTTGTGTTGGGTTTTGTTTTGGGGTTTTTTCCCCCCCAAAATAAATTGCTATCTTACCAGTGATAAAAAGTACCAGCCATTCTTTCAATTAACATTCCTTGTTTTTCCTCTCTGGCAATTTCATCTCTGTGGGAAATCAGAGGACAAATCCCAAATAAGGCTATCCTTGTGACTGGGTCAGGAGAATAAACTTGCTTATAAAAACACAAACCAAAGACAGAGGGTAATGAATGCAGTAAATGTGCTTGATGCATATTGTATTGGCTCTGGTCACAGCATGAGTGTATGGCCAGCTATTTCTTGTTGATAACTTTCTGTCTTTGGTGTTGCTGGCTTTGCAAATAAGAATGCATTTTTTTCAAATTCTTTGTGAATCCTTTCAATGCATCTTTAAAGGATCACACCATTTTAGAAGTACTGCAGAAACAATTAAGTACTCTGCCAAGTGCACCATTAGATAGAGATGTAAAATTGTGATATATGGTAAATTGTATCTAAATCTGAACTTGGAAGTCTGAAAAGTTAATATTTAATACAGTAAGAAGAAATAGGATTAGATTGGTATTTTATTTGGAAAGCAATCTTAGCAGAAGGGCTAAAATAGTAGCAAAATCAGCTCTCCTCACTTGTTTTTGCACACACATGCACAAACATTTACATTTGAAATTCCTGCTGAGCTCTCTTATGCTACAGGAAGGTTTCTGTGTTGGGGGCAGGAAGTAGAAAGCTGATTTTTGAGATCTCTTAGACTTTGCATCACTTGTACCTGATTTGAATCAGTAGGAGGGGTCCCAGAGTCAGGGTAGAGGTGTTTGGCTCATGTTAATATTGGCAGATATTAAAATCTCTGAGGCTTGTGCTGTTTCTGCAGTTGAAGGGAATAAAGGCCACACCTGATGTCTTAGCTGTTTTATAATAACGTGAAGAAGAAGTGAAAACATAACCTAATCCAGCTGGGGGAGCAGGGGATAGAAACTGGGGGAAAGTGGGTACTGGTAACCAACTTGTTTCTGACACTAAGAGTGATTGTAAGTAAGTTCAGCAATCAGAACATGGTGATGGAAGTGCCCTCTGCTAAAAGTTTCAGTAAATGGCAGGGGGATGATGTATTTCTCAGTCCAGGGGTATAGTCACATGTAGGGTTTTAGACTCGAGTTTAGCACGAAAGCTTTTCATGTATGAGAAGTGCTCTTGGGGGAGCACTTCAAGGAATACTGCAGCAGTTTCATTTCTTGTCAGAACTGGGTCTGCCTGATTGATGTTTAGTGATAAAGTGCCAGTCAGCAGCTCCACAAAGAGAGCAGTTTTCTTGGGATGCATTCTCCAGTGATGTTTCAAATCTCATTTATTACCAAATCAGTATGCTAGCAGTTAATTCTCTCAAGGCTTCTCTATTGGACAAATAAATAGAAAAGAAACATCTTGGCTTGTTGTGAAGTCTTGTTCTTTCATAGTCACTTTTGACAGGAAATTTGAAAGAACCAGGTTCATCTTTAATTTCTCTTCATATTGTTAGAAGATCTCTAAGGATGCCAAGTAGTTACAGTAGGAATGTTACTTCTTTTTTGATATTGAAATAATTGTGACATTTTCATGCTCTTTAGTCTAACATTATAATATTTTTTTAGAAATCAAGAGAATGCATTTCTACGATTAAAAAAACCTTAGAAAATATTTCAGATAATTAGCTGTGAAAAAAAATCCCAGTGAATGGGTCAAGTCTCAAATGGTGAGAGTTGTGTTTCTCACCAGGATCTGAAATTTAATAAGGGGCACAGTTGTCCTGACCAATGAAAGTACAGAAGATAATTTGATGAAGTTTGCATTAAACTCCAAGGGCATCTTGTGCCTTTGTAAATTTCCAGCCTTTCCAAATCAGTGTTGGAGCTTGGAATGTCCCTAACAGCTCTCATGAGAATGCTGAGACACTGTTCAATACTGCTGTTGTCATTTACAGGTTTCTGAGGTTCATTGTAGATGCTTCATGCAAAGAAAACAGCTTCAGTAGCTACTTCTGCAACAGAAAGTCATTTGAAGGAATAAACATTGGGCTCTTTTATTTAGATGAGTACAACCACTGTTAGAGGAGAAAAATAGCTGCTATTCTGAGTCACATTTTTCACTTGCAAGTTCATTCATGTCAGCAGTTATTCTTTTTGCTGGGAAAAGTGATTATAAAAATGCAGATAAGTTTCTCTTTGGCAAATACATGAATTTTAACATGCATTCTTTGGTAGCATTTGCAGTGCAGCATCACATATGTTGTGTGTGATTTAATGTTCTGAACCATCTTCACTGTAGGGCTCTTAGTGGCTTTTACTTACATTGATTGGTTCTTAAGATTTCTTTGTGAAGATTTTGAGTGTTGTATTTCTTTTTTTTTTTTCCTACTGACTAGCACTGTGTAATGATGCCTTAGAGCCTGAGTAAATGAAAATCTCCTGGAGGTGCAAGCTAGCAGGATTTTAGCTCTTCTGGATACATTTCTGCCTTTCCAACAAGTGTGGGAAGACCAAGTGTGATCTGATGATAAAATAAATATTCCTGACACTGATCCCATAGTAACCTATTTGGGTTGTTTTAATTGGAGTAAATAGGCAACTCATTTTAGTGGTTGAATGTAAGCAATTAGCATGTTCATTTCTGAGTAGTTGATAGAAGGCTAAAAAAGAATCAGGAATAAATCTTGTTTAATCTTGTAGATGTCAAGATATTTTGACATTTCTGAAGTTGAGTGGTTGGTTAAATCTCCCTAATTAGCTGAAAGTAGGATTTCTAGCTCTGTTTAGGGCAAAAACATAAAAAACTCACTGACAGAATTTATATAATAAGAAACAACTTATTTTTTTTTAATTTTTTAAACAATGTAAAACTTGTGGACTTTACTGCAAGGAGCAATCAAAAACATTTACAGAGACTTTTAAAGGCTCAATTTTGTTACCAGGCATTGAGATCAGCCTGTAATTATGAGTTTGATCAAGTAGCTGAGAAAGGAAGCTTATTATTGACTAAATGGGAATCTAACTTCTTCCCAGTATTACCTTCCTCCCCTCTGCTGCACCAATGCAACCTGATCCAAGCTGCTGGTTATTTTCACTCATCTAAAACTGGGCCTTCTCAGAGTTCTGCATCACTGATGGATATAATGAGCTCACACATGGGAAAAGCTAAAAGGAGTAGTTTCCTTGATGTCCTTGGCCCTTGGCACAGAGGTTTGGCAGATTATAATGGTCTCTTTGTAGCTCTCACCTTTTTGTAACCCAATGCTATTGTGCTGGTTTTTTTGGTCTCCTGAGCTAGGCAGGAAGAACTGTGCTCTAATTTAATTACTGTGACCTTCTAGCACACATTTCCTATGGAAGTGTTTTACTCTTTGCTATGGGGTTATTGAATTTGGAAAGTGGGGCACTATTTGTTGCTGCTGCTCTTAGAACATCAAAAGGGGCATATGCTCTGATGTTTTGGGCTGTCAGTTCCACTCTAAAATTTATAGTTGGGTGTAGCAGGTGGGATCCTTTCCATTTCTTTAGGTCAGGGTCACAAATGTGTGTCAAAGGACACTGGAGAGCTTTGCTTTTCTTTCGTGCCTGTCTGAGTTAGCCTTGAGATTTGTAATGGGCAGTGAGAGCTCATTCTCTGTTTGGACTTCCTTTTAATAACAGTATCTAGAGAAAGCAGCTGAACACAGATAGAAATGTGTAATACTTTACAAGTGAACAATTACAGAGTAAGAAGTGCCAGTACTGGGGCAACTCTCAGCTTCTCTTTGTAGAGAAGGAATTGCAGTGGGTTTGGCCTTGGGCTGAACAGGGCTATTTTCTTTAAATGTCTTATTGCCAAATGTACCATTTCAAAATTATTCATCAAAGAATACATTGTAGCATTTTCTTGTTACATAAATATTTACTTCCTTAAAGAAACTGGAAAATAGAGGGAAAACTGGTTTTGACCACAGTTTTTCTCCAAAAATAAAGTTTTGAATGTGCCTTATTTTCTCTTTTGAAGGAACTAGTGGGCACAAGGAATAGGTACCTTTGGGAAGGTATAGCAACCTTTTCATGTGCCAAGAGGTTTCTGAGTAGCCTCTTAGAACCTGTTCTGCCTTGCAATGCTGCTATCCCAATTTATGCTAATCACCTAGTGAGTTAAAGCTCCTGTATCCTTTCAGGAGTTGGCAATGAGTTCTTGGTTATTAACGGGGTGAGAAGATGAAGAAAAGTTAGTGAGTTTGTACTAATACATTATCTTACATCCTGTGTATTAACAGATAAAAACATCTGAAGCAAAATATAGTAAAAGTTCTAACATGTCAGTTAGTACTAATGTAGTTCTCTCTTCAAAAGAGAACTTTTTTTAAAGTCTGTCCATATGAGTAGGTGTCATGCAATGTCAGATTCCCAGTGGGTCTGTGGTGGAAGCAGACTAAGTGCTAGGCCTTTCAGCAGCTGCCTGTGAATTAAGTGACATAAGTAAGACTGATGGGTCAGAAGTGTCCTGTTTCACAGGTGAGAGGGATTTTTTATTATGTCAAGTTGTCTTTGAAGAGGAGAAACATGAGTTAATAAACTAATAGTTTGTCATTTGGAGGTTTTTTAATCCAGTGCATTTATTATTAATAAATATATATAATATTAGTCTGGACTCATGTGCTACAACTTTTGGCAGCACTTTCAAGAACTACTTAATGGATTACATTTTTTTCTGCTCCACAATACCATGTGGCAATCAGCACGACTTGTAAACAAGAGCCTATTGTTTGATGATAATGCCATTATAACTTTAATATAAAAGCAGTACCAGATTTTACTTTTTTTTAACACCTTTTTCCATCTCAAAGAAGAGAGGGGAATACAGTTATTTGCCTTATCTTTCAAAACTTGCACTCTCCATATGGAAGGGATACAGTATAAAATGGTGAGGTTGTACCTGGGGTCCTGCCATGTAGCAGTTGTACCAGCTGGTGACAGAAATGCCTCCTGGAGAAAAGAAAGTGCTATTATGAGACAGTTTCTTCCTCTTCTCTCTAGGATGGTCTGCTTGTACTGCACTATGGCCTGGTGGTGTCTCCACTAACTTAAAGGTGTCTGGAATATCAGAAGGCAAAAGAATCTGAAGTCATGGAGCTTCTTCAGTGCTGTTTCTCACCAAAGAAGCCATTGCATTTCCTGTGGCAGGAAGCAAGTGAAAGGAACCACCACTAACTGCTGTGTGCTTGTCATGTAACGTCTGACTTCACCACTGTAAAAAATTGCAGCTTCTGTAAGTACAGCTGTAGCTGTTGCTATGCTTCATGTTACTAATTACTGTCTTCAAATTTCACTCAGCTCAGGGAAATTAAATGCTCAAAGTAGCTAATTTTTTTTACTTTCTAAAACCACAAGATTTCACAGGGTGAACAGCCTTTTTTTTCCTCTAAGCTCTGAGATTCCTTTGGCTGTCTAAGTGTCTAGCTAGAACAGTGCTCTCAGGGATGATCTTCAGTGAGCAGTGTAATTTGTTTTGGGGAAGGGACAGTCATTTGCCTAAAAAAAGTATACTGTGATCATCTGTCTTTGGATGTGATTTGGGGAGAGGAAGGAAACTTCAGAAATGCAGACCAAAATAGGTAGAAGATGCTGCAGCATAAGCATTGTTTTTTAAGAAGTAGCATTAAATGTGTTGTTTTTCTTGAAGAAAGACAATTTTGTTTGCACTGGAAATATATTTGCTGGTAGTTTGGCTTATACCAAATGGTGGATCATGCATCTCTAGTCTGAATGGAGATGAGCTGGCTGTTAGCTGGTTAAACTATGCATGAAAAAAAATAAAAGTAGCACCTCTTTCTACCTGCTTGCTGTATATAAAGTAATCACTGTCAATCTGCTATCACGTAAAATCCATCAACTAACTTGACTGTCAGGAGCATAAATCCATTCACTTCAGCACGTACCTCTCCAGCAGCTGTGAAAATGTCACTTTTTCCACTCTTTCTAATGTGTTTTAATGCATTGTAGTGGAGACCAGGGTTAAGTAATGTAATACCTGCCTGTTGCAACCAGATTCACAGAGGACGTTAGGTGACTTTAATTTTAACATGTTAAAATACCAGGTTTTGTGACAACTGTAACACTTCAAATTTTCTTATGTTTAATATTTCCATGTTGTTTTGTGCAGCATTAAGGACCAGAGGGCTCTGTGTGCTATGGTCTTGCTGCATACTGGGTCATCAGTGTGAGGGTTCATGAAAGCTTCCATTAGGCACCTGACTCCTTCCCTTCTCTACAGTCAATGCAGGGAAAGGGAAGAGATTCCTTTGTAAGGCATTTAGGAGCACCTAAGTTACAGAACCATAGAACTGTTAGGGTTGGACAGGCCTCTGTTGATCATCCAGTCCAACCTCCCTGCCAAGGCAGGGTCACCCAGAGCAGGAGACAAAGGAATGTGTCCAGGTGGGTTTGGAATGTCTCCAGAGAGAGAGACTCCACACCCTGCCTGGGCAGCCTGTTCAATGCTCTGCCACACTCAATGTAAAGAAGTTCTTCCTTCTATCAGTCACCTTCTCTTTCTTTCAGTCAGCTGCTGAGGCAGCAGCAGCAGCTGAGCTAAGACCAGGGGTTTGACTGAGCTGTACAGGGGTTCTGGAGCTTGGGGACACCTGAGCAGCAGCCCCAAGCTCCATCCAGACCTGGAAGCCCTTGGTATCCAGTCAGGCATAGAGGGGATGTTGCCAGGAGCAGTGAGGGACATTTGAGTGTGCCTGAGGAGCAGAGCAACCCCTTGTGACCTCTGCTGGACCCTCTCCTGGAGCTCCTTGTCCTTCTTGCACTGAGGATCCCAGAACTGGGCACAGCACTCCAGCTGTGGCTCTACTCACCAGGGCTGAGTAGAGGGGTAGGATCACTTCCCTTGACCTGCTGGCCACACTCTTCCCAATGCACCCCCAGATTCCATTGGCCCTCCTGGCTGCAAGGGCTCAAATGTATTTCTTCAGACAGCCAAAGAGCACTGTCACCCTTTGTCTAAAGAAAGCTTTCATGAATCCTCCCTCAGGTCTGTACAATAAACATTGTTTTGTCTGTGAAGGTGGCACCATAAGAAAAAAAAGTTTTGTTTGAAGTAACTCTCATGATGCTTCTAAAAAGTGTAACAAAAAGCCTTTTTAGCTACAAACTCCTATTTTACTTTTAAAGTTTGTATAAAAGTAGTGTTTAAAATGCAGCAGAAAATGAGATTATTTTGTAAACACCTCGTGAGTTGTGTTGATAAAAGATTATATATTGTAACAGTAAAATAAACTTTATTTTAGCCAATTTAAAATTGAGCCCTTGTGTTTCTATGCCATGTTTCCTATGTCAGCCTCAGAATTATAGTAGATGATAGTGAAAATGCTGAATGTGCTCTGAGGTTGTTAGAATGGCAAATTTCTATTAAGAGGCTGAATGGTGAAGGGTTATTCAATACCAGAGTCTCCACTAGAGCTAAGTGTGGTATTGTTAGCTGTAGTAACATGAAATCTCTAGGACACTCCTTTTATTGGGGATTTTGGTGAGAAGTAGCTCAGTAAAGAAGTCAAGATGATTTTTCCACAGAAATACAGGACAAATAACCATGTGTAGTTAAAGGACCCCATTTTTCATCAACAAGAACACGTTTTTGTGAAAGCCACCTCTCAGTTATTGTCTCTCATGCTTATGGCTGTTGTTCTCGACAGCTGAACTGAATCTTTCTCTGCCACTGGAATCAAGGCTGGTTCAAATACTCAATATTGCCCCTCCTGTTCCATTATCACTCACGGGTTTGTTTTCAAATTTATAGCTCTGTACTAAAAAATCATTATCAGTATAGTCACATTTTACATTGCAAATTCACCCTTAACCCTGGCTTGAAATTCACATCTACAGAAGGGCTCATGTGCAGAGTTTAACAGCTGTATAGAAGCTAATAGTTAATGTCACTCTAGGATGTATTTGACTTGCAGGGCCCCAAGAGGACTGTGCTGCCACTGGCACGAATGTCAGTGTCAAATTCTGCTTTTCAAAAAAAAAAAAAAGTGTCTCCTAGGTATCTTCAAGGGATTTTCCTGTAGGGTAAATCACATGCCAGCTAAAATGCTGAAGGCCAACACTCCATTCTTCACCTTTTTGGTGGCTTCATGAGGAGGACTGAAGGTCTGTAGCCTGTGGTATTTTTGACATGAATGCTTAGTGACCTGTTATTTCCCTTTTGTCCACTTCTCTCTATTTCTTCCTCACCTGCCTTCAGAAAGTGTATTTTTAGCATCCTTTTCCTGGCTGAACATCCTGCTTTCTTTCACCTGAAGGCACTGATGTGTTCCTTCTCTCCAGTGCTGCAGGTCCCCTGGGGCACATCCGTGTGCAGCAGGGTGACCTTTAGCTATTGCCAAGGCTGAGCTGAGGCTCTGTGGTTTCCTGCATAATCAGCCTGCTTGCTTTAAAATGTGCCAATCTTCTTTCAGCTCTCCTGCTGCTGTTTTATTTCTGTTGGTCTCCTTTTAACCTTGGCTTCCCTCCAGCCACTTTTGGTCCTGATGATAGAAGAGCATCTGTAACAACAGGCCCTCTATGGGATGGCATCTCTGCCCTCATGGGAGATGAGCCAGCCTTGTGCTCTGGAAGTGAGGGAAGGTGTGCTTGGGCTCATTCATTATTTTACAGACGCTATTGTTTCTTTATTTGATGAGATAATTCTGGTTTTCCTTTCTCATTGTCTTCTTAACAGCATCATGGCTAATACAGATCCTTATTAAATACTGCTCATAAATGCAGCATAATTCTGAATTCTGTACAGAGCTGCTGATTCCCAGCAAGAGGAGATGAGGAGCCTTAGTTTCCAGATTTCTTATAAGTGCAGAATCAAGTTGTGAGCAGAGTCACGTTGGTTACATTCTGCCTGTTTTCTTTGTGTTCAATGCAGGTTCAGTGTAAGAAGATAAGATTCAAGAGGTTGGTGAAATGTGCAGCTGAGCCCTCTAAGCAGAAGGGACCTGCAGTGGCCAGGGATAGCTGTCATTTATGTCCTGAACAGGACAGTGCACCAGCCAGGCTCTGCACTGCCACTGGACTGTGGCACACATGAGCCAGGGGAGCTCTTACAGCTTATTTCTGTAGATGTGAAACAACCAAAGAATTTTATTGAAAAACCATTCAAGCTTGCCTAATACTAGTCCATGTTGGATTTATTTTCAGGGAACCGTTAATCATTTATGTGCAATGAGTTGCGTTAATACATTTTTAACAGTCACTAGGAAAATTGCATCCCTGGCATTTCTGGTTGTGCTGTTTTTCAGTGTGGAATATCATTAGTATGAAATTCTTGATCAATACAAATGAGTGGAGGGATTCATTCCAGCACTTGAGAGAAAGACTGTTAAGAGATATAGGAGTTTTTATGTATTGCATGCCTTTCTATTAAGGAGATTGTCACATTGTCCCCTGAATCTTTTAATATACTCAATAGACTGCACCAAGGGCCAGCCTGAGTGTTTAGGTTCTTTAAAATCTACCTTTTAGGCTGTCATAAATATCTGCTGAGAGATGGAGAAGTGTTGCAAATGGTGCATTCTCTTCACTTCTGCTTTTTATTTGGTTTTTCTACCTCGTGGTTCTTCTGTAACACTAAGTACTTCAGGAGAAAGAGAAGCAAGGTGGCCACAAATGGAATTTTACCATGTCATCTTTAAGAGACCCTTATTGAATGAGCCAAAGGATGTTTACATTGAGGTTTCAGAATGTTGCCATAGATACAGTTTAATCACTGGACAGGTCAAATTTTATTATTTTTGAGAGAGAAATGGTAATCACATCTGAGGTGAAATGCAGTATTGATTGGCTGCCCTGCAACTTCAGAACTCTTACTGGAGCTGTATCACCATCTTTACTGGGTTTGGATTTAATGCAAAACAGTGTATTTGTGTCAAATACAGCAGTGGTCTGCAAAAGAAATGTTTCCCAAAGTGGAAAAGAGAACTTGCATTTTCTAATTGTGTGGTGAAATAGTCTATTTGGAAATGGAAGCTTAAAATGTCTGTTTTCTTCCAAAGGAAACATTAATGGTAGAAAAGTAGGTGGTGGAGACTTGGCAAAGATTGAGAAAAATTTTGTGTTCCTGTGACAGCTACTTTGGAGCCCTTGGTGTTGAGGCATCCATAACCTCTGTCCTCTGAATGGATTTTCTGATGTCCAGTAGGGGAAGCTCAGCTTCTCAGTCCATGAGGATGTGTCCCCTGTGTACCTGAGAGCCTGGAACTGAGAGGGGTCTGGTATCTTTCAGACTTCCAGTGCTCTCAAATGTGGCTGAAGTTAAGCTGATGAGCATAAGAAATGATCAGGGGAGGATGTAGGGGGTAATGGAGGACATGGAATCACAGTATGATCCTATGATCCTTGCTTCCTTAAAAATCTAAATGTTTTGGCTTGCTGAACCATTTTGGCTTGCTTCAGGCATTCTTATTCATACATCTCTCAGGTCTCATTGGTAGACTAGGAATTTGCTAATGAGGTGTCATATCTGGTGCTTAGAGCTTTTTGTTTGTTTGTTTGTTTTTTGCATTTCCATTGAAAATTTGCTTAAACTTAATGATATTCTGAGCCTCAGTGCAAACCATGTTTTTCAGTCTGATCTCAACTTTTCCAAATGGCATCTCCAAACAGCTTTTTCTTATAGACCACACTTGGGTCTGCATGTTCATCATCTCAGGGAATGACTACGTGTCTGTCAGAGCATTTACAAGGCTGCTCTGGACACTGGAGAGCCAATAACTTGTTTCTCCTTGTGCTCTCTGGCATGCAGGCAGGCAGCAGCTGCCTCTTGATCCAAAGGCAAAGGAGCAGAGTGACCCTGCTGTGGTAGGAATGGACTTTGGGCCTCTTGTTTTGGAACTGACACAGCACCTCAAGAGCTTTGTTGCCATCAGCAAGTGAGTGTGTCCCTGGGGCTCTGGAATTGCACTCTGACATTTCCTGGGTATTTCCCTGCTGTCTAAGCAGATGTTCAGCATGGACACTGTTTCTTCTTCATGTTATGCTTTATGTCAGTTCTGGCCAGCACAATGTCTGCTTTAACAAGGATGTAATTGCTTGTCACAGAGTTGCAGGCTCATCTCTGGTTGAGCTGTGTTTTGGATGAAGACCTCTGCACAATCTGTAGAAGTGCTTTCCTCCTGAGCCCCTAGCTCTGCAGCCCTTTGGTTCAGCTGGAAGTGCTGGAACAGACCAGGGTCAATGAAAATTCTCCCACCCCACCCCAAGCCATGCCCTGCTTGCACGTTGTGCTGCATTTGCCAAGTGATCCCTATTCCCACAGGCCTCTGAAGTCTTGCAAGAATGAGCTGGCATTGCTTTTGCTATTTTGACATAAGCTCTGCTTCCAAGTGTCAAACCCCAGTGCTGGGGACATTAGATCATTCAGAAACATCTGTTTGGCTGCTGCTGTTAGGGCTCTGTGTGGGTCACTCTCTGCAGGAAGAAGTTTATTCCTTAAAGAGGTGTCTGTGCCAAGAGCTGGCAAAGAGAGAGTTGGCTGGACCCAGCCAAAGGTGCCGGAAGAGACTCTGCTCTGAATTTCTTATTGATTCCTTCTTGCTGAATGACAGCATTCTTCCTCAGTCAGGAAGAAAGGAGATGTTTGTAATCCTGCCAAAGGAAAATTGGGGTTTGTGGGTATTTTTTTTTTGGCTTGATTTTTAATGAATTGCAGCATCTATATAAGCGTCATTAGCAAAACTTCTCCGTGTGCAGCAACTTTGTTTTCAAGGAGCTCTACATCTCTGCTGCATAGGCCAGCATCTACATTCAGGGAAAAAAAAAAAAAACCAGCCAGTCCAGTGGTGGGAATTTGTCTCATTGTATGGAAGCTCAAGTTCTCCCCAGCATAAAGATGAAGGAAATGCAGTATCATGGAGAAATAGCTGCGCTCTGCTGCTTCCTGAGCTGATGGTGCAGTCCGTGTCCACAGCTGCCTTTTATCCAAGAGCTCAAGGTTTTATGGAGGTATAAATCTTTCAACATCTGCAGTGTGACTCACTCCTTCCCTCTGGCAGCCTGGGTGTTTAACCCAGTAAGAAAGATGGGACCACAAAGGAGGATTTATTGTCCTGTTCCAGCTTATGGTTTCACTGAAGAAGCCTTCTGGTGCATATAAGCAGGCAGGTAAAAGGAGGCACTGAAGAAGATAGCACTGGAAAAGGAGGCCTGGATGGTGATAGTCAGAGGTCAGCATTGGCAACCTATTCAGCCAGGCCTGTCCCTCTTTGCTGTCATTTTTCTTCTCATAAAGAAAAGGAGAGTGTAGACATGGGCCTCCCTGCTTGTTGTCCCTCTGTCACCTCTGGAGTTTAACACCCTGAAACAGCACCAAACTGCTGCAGAGCTACAGAAATGCAGGAAATCTCTGGGCTGGCCCTCACACTGCAGCCATTTTCTAAAATAGCTTCTTGTCCTTCCTGCAGCTCCTCCATCCTGTCCCACCAGTGCAGCCCCTTCACGTTGATATCACCAAAGTAAAATTCCCAGCTTCATTATTAGCATCCAGTTAGCTGAGCAAGCAGGAATTGTGACTGAGGATCGTGCTGGGAACAAAGGACAGGTCAGGCAGCTTATGCTCAAGGGACAGAAAGCAGCAGTGCTGGAGAATGTTTGAGATTCAGAATATATTTCATTAGCTGCACAGTCACATCTGCTTTTTATTCCCTCTATGGACTGGGAGAAATACTGTGTTTATTTCCTAACTGACAGCCCAGCCAAGGAGATATTTGGACATTTCTTGATTTTGTTCTATGTGCCAGTGCCTTGGACTTAATTCTGCAGGTGCTGGCTCCCCCAGGCTCTGCCTGGGCACCCCAAACTGCTCTCTGCTGTTTTCCTGGGGCTGCTGATGAGCTGCACTGCTCCAGCCATGCCCTGGGGCCCCTTCCCTGCGTCTGGTGGGTGCCCCTTGCTTCACCCACCTGCAGGGCTGCCCTGCCTGGGGCTGTCACCCACAGTGAGCAGCCTGTCCATAGCATGGTCCCCAAGGTTACCCATGAGACAGGATCCAGGTGTAGCCATGCTGCTCCTGGCCTGCAGCTCTGGTGGAGAAGCCTGTCTTTGTCACACTGTGTCCCTGGGGCCCTGGGGCAGATTGCCATGACACGGTGCAACAAAGCAGGAATGGAAAGGCAGCAGGACAGTGTGCCATGGCAGGGCCACCCAGCAGGAAGATGCCTGTGCTTTTTCCCTATACAGGCACATCTCAAGCAAAATGTGTGCATCTTCCAAATATGAACCACTGCTGGTCCCAGCACCTGTGATTACTGGGTTTGCTTGGGAGGTGGGTGCACCCTCTGCTCTTCATCTGCTCTTGTGTAATTCACTTTATCTTCAGTTGTTCAGGCAAAGCATGAGGCTGTTTCTAACCCCCGAGAACACAGGCAATGTGGAGAGGAAATGACAGTACCTTGGGACTGAACTGACAGGGCTGTGATGCAAATCACAGCCTTAGAGTCCATTTTCTGAGCAAATGAGGGTGCACTCAGCTGTGGCAGACCTTGATCCCTCAGCCAGCTGGCCATGAACTCTTGTGTCCCTGGGGGCCACCATGACACCATGGTGTCAGGCACCACCTGGGGTGAGCCCCAAATGTGCCCCACTGCCATCAGTGGGTCCAGCCTTACCTTGCAACCCCATCAGGAGGGGTTGGCAGCTGCACCCCAACACCAAGTGTTTTGCAGGGGTCCAAGGGACTGCTGGGCACTGGACCAGCTGGGGGCCAGACACCAACGTGCGTTCCCAAGATGACGCAGCAGCAAAGACAACAAAACAGCTCAGTTTGATCCACACAACTATTTCTTTTTTTAATTATTAACTTGTGCCTTACAATAGAAGAGGAAAGAGTGCGAGCAAACAGTTTGCTGGTTCCAGGAACTACTCTGGCAGCACCGCAAGGGCAGCGAGGTCTGGTGCTGATAACCCTGCCAGGGCACTGACACACAACGCGCGGCGTCTCCGGCTCTTGCAAAAGCGATCGCTGGCGATTTAAGGCATTGAAGGAAACCTATGGTTGTTAAATCCTATATCACATTTGGCACACGTTGGAACAGTTAGAGCGGAGACAAGGATGCTTTGCAGGCTGGTGTTCAGGAGTCCTGCAGCTTCCCCGTGCTGGCTGGGGCACCATGCTAATCTAGGCACAGGGTTTTCATGTGAAGACTGTGCAGCCTAACAAGGGGCCCTCAGACCCTCATTTTTGGGAGACAGTGATACCACATGAGGTGCTGCACCCCACAGCACGGTGGTGCCTTCACCTCCAGTGTAGCAGTTCCCTGCCCTGTGCCTGCTGCTTACAAACCCCATGTGCCTGGCTTGACTAGTGCTGTCAGAAAACAAGATTTGTCAGTACAAAGAAAAAGTAACATTCCTATAGTTCAAAACATACGTGGCTGAGATCAGATGTCAGGTGCAGTTGCAGTCCAGTATGGCTATTTCTGTGCTTCTGGGGTTAAAAGTGGATGGCTACAGTTTGAGGAGTGGGGAAGAGTTTAGCTGTACATGGATTTGGATAGTTGATGAAACTAGTTACAGTAAACATGTCGAGTTGTTTCCCTCCCCTCCCTGGAGAGCTGGCTCAGCAGCATTCCCAGCTGGCTGCCCCTTGCCCGCTGCAGGAGAGAGGGAGAGTGTTACGAGTCCATGTGCCACCACCACAACGACCAACATGCATCTCTAGCTACCTGTCCTGTGTGCCCCCACCCCATTTAAAAGGGAGCAATGTGCCAAGCTCGGCCTCTGTGTGGCAGGACCCGCGAGGAAGCCGTCCCTGGGTTGGTGTCCCCGGGGGGTTTTGTGTTTTTAAGGGAGGCTTCCTGCGAGCCCAGTGCAGCTTTGTGCCCAGAGGAGCAATTTCAAGGCCGAGTGGAGACTGTTCCCCCTCAAATGCTTGTGAACAGGGTCCTGATGGTTACATCTTTGCATTGGCAAGGATCCCTCCATGCAGGTTTAGCCTCCCTCTTTTCTTGACAGAGGTTATGGTCCCCTCAATCACCTCAGCCCTGCTGGATGATATTTTAGAGGTCACTTTAATAACCTCTCCTTGCTCCTCCTCTTTGAAGGACAGAGTAGAGGAACTAAAGCTCCTTGGCTGGAAGGAGTAAGTGGGGCTGGGGAGGGAATTGAGAGATGGAAGGCCGCCACTTCCCATGTTGAAGAGGGTCTCCTCTCCCTCCAGCAGCTTCCTGCAAGCACATCACAAGGGAAGAGGTTAGTATGGGGATGTGAAACATCTGCAAAACTTGACAGCAAGTTGTGCCCTGCAGGCAAGTCCAAGCCATCACCACAGGTCACACTGCACCATGAAACTGATTCAAAATCATATTTTGGTCAACCATTTCTGGAAGATTTGAAATATGGGATACATGAGAGCAACTTTCTCCCTTCTCTCCTCTCCAGAAACACCAGGAAAATAAATACCCAAAGCACAGCCTTTTGCATCTACTTTTAACTTTGCAAGAGAGACAAGTTTCCAACCCCAGCTGTCCTCATTAAAAAATACTGCTTCTGGGATGGCTGAGGGAAGTGGTTCACAGCTGCTAGATCAAGGCAGGACATCAGGCACTGGCTGCTCCCCAGGCAGGAGTATGGCAGATCCAGTTGGGGAGATGAACAACATGCTTGTGGTGCTCCTGGAGTGTGTACCCAAGTATTTTCTGGGCCCTTGAAAATACCTCAGCCTAGTGGGGTCAGGGGACTGGGCTTGGGAAGTGTCCATGTAGAGCAGGAATAGAGCAGCCTTACCTGTAGGCAGCTATCTCGATGTCAAGGGCCATCTTGACGTTGAGCAGGTCTTGGTACTCCCTCAAGTGCCGAGCCATCTCATTTTTGGTGTTTCGCAGGTCATCCTCCAGCTGCCCAATGGTGTCCTGCAAAAACAAGGGTGCTCAGCCCTGTATTTTGGAACAGGGACTCCTCCCACAGTCCCACTCTGCTTTGCCCATTGTAGAGACAGGGAAGTTGCAGTGGACAATTGATCCATGATGGCACATCCCACCAGGAGCTCGGGACCCTGCAATCTCATTCTAGCAGGGATGAAGAAGCAGGCAGAGCACCAGGCCTGGCTTGTGAGCGTGTGGAATGGGGGAGGCTTTAGCCATTGATGGATTCATGCAGTTTCCCATCTCCAGCAGGGTCTGTGGGATGGGCAAATAGTGCATGGTGGGGGGACCCCCAGTCCTGCAGGGATAAGGCAGGCTGCTACAGAGGGAAGTTTTGGGCTTAAACATCATCAAAGTAGAGGCAGTGGCTCAACAGGACAAGTGAAAGCACCCCAAACTGCAGCAGCAGAGAAGAAAGGCTGCAGTCTGCATCTGCAGGGCTTAGGAAGGGTTGGGACACCCTTCAAGGAGGTGGAAGGAGAGGTGCTGCTGCCAGGGGTCCCCTCCAAGTGGGGAAGTCTGTCACCTTCCTGGGAAAATGCCTCAGAGCCCCGAGGTGGGGGATTCTAAATGCAGGGATTTGGGGAGCTTACAGAGCCAGGGGCCTGCCCTGCAAGAGTCACAGTGCTCAGCTGGACAACAGTGTCCTTCTAGCATCCTTCCTGTCAGCTTTGCCCTGCCTTTTGTCCCTTATATTCCCACAATTCTACATGTGATGTGGAGGACTCCAAGGCCAGAATTCCTGCTAACAAAGGAGACTAATCTTTTCTTCTATTTTTTTTTCTCAGAAAACAAGTCTGTATTTTTCCCACGTGCATCTAGATGTCTAAGCAGCAGCTTGAAGGCAGTGAAACCTGCTCTCTCTTCTCAATCAGGTTTCCTGCTGCCAGCTGCCCCACTGTGCCACCAGAGGAGCATGATTTGGAACAAGAATGAGTCAGCAGTTTGTACTTAAGCCACGATGTAGCCCTGCCTACAGAGCCCTGCAGTGGCCACTGCCAACCTCCACTCTCCTGCACCCCCTCCCAGATTCAGCACTTTGCAATTGCTTCCAGATCCTCTGTTCCAGCAAATGATCTTTGTCCTGCCACATAATCTTCATCTTGTCCCCTTCCCATTCCTATCATGTCCCCAGCTTCCTCTCCTGCCTAACTTTCCTCGTGGACAGTGCAGAGACAATCAAAGCATGTGCAGCTGCCCAAGGAGCAGGGAGCTGTGCTGACCCTCATGCAGTGGGCCCTGTTCAAGCAGAGCCCCTCAGCCCACCCTGAATGCAGCATAGAGCACGTCACAGTCGGATTAGCTGGGCACAAGCAACCTTGCAGGATATTTAGGAGCCATCCTTGTGGTCTCTGCTTTGACCTGTGCTGCCCTGACCATTTTCCACAGCAAAAGATCTGCAAGAAGCTGTGCTTCCGAGGAGATCCTTGGGGCATCAGCTGAGAAGCTGCAGGACATGGCTGCTGCTGCTGTAGAGGTTAAAGCCTCTGCTCCAATGCAGATTGCTGCTGTACCAAGCCAGGACAGGAAGGAATGGCTTGAGGTGATCCCCACCCTGGGACAGCTCCACTCCTGCTGTCACTCTTTGCCTCCAGCCCTCTTCCCTCTGCCTGTAGTCCGCACGAACAAAAAGCTTTTTCAAAACTGATTGTCCTTGTTCCTGATCTGCACCTCTCTTCCACAACCCAGCTCTACCAGCCAGTAGAATAAAAACCCCCTCCTCACACCACTGCAAACCTGTCCCCTAACAAAAAGCTCTTGCATGTTGGTTCAGATTTGACTGGGCAGCCCACAATTATAAAGACATGCCCCTGCTTTAGCAGGATCATTTTAAAAGCTCAGACAGTAGGAATATTCTCTTAAGACACACTTCCAACCTTTTCCACTGTTTGCAGCCAGGGGAATTACTTAGCTGATACACACATTGCTCAACGGACTTTTAAGTATTGCTACACATAAAGTAGATCCTGAGGGTCATACAGAAAAGCACTGCCATGCTGTCACTAAAGCAATTTCAATTATGGTGCTGTTTAATCCAGTTGCTTAATTTTTTTCCCCAATTGATAGGTTGCTCCCAGGGCCCTGCTTTCACATGGCATCGAGTGTTTAAGAAGATTACTGTGTATAATGTTTTCAATATAGATATTTTATATTGCCTATTTCCACAAAAATTGTGACCACCTCAACTATTCAGGAAGCTTGCAAGCTGCTTGGAACTAAGTCACGAATTCTAGAGCACCTGGCAAAATTTGGCCTTGGAAATGACAAGGCATTACTTGGGCCCTCCATGTATGATTAAAGGCAGTCGTTTCAGTATTCAGAAGGAAATGGCTTGATTTAGAAACCAAAGATCATTTAACAGCCATATAAAAGAACTATCTCATTATTCATTTTATTATAAATCATGAACATTTCCCTGTAGCAAGAAAACGTGGCAATACTGCAGTAATGGAATAAGAGATATGGAGCACTCAGTGTGTGCCTTACATGAATCTTTCCACAGACATAAAAAATGCTGGGATCTGTCTGCAAGTCCAGACTTAACCTTTGCAGAGCTCCAATTTCTGCAGCGCAGGTGCCAAGAGCTAGGCCACAGGGCAGAGGGCCAAGCCTGGGCAGACAGCTTCGAGGAATTACCCACAACGATGTGTAGGCAATTTTGGACCTGATCCTTAAGGGACAGGGCAGGGACGGATCGATGCCCCAAACAGCGCTACCGTGTGCAGGATGTCCCCTGCGGGAAGGGAGTGTTGGAGGGGATGTGCCGGTCTGCTTCCCCGAAATCTGCCCTGTGGGGTTTTGCCTCTGGATAAAGGGTGAAGGCAAGAGGGAATGCCGTGGTGGGGCAGGATCTGTGTGCAGGGCAGAGAGGCACAATGCTGGGTGGTGGGAAGGCTGCAGGGATGCCTGGCGCTGCGCAGCGCTGCGGGGGCACTGCCTGCATGGGTGGGTTCTGCACAAGGCAAGAGGGGTGGGTGCTGCCGTTCTGTGCAGCGCGGCGCTGATCGGGACAGCGCAGGCGATGGCGCTGAGCGATGCGGGGCGGGGGGCACCGCATGGGGCCGGGTGCCCAGCGCTGCACAGAACGGCGGGAGGGGCTGCTGCAGGGGACAGAGCTGCGCTGCAGCATTTTGCAGCCGCGGCGGTGCTTAGCGCTAGCGCTTCCAGGGAAGGAAGAGTGCGGGGACCAGGTACCGGTGCGGCAGCGCTCCGGGTGTTTGCGTGGGATGAGATTCCCGGCACTCCACATTACAGGGGATTGCTGCTGGGATGGAGGTGCCGACTGGTGCGGATGGCGCGGGAGGAGGATGCTCGGTGCCGCCCGGTGCCCGGTGCAGCCCGGTGCCAGGGGAGGGCACAGTGACGGTTCCCGGCGCCGCCCGGCTCACCTGCAGGCCGGCGGCCTCGGCGTTGTGCCGCTCCTCCAGCTCCTGCAGCTGCCTCTCCAGGGACTGGTGAGCGCCGCGCAGGCTCTCCATCTCCACCAGGCGCGCCTGGAGCTGGCGGCGGCACTCGCCGGCCTCCCGGCGGCTGGCACGCACGGCC
>WBNO01028459.1:403766-578895 GCA_013400575.1 Peucedramus taeniatus | reverse complement strand
TGCCGCGACCCCGGGTGCGGAGCGAGCGGCGCGGTCCGGCCAGCCGTGGGTCGGGGCGAGGGCTCGCTGTCACCGCTCCCGCTCCGTTCCGTCCGAGTCGCTCTTGGCAGTCCGGCTGTGTCAGGCTGCAGCTGATAACCCCGAGCCAGGAGCGAGACACCAAGTAAATAAATAAATAAAACAAACCAGTGCAAGATTGCTTCCCTCGCATTTTGCTTACTCTTTTTTTTTTTTAATCCCTCCTTGCATGCCAAAAATAATGTTGCACAATGTATGATGGAAACAAACCTGCACTGGTTCTCTGATAGACTGGATGACTTTACACGACAGTACTGGTTCTTGTAGCACAGGCAGTTTTGAAAATTCCTGGAACCACCTAGATTATGAAACACTCAAGTTTATTCCCTTGCTAGTGTTTCTAAAGGCTGCCAAGCTGGATGCAAGGCTCCTCTTTGACGTGGTCTTGAGAACATTCCTCCCAAGCCGTAATCACTCATGTTCTAAAATAATTTTTTTAGCTGTGTAAGATTTATTGTTTGAACATCAAAGATTGCAAAATGCTCTTTAAGTAGTCACTTAGAAACATCCCCCTGTCAGTTTAGAGTAACGTTGTCACCAACTGAAATGTATTGATCCAAATACTCATTTGTCACTAGTGATTGAACTGAAAATATGAAGATTTTAGGTCCTTTCAGGTGCTGCGTTGTTTCACTGAAAACCAGAAAGAAAACGCAAAACTGCATTTTGATCTTTGGTTCAAGTGCTGAATTTGTAGTTCCAGCACTGAGCAAAAACCCCAGTGCTTTACATGCAAATCAATCAGCTTAGCTCAGGAAGTCTGCCACTGTCCCTGTCAGCCCGTGTCAACCTAAACATATTTTAGAGTGGAACTGCTATTTAATATAATCTATTGCCATTAGTCCAGAGTCCAGAAGATCGTTCAGGAACCTGCTGGTTTGATTAACAGCAGTTGGGGTTTGTTCAAGCATAGATGTGGTTTCATTATATAGCACAATACAACCTTTACTCTGTACAGCGTCATTCAAACAAATTGTATGGCAAATGCAGCACCGAACCGCGTTCAGAATGCTCCATTGAATTAAGTACAATTGCAGAGAGAAATGGGGAGAAAAGCTGTAAGAATGGCAGAGATGTTTTCAGCTGAGGTTTGAAATCAGCAGGCTGTTAGTATATTTGCACTGGTAGCAGTAGTGTTATAGGATGATTCTAGGATATACGCTAGCGAAAATCAGACGCAGGCTGAAACTTTCCCAGGCAAGTTTCCAGTTTGTAGGCAATTTTTAATCATCATAACGATGATGATAATAATATCCCCCTAGAACTGTCACTCCTTGTCATGTTTTATTCCTAATATAACTTGAAGAGAAAGCTAATAGACCCTTCTTAAAATCACTAGAAGTATTTATCCTAGACTTTTTTTAACCTTCAGCGGATTTTTTTTTAAAGAAAGCTTAATGTGGTGTTTACTGGTAAACATTGTGGTATTGTGCTTTTTGAGGAACTCTGAAAGGAGTGTTTTATTTCCCTCAAAAATATACAAGTATGTTATTTTTGCATTGGAAGTAGAAGGGAAGCAAACTCTTAGAATACGGTGTTTAAATGATGCTTATTGAAAAACCAGCTTTATTTAATCACATAATTTTTACTTGCAGTTCAGCTTAATAAAATAATGCTTGTTGAAAAGTGGTAGGTGGGTGGGTGAGCTGTTGCAGTGTGAGCTGTTATCTGGGGATGGTGCAGGCTGGCTGCACAGCAGGTCTGGTGCTCCAGGACAAGCTGAGAGGGTCTGCAGCCTTTGAATCCTGCAGAAATTGTAGATACTGACTTGCGAGGAGGTGCAGGAAGAAGGGCTGACCACAGCTCTTCCCTGAAAATCTTGAGCAAGAGACAGAATTGCAGTCAAGCAGTTGCACTTAGTGAACCCATCATTCTGTGGGCATTTTGAGTTAGGGAGTGCTGTGGGGTCTGGGTGGTTCAGTACCATGGAATTTGCCATTGCTTGGGCACTGGTGACAATCCTACACAAAGCAGCGTTACCACGGAGAAGCTGCTTGGCCTGGGGAAAGTGGATTAATGGTCTCCAGCCAGGCTGCAGTGGAAAGTTGTCATAGGAACTGGCTCGCTGTTCAGCAGGCCTGTGCCTTGTCTTCACTCCTTTGAAAGAACACCTCAGGTAAAGAAATACTCACATGCCATCCAGTGTAAAGCCATGAGGAGAGCAGGGCACTCCAGCTCTACCAAGGGAAACTGAGGACAGCGCTGTACCCAGCAGGGCACAGCCTGGGTGATGTGCCTTGAGATGAGCTCACAGCACCTGCTCTGCACAAGGTCCCTGCCTGGGGGTGGCCCACAAACACTGGGTGTCCTGATATAAAACAGCTGTGGCTTCTTCAGCAGTGAGAATAATAGGAGAGAAAACTGAACAGAATGTGCCCAGGAGGGGAAGCCTTGCCTGGCTCTTTGGGATGTATTTGGGAAGAGATGTTTCCAGGTCAGTGCATGGGAATTCCTCACTTATTGTCTGTACTGCATCTACTTTTAAAATTTTATTTATTTAGTGTCAGCAGCACAGGCGTCACTTGAATTGTTATTTGAAATGGTCACAATCTGAGTGTTCAAGTGTTGGCTATTCTGTGCTGAATCTTATTCTTTATGAGTATCATTGAAGAGCACATTGATATAAATATTTCCTGTTTTAAAATGTCTGTTTTGTGCTATTAAAGAAATTAATGTGTCATGATTATGATGCTTGTAGCAATGAGCTGTATTTTGTTTTTTAATCATTATGACTTATTAACTGGAATGGTTCCTAAAACCTGGGACTGTGCACTCTACACAGAAGTCACGTGTGTAACATGAATCTGCTTCTTTAACCCATCTGCAGAGAGAATCCAGCATATACAATAAGTACAACTTTATGTATGTATGTACAACAGACCTTAAGCAACATCTGGAAAAAATTGCATTGGTCTTTAAGGTAGCCACTGTAAGCAGTTGATAATCTAGACCTGCCTACAGAAATGTAGTTATTAAGTCTCATGCATGTGTTTGCAGGGCTAACAAGGTGCTGGGGAGACCTGTCTGTGTGAAGCCATATTAGAAGAAATAAATTTTTTATATGGCAGTATGAGATTGAGGAGGGATCCTGAGTAATTCAGCCTAAAAAACCCACAGCTGTCTGTTATTACCTGAATGTCTAACAGTGTGTGCACCATGCTATAAAGTCAAAAGCAGATTTACTCTTATTTCCTGGACAATTGGGTCCCCAGACATAGGAGCAGTGAGTGGCTGTGTGCCAGAACTCTTAGTCCTGTCACTTTTTCAGGTCTGGTATAGCATGGTGAAGGTTAAACTTGTGGCTTGCTGGTGATCTTAACTTATCATCCTCTGGGCATGAATACCTGCTGTGGGATTTACCAGCACAGTCAGCCCTTTTTTGGTGGTTTCACTAGAGACACCTTTCTGACTAAACTGGGGAGGTTGGAGACCCCACTGTGATCATCTGCACACTTCCCTTAACAACCAAGGAAGAAAACAAGTGGGCTCTCACCCTGTACATCATACCAGCTCAAACTGACTTAAATTCTGCAAAGGTGTGAGCCCATGAGCTGTGGAGAGCGGGAGCCACAGTAAGGAGACACCTATAGAAATGATGCTGGGACTGAAACCTCTTGGTTTCTCTTTTGAAACTGAAAACTGTGTGGGCAGAGCTTCTTTAGGCAGATGAAAGAAGAAAGGGAGGTCCAAGGAGATGTGATTTTTCTGAGATTGGAAGGTGGCTCCAAAGTGAAGTTAGTAGAAACAGCTGTGCAGGAACAATGTACTCCAGTGCAGCTCATGTTGTACCCAGCCTTTAAATAAGAAGGGGTTGTGGTCATTGCTGCAACTGCCATTCCAGCTCTTTTCACCACAAGTGATTTATTTAAAAACAAAAGCTCCTTGAAGTCATTATGTGGTCCAAACTTAGCTTAATTTAGTTATAAAGTATTCACAGCTCCTAGCTATGTTTCAGATATTTTCAAAGACTTGCTATTTTGCTTGTGTGCTTACTACAAGATTACCATTGAACCTTGCTTGGCAGAGTTGGTTCAGAGGAAGGGATAAAACAGAAAGTTCCTGTACATATTTCTGCAGGAGGCTCTGAAGTAGAGTGGTTTTTCACTGTGTATTTAAGAGCAGGCCTTTGGATTAGCTGGCTTTGACCCAGCCCTTTAGTTCTCCCTGTTAACGCTGGCAGAATAGATAAAACCCTTAAGACACATTCTTGCTAGATTTTCAGGAAGCAACTTCTCATTGAACCTTCCAGGAAGGTACACTTCCCCAAAATATTTTCCAACTGGGGTGGTCCACTTTTGGCAGTTGTGGTGGCCAGAGCTGGATTGTGAGACCTTCTGGATGGGTTGTCCCCCTCTTGTGGGAGCTGCTGCCTTTTCCCTGGCAGCAGCTGCTGCTGCACTGCTGTGTAGGAACAGCTGCATCCCAGCTGTTCCATTGGGCTCAGGAGGAAGCGTTTAGCTGTTCAGGCAGTGTTTGCTGCTGAAATCAGTATTCCTTATCTCCTTTGGAGAATGTTAGCTGTGGATGGGAATCAGCTCATACTTTACTGCTTGGACCGTGCTCCTCTTGGCATTTGCATCAAATGCAGTGTGTCTGGCCATGGTGTATAACAAGGGAAACTTTGTAGTCAGTTTGTAAAGTAACCTGGGAAGGAAGGTAAATTCAGAAGACTGAATATGGTTTAGCATAAAGCACCAAGAGTTCTCTAGACTAGCTGAAATCTGCTGGTGTTTGGGTTGATTCAGTTGGTGGTGAGTTACATATAGGCTTGCACAATGAATAATTAGGAACATGAGGTCAGAGAAGAGCATGTGAATATTCTGCGCTCAGAAACCCAAAAGAGGTCCTGAGGTTTATGCCAGAGCTTTGTAATCATAACATGGCAATTACCAATAACAACATCTAAGAATAAGTGCTAGCAAAGGGCAGGCAGCATAAGTAATTTTGGAAGTCAGTAAATAGAACAGTTGCAATCAAAAATAAATCATCTTTTAATGTTGATTTTGTTTGCATTCTCTGTCTCCAAGATACCTTTTTTTCCCCCCAAAAGAATAGCTAAACATGTTGGCAAAGGTATTTCAAATGTTTCTGTCTGATCTTTTTGGATGTTACAAAGCAATTCCCTTTCAAGACTATGCAAAGATGTATGTGGCATTTGAAGTCACAGGAAGGGGCTGTAAAATTTGGTCCCAAGTGTCCTGCTTAATTCATGTCCTTTCTGACACCCTTTGCTGTATTCCCTGGGAGCTTTTAAGAACAGATGCCCATAATAGCTGCATAATTGTTTCTTTTTTATTGCTTGTTCAGTTCCTAGTGTTACTTTCATGTTACTCTCAGTGTGTTCTTTTAGGTCAGGATGAGTTCATTCCCTAAAGAAAAAAACTGATCAGTTGACCATAAATTGCAGGTGTTCTGAGCATCAGACTTGAGACTGACCCTGGAAACTGCTCTTCCAGTTCAGTTCCTGTAGCTTTCTCATCTTTGAGTACCAGCTGAGTGAAGCTGGAAAGAGGAATTTAGCATAGAGGCAAGCCAGACTGGTAAATCATCTCTTAGTTCTGCTGTTTGGAAACTGAGGCAGGAGTCAAATTTCATTTTCTGCTTCATGCTGCAATTATCAGTCAGTGCATCAGTGATGTTTAAGGGCAGGTCAGCAAGACAGCCTGTCTTGAGTCTTTCAGTGTTTGGGGATGCTGCATTTCCCCATTGCTTATCTTTGTTAAAACAAAAAAAAAAAAAAAAAAAAAAACAAACAATCAAAAAAAAAAAATGTAAAGAGTTTTTCTTGATGTGATCTGAGATGGAGTATCCATCTATAGCCATCCATAAATTGGGGACTTTTTCACATCTGATCAAAATAACACTGTAGCCTTTCTAAGAGTTAGTTCAAAACACATTTGCAATCTAACCTTTCCTTTATTTTTTCATGTGATAAGAGATTAGGTAGGTTCTTAACCTCTTGTTTTACATGTGTTTTAACTTCTCTTTCAATATTGCACTGTCAGTTTTATGAGCCAAGGCCAAAATACTCTGCTTGCTAAACTTGAGCAATCAGGAGGGAACAGATGATGAAAAACTAACAGTGTTTTACTCATCTACCACTCATTTTTCTTCACAGACATGTAGAGAGTAGATATTAACAAAGACAGTAATAAAACACACTGTGAGGCCTCATAAATCAATGTGTGCTGGTGGGGTCAGGAACAAATATTGGAAAGGTTAGAACATGTAGGGAACTGTGTTCCCATGTTGTGACGCTCAAAGCAAGGCTGGGAGTTTTTCATTTGCTGATTTGAAAGCAATTAGGAGGCATTTCTGTGCCTGCCCACGAGGCTTTGTGCTGGCTGGGCGGGTGGTCAGCTCTTTATTTTAGTGGCTACAGTAGGTCAGGTAACACACTGAAAAAGAAGTCCTGGGTGAATCAGGGCTTTCATATTACTCTGCTAGGGACAGATGTTTTTAAAGGTGTCTCAAAACCCAGGGGATCCAAGCTGTTTGCTCATCTGCAGCAGGACAAGACTGCGGCGTTGAATACATCTGTGAGTCTACATCAACAAGGTACTTGAGAAGAGAGAAGTCCTGGCCAGAGGGAAGGTTCAGTGTTGGGAACTCTCAGCTCAGGTTTGTGCTGATGATGCCTTCTTAGTTGTTTGTTAATGTTCTCTCACCTTTCAGGCTGGCAGGTTTCTTCCAGTTTGCAGCTGATGTAGTAGATCTGTCACTTCATCGTGTCCCTTCTGAGAACTGCTTATGCTGAGACAAATGCAGAGACGACACTCTGTGTCCTCCTCTGCTCCTGCCAGGGAACAGGCTCCTGTGTCAGCAGGATTGATTTAATATTAAAACCTAGGGAACTGAACGGCCCATGGAAAGGTGACTGTTCCCCCAAATTAACTTAGTGGTTTGTGTTTTGCTGGGACAGATAGCAAGAAGCTTACAAAGAAAAGAGGTTGATTCAGTTGGAAAACAGTTTAATGTAGGTCTTTGGAATCACTTGATAAAGCTGAGTCAGTTAGGTTATCAAAGAGAAGCCAGAAACTTAGCAAGAGCTCAAAGTAATCATAGATGTTCAGTTATTTTACTGATGAATTTAGTCACATAAGATGCCTAACAAAAGCTGTACAAATTAGCAGTCTTTTGGAAGAGCTTGCATATACTGCCAAGAAAGTATTTGCAGAATTAATTTACTTGTAGAGTTTCCTGTACTGGTGCCTTGGTACTACACATCGAGATTAAATTAGATTTGGGGGCTGATAACATCTAGATGGGGACAGTGTTGTGCCCTTAGGACAGATTTGTAATTTAATTTGTAATCAGGCAGACTATAATTACTATATTTGCCTCTGATTAAAAAAACAGGTCAGAAAAGTAATGAATTGTTCTCCTTATGGGATGGGGGGGAACTTCACACAGTAAGAGCACTACAAAACACTGTGCAGTGTCCAGGTTCCCTGATGTTCCATCTTTGTGCTTGCTTGGTTGGTAGGGCTGTGTGGCTTGTTTCACATCAGCAGGGAGCTGCTGCCTGCTGAGAGCAGAGTGCAGGATAGGTTGTGGGTTCTTGCCTTTGTGATCTCCATGGTGAGTGCTAGGTACCAGCCAGCCTCTCATCTGGGGAGAAAGAGGACTTTTGTGTGGTGCAGGTTGCAGGGCAGGGGTACCTGTAGGTACTGAGCTAGGAGGAGCACAGAACAGGAGGAGTTTGTTCTTCTGGCCTTTGAGAGCTTCAAGAGATTGTGAGAGCCAGCCCAAGGTTGATTTCAGTGAGCTGAGCCTGCCCACAGGCTGTGCTCACCTGAAAGGCTGGATCAGCCTCAGGGAAGGCTTCTTGGAAGGGAGATGGGTGACCATTATTATGGATGAAAGCAGGAAGCCCATGAAGTCTATATTAGGCTAGTATGTGTCTGGAGCCCTATATGTTAGGATAGCAGAGAATCAGGATCCTCCTTACTAAATTATCTCTGCATTTATTTTCACAGTGCCCTTAACAGCTGAGGAGTTTTATTATTTTGATTTGGGTTTTGTGAACAAATAGCAAGTTGAAAATTGGCTGAGTTTTGTGTATGAAGTCCCTGGCTTTGCTGGGTATTATTCTATGTCTGGCATAGTTCCATAATCATCTGTTTTTTTGAAAGATGGGTTTATTTGTCAAAGATGTGTCTTGTATTGTTGGGTAAGTTCTCAAAAAGAAGAGAGACCAGGTTAGTATATAAGCATTTGGTCAGCTTTTTCCTTAAAAGCTGGGAGGAGAAGGGAATGGCACTGAAAAAGAAAACTCTTAGCAGGGAAAGAAAGTTCTCACTGGTTTTGACAGAGCAATTCTCAGAATTACTGGATTGTTTTCAGCTGTTGATCTCAGTGTTTATTTTCAATCCCATTTTTAGTGAAGGAGAAGCCAGTGTTCTTCAGTTCTTTACTCAGCAGCATGTCCCTTGGTGAGTGCTGTGTCTGGAGCACTGGGACTCAGGCTGAGCAGCCAGTTGGCTTTCCTCACCAGGCCTGAGCAGGGAAACCTTTCTGCTGAGGCTGGAGGGAGATGTGAGTTCCTATTTCCAGCCTGCAGAGATGGTTCAGATGCTGATTCTGCTGCCACATCTGTTTGTGTAGCCCATAAATGTGTAGAGAGGGCCCATCCTGCATGGAAGAGGGAAGTGTCTCTAAAAAAAAATCCTTCTTCTTCATTTTCAAGACTAGAAAAAAGCTAGAATGAAGTTTCAGTATCTTTGCTTTTCCCATAAACTATTAATGAAGCAGGGATGTGACAAGGTTTTTTTACCAGTAAGCTCAGTCAGTCAGGAAAGCCTCACTTAGCTTCAGTGTTGAGGAGGTGAAGTGAATTTTTGGCTGTTTGCATTATCCAAGCTGTCCTGGTTGCATGCTCTCAGAATGGCTGTGCCACTGAGCCCAGTTGTGCATCTCAAATACTTTTGTCAGTTGCTACCATGCTTCTGGAAAGGGCTGTTATATATGTGTTTGCTTCCCAAAACACAGTGGAATCTAATGAAAAGCATCATTGTTTTGAAACACTCTGATCTGCTGCCAAAAGAGCTACTGCTGTATAATCCTTAATAGCAGGTTAGAGTGGCAATTGCTCCTAGGTTTGGAATTGGTATGTGGCAGGATGGCTTCCCAGTTCTCTCTCTGGGGAGGGCATGTCTCATCTTGTTCTTCCCTTTGGGAACTGTGACTCACACGGTGTTCAGCTGTCCTGAGTTGGGAACAGACCCTTGAACAGGCTGAACATCAGTGGTGCTACTTAGGGGTGACAAGGGAAAGGAAGAGAAACTGGCAGTTTCCTTTGAGAATGGGGAGCAGTGCTCTGTCTGCTGAATACTAGGGATTACATTTGTCTATTCTTGCCAGCACATTGTTCTGATGTTAAAAAAAAAGAGCTGGAATAAAAAAAATTATCTTGACTTCCCTTTCTGATTTGCAGAACTCAGTGTGTATACTTCCATGCTGACATTTCTGCCTTTTGTGATCTTTATGTTAACCTACAGCTTGGCTGGCACACTGTCAGGCTTCATCTATGTAGCAAATAAAGTATTTGCAAGTATCATTCAAACACTGAATTCCTGTTGTGGTGGGCATTGGCATCAAAGTTTATTGCCCAATTTTTCAGCTAAATCAAATATATGGGAACTCTGATAAATATTTGAAAATAAATATACTATAAGTAGTTTGTGTAGGGTGAGCTGTATTACAGCAAAGGGATCAAATTAATCTCTAGTTTGTAATCTTCCAAGACTCTGGGCAACTAGAGCAATTGCTTACGGGAAAAACAATGTGAGTAAAATATTTGAATTATGTTACGTGTTTCTCGCTGGAATTTAACAGCTGGAAACAAAAGGCAGTGAGAACATCTTTGTAGCCAGGTCCATGCTTGCCTTTGGCAGGTGCTCAGTTGGACAGCAGTTTGGGAACCTCCGTGGCAGAGGTTGCTGCAGGCTGCTGAAGGCCTTTTCCCAAGGAAGAGTTTCCCAGGGCTATCAGGGTGCACAGTTTATATTGGTGTTGGCTCAGAAGAGCCTTTGTTTATCCATTCACCTTCTGTCCATGTGAAACCACTCTCTGGAGGTTTCTTTTGAGTACTGGCTGTGCCTCAGCCTCAAATCCACTGAGACACTGGGGTATAAGGTGAGGAGGAGTCTCCTGAGGCATGATACTCAGTTTGACTGACCTGCTTTATAGCTCAGACCATTCGGCTTTTCTTCATTAATTCTTGACTCTGTGGAAAAAAAAAAAGGCTGATTAAACACCCACACACTTCATTAAGATCCCTCTGATGATGATTTCAGAAATTTGTTGTTTCTGAACTAACAGAGGAGCTAACTCTGCTCTCTGTTAATGTTTTTGTGTTGGTTGATTTATTTAGCTTCCAGTCACAGGGTCTTGTTCTGTCATTCCTAGACTGAGAACCCTCCACATTCAGGCTGCTTGCCTGTGTGCAAATGGTCTTCTTCAAAAGACCATTTTCAAATCACCTGCAGAGCTACTCTTGGTGCACTGGCAGCCTTCCACTCCAGCCTTACTCTCTCACAGCTTTATTCCCTTCTCAGTGTATTCCTTTCTGAATGGGGACAGCCAGCTGAAGACAGTTTTCCAGCAGAGTTTGTGTCAGTGACAGAGAGAGACATGGAGTCCTGCTTGGTAGTCTTGTACATCCATATTTGACCTGCAGCTGCAGCATTACTTTGAGAGCTCATGTTTGCTAATTCTTCTCTGTGGCATAGCTCTTGTGCTTCTGGACCAAGTCTCACATTCCTTAAGTATGATCCTTCTTTTTTTTCTAGTGCTGGGAGAATGGGGCACACTAGAGTTAGGGAAGTGGAGAAATAGCATTGCCCCTAACAAACTCTTTGTGTAAGAAGCAGTAAATTGGAAATAACTAAAATGGTAGTTCTGGAAAAGATAGTGAGAAGCACGAGCTATATGGAATGTAGAAAATACACTTATTAGCTCACTGGAGAATAGAGTTCCTGTTTCTATGCATTAAACTAATTTGCAGATAGATGAGAATGGATGGTCTCATGGTACTCAGAAAGGGTCAGATTTGAGGTTTGCTCCTCAGAGTTGCACTGCAGATTTCATTGTTTTCCAAATTCTGTTATAACCATCCATAACATTGATGATAATTAAATATTTAAAATATTTTAATGAACTAGTGCTGCTTGGAATTCCTGGAAGAATAGAACTGCTTGGATAGAAATGGATGGTCATGAGAAGAAACTCCAAATTAATGTATTTCTGGTTTTAGTGTGTCTAATGCATTGGGGTCCTGGAGTATTGCTGGAGCTCTAGGAAATGCACAGCCACTCTCTGGGTATGGTTGTCAGTAGAAATATTCTGATTAAAAATCCATGTAAAAATAAGCAGGGTTTTGTTAAATACATTTTACAATGTATTTGATACACAGACATTACTTTAGCATCTGGCTTTAAAACAGATAAAATTCAGCCTGAAATTAGATCAAATCCCATAATAAATGGGATGAGTGAATTCTCCTTTCTTATATCTTACCCATTCAGAAGCAGTCCATGAGTTACCATTGTCTATCAGTCAGACCACAGTCAAATGAACATACAACTGGGAATGCTTTACCAATTTCACTAAAAGCATGCTCTTGAAAAAGCAGCTTCCTGATGTAAGAACCGTGGTGGTGTCCAAGGGTAACTGCTCTCCCCTTCCTGCAGGAAGAGTCAGAGCCAGTGTCAGTGATTGCAGGCTTGGAGCTAGGAGGTTTAGTGTGACCCATGGAGGTAGGAGAGTGTTATCAACCTAATGTAATCCAGTGGATCTTTGGATACCACAAGTGGCACCTGTAAGCTCACTACACATCTGTGGTTAACCTTAACAGGTTCTTAACAGCAGCTCTCTACCTCTTTAATACCCTGTAATCAGTATACAGAATTATCCTGCTTAAAGCCAACCTCAATTACCATGAGGTGAGAGTATGCTTTGAAGTGTCTCTTGGAAGTAATTTAATTTTCTAATATGAAGGATGTGTTTTGCCCATCCTGCCATAATGAACATGAAGCCTTGCTGTCAGGCAACCACACAGAAGTGGAAGATCTTCAAGTGAAGAATTTAGCTTTAGGCACAAGGAGGGGAAAAAAAACCAGTCAGTATTCTGGTTTAGGTAATTTACAAGCATCACTGCTTATCTCTCAAGTCATGGACATAGTAATTTTCTGAAAGCACTGCTAATTAAAAACACCTTTTGGAAACAGTTTGTCTTTGGCCATCAAGCAGAAGTGTTGGCAGTAAAAGACAAGAGTGGTTTGAATTGTCATCCCAGGGCTGTGGGGGAGAGGGAAGGAGCTATTTGAACTAATAACTAGTGTGTAGGGCTGCAATTCAGAATAGAATCAGAGCATCATTTGGCATCCATGCAATCCCTGTGTCTTGGAGCCCATCAGGAGCCTGTTGCTCTGTGGCTTCTGTCATGCACAAGTACAGGCTGACCTCTCTGTCTGCCAGTTGATGCTAAGTATTGAAATTTGAATTTGTCTATAAGTATACTTGTGTTAGGAACATGCAGTGTATCTGTGATTCATCCTGACAGCTCTAGGATCTCAGACTGACTTTTAGCACAGGGATTGAGGAATTAGTGCTTCTGCATTTGCTTCCCACTTGCTCTGTGTTGTTGCCTTCTCTGTGCCTTGCTACCCCTAGCTGGCAAAATGGGGACAGCACTTTTGCTGCCCCTAAATGTATTATGTGAATGGGAGCTGGTGAGGTGCTTTGGGATTGCAGGTGTGAGAATGGCACTTCTGGAGAGGCCAGGAGCCTGCCCAGCCCCTGCTCACACAGTGGCACTGAGAGGTGCCATTGAGGGGGATGACACAGTCCTGGCCACTTTTTGCTGTCCATCCCAGAGGATCAGGAGATGTGATGCTAACCTGAGTGGATTTCACCTCCTGCAATTCTCGCTGTCCCACGTGCCTAGCCTGAACAGGGTGCAAGCTGCTTCTGCCCTCAGTGGAGGGAGTGGAATGCTCCTAGAAAGTGAGTCACTTGCTTTTCCTAACCACCCTTACATGGACAGTCCCCTAAGCTGCAGAAAATGTCACTTTTCCCCTCCCCTGCCCTGTTTGTGAGGCTTTGTCATGACCCAGACCAGGAATTCGACATGGCTCACGAACAAGCCAACCCTATTCCCACTCCCTTTGCTTTTAGCAGTCCTCAGGATTTTAGGGTGGCTCGCTCCTCCCTTGCTGAGACCAAGCAGTTTGAGATGGAGCAGCGCTGCAGCAGGGAGCCAGGAGCTGCTCCAGGCTTGCCAAGGGCGTCACAAGGCTCGTCTGTCCTCCCACAGCTGCGGCGAGACACGGAGCTCCTGAGCAGGGAACGCTGGGTGTGGTGATTTTCTCTCTGCTGGCTTTCCACTGTGCACGTACGTGTGTGGGCTGTGCTGCCAAGGTATTAATGATTCTTGGAGCAGAACACATGAGCAGAGGCAGATGTAGTGCACGGTGAGTCAGTGTGAGTACGCTACAACCTTGGCTTCAGTTAGGGATGCTTTTGTTTTCAGCTGTATAAGCTCTCGGAGAATATCTTGGAAATAGTGGGATTGTCACCAGAGTTTTGTTCATCTCTGTTTTAGTGTGTGTGCCTCTGATTTGGCACTGCATCATCAAAGTGTCAAGATGAACGCAGAAAATAAAGAGAGGCAGTCAGTGCATTTAGCATGAACATGTCAGATATTATCAGATGCAGAAATTTCTAAGTATTTGCTGCCCGAAAAAGATTTAAAAAGTTATAGTAAAACTTGAAGGGAAATGCTTTGGAATGTTTTATTTAAATTATTTGAGTATTTGAAAAAATACACTATGGATAATACTTTAAATAATCTAAAATCTGTCAGATGGACTTAATTCAAAATACATGCTAAAAAACTTACGTTCTTTTGGACCAAAGCATATGTGCTGGGCAACAACTCTGTATCAAAGCTTTGCAGCTGAGATTTAAATACCTTTTCAAAAGGAATCCTGTACCATAAATGCTATCAGATTCTTAATTAAGACAGCACACGCAAGGAGCATGTTTGCAATAAATTATGGGGATGTGTTCTGACAGGCTTTATCTATGTAAAGATTTCTATTTTTATGTGAGGCTATTTACAGATTATTGATTTCAAAAATAGATTTGTAACTAAAGAAAGATGCATCATATTTCAGTTGCTTGGAGTTGAGAATCCTGCCCGGCTGTCTGCCTGCTCTCTTAGATGTTTATTCCAGTGGCTTACAAATGTATGGAGTGATTTTGTCCTTCTTATTTTTCCCTCTCTATTTGAAGAGGGAATTTGTATTCAGGGACCATGTCCCAGGTTTCTTACCCACGCAAGCAGGCTGATTTTTCTGCCTTTAAAGCACAGAATAATTTCAGTGAAGTCCACGAGGCTTTTTGCATGAGTCAGACTTTTGGATGGCGAAGGTCCCTCACAATATATTTTGTCAGTTGTCACTGTTTTGTTTCAGGGCAGCAAGCTGTTGTCACAGTGTCAGTGGAGCCTGCTAAGCTGTAAGCCTGCCTTTGAGTATGTGTAATAGAAACCTTCAGCATAATTTTTTGCTACTTAATGCCGTGTGAACATTAGAAGAAATATTTTAATAAATCAAGGCAAAGCCTGAAGGTAGAGGTAATATTTTTTGTTGGAAGAACCTTTAGAATTTGAAAACATGCAAGCTTATGTACCCAAGAGTCTATTTTTTCCAGCCATACCAGTTGGTCTAATAAAAGATACTGCCTCTGTCTACAAACCTTGTCCTGCCTGAAAACTCTGTTGATTGCATCTACAACAAAATACTGCTGGATTATTAAAATTCAGGCCTTCTTTGCTTAATTATGGAAACTGAGATTTTTGTGTTTTCCTCAAGTCTCGGCTTTTTGAACCCCAACACACATAAAATGATGCTGTCTGGTTTCTCGTACTGTAGAGGAGAGTTTCATCACATAGGAGCTCAAACTGCTTCACTGGTTCCTTATTTTAGAATGGATATTATAAAGGTAGCCTGCTAAAATCCTTCTGCCATCTGGATTTTAGGGTATTTTGTAGGATAGTGCTGGTGTATACTGTCAGCTGTCTGACATGGATGGCCTCTGGAAGCAGTCCTAGCTTACTACCTGTGTCAGCATCTGATGTGGTGCTGGGGTGATGGGAAGCAGAAGAAATGGGAAGAGGCTGGCAGAACACGATGTCTCTGGTGTAGTGTGTGGGTGTAAATCTTTGAATCTTGCTGTGTTTCTAGCTGGGTGAGCAGAGTGGTGTACCCCTTCTAAACAGCAGGAAGCTTGGATATGGACTTGTTGGGAAGACCTAGACACAGAGCTGTCTAACAATCCTAAGGCTAGCCATGCAGCAGTTTTTTCAGAGCTTTTTCATGTGCCTTTTAGAGGCTTTCAATGAGTGCGTCTCTCGGATCCAAATCTGGAGCTCTAGGCTAGTAGCTTCAAAATAGACCAAGGTGGTGATGATCTGGACCATCTTGGAATGTCCATGGGGTAGATGCTTTTCCACCCTCAGAGAGCACAAACCCTTGCTGTAGTTTGCATACTTGGGGTGTTACCAGATCACTCCCTCTGCCGTGTGCCTTGGCTGAGTCTGTGACCCTTGCAGGAGCACTGCTGCTCTCCTGAGCTGTCCCTGAGGAGCCTTGCTGCAGGCAGTGCCCTGTGTGGGAATGAAATGGGAGCAGGTCGGTGCTTGAGGGGCCTGGAGTTCTGTGTCCTGTGCTGCCTTCTCTCTGCCTTTGGGCACGGCTTAAATAGATAGCTGGTAATTACTTGTAAAGCCCTTGGTGGCTGTGGCTGGGGCTATTTTGGAAGCTGATTCTCCCTGCATGCCCTGCTGTGGAAGTTGTGGCTGGCTGGAATGGCCTGTCACCCTCTCGCTGTGGTGACCTCCTCTCCTGGGTGTGTGGCAGGGAATTCAGGGGGAGAGCTCTCAGCAATGGCATGTGGCCTCTTGGGCTGCCTGCCAGGACCTGAATTTGGTGACCTTTAGGATGTGGCAGTAGATGCATTTGTAAGCCTTGGTTGTAGTAACTGGGAGAATGCTGGAGGAGGAGGAGGAATGTATTTTTTACAGACAAGCTGTTTGCTCTCTGTTTGATGTTTGTGACCAGCACTGGTAGGTAAATATACTAAAAGTGCTGTGACAATTGGAACTGTTGCTCATTAATAGAGTTTAAAATGAAGAAATTATACACATTTCCTTGAGGAGCATGCATGTGACACTGAGAGTGCTGTGACTTCTAGCACTGGTTTGAACACTTGCTCTGCTCTCTACTTTGCTGGAATCATTAAATTCCCTCCTGTAAAAGAATGCAGTTATATCTTAGAGGTGTCCAGATGTAGTTGCTATGTCATTACCCATGTAGTTTGTGGGTGTTTTTGTTTCTTTTAAGAAGAGCAAACAAGCCAAGACCTGCAGTCCAGCAGTTGTGTGGGTTACACAAGAGTGGTTTCATGTAATACCTAATTTGGTATCACTGTGGGTTGTGTCTCCCACCCTGTTCTCACCTCCAGCTCTAATGACAGTGTTGTGGCAGGTTGAGCTGGGTTCAGCCAGGGTTCAGCTGACCAGTAGGGACTACTCAGCCTTTCCTCACCTTTGGTCAGGTGATTTTGATAGGTGAGGACTTGGACTGGTGAGCTGAACTGACCCACCATGGGGCTGCTTCATAACCTCACCTGAAGCCAGGGAATGCAGCAGCATGTCTGGCTGGAGGAGCAGGCGAGCAGGATTGCCCCAGTGTGCTAATAACAAAATTGGGAAAGGTGCCCCTCTTTCCACAAGGCAGGGCCCTCCTGATGAGAAGGACTGTCAGTGGTTTGGTGGTGACAGCCAGCACTTGAGAAGGGGTGCTCATGTTTGTGAAGATCTGCTGGTGAATATTTGCATTGCTCATGTTACGGGTTTACAGTGTGTTCTTGCTCTGCCTGAATGTGTCTGACCTGCAGAGGACAAAGGATCATCTTTCTACTTTCTTTCCAATTGTTCCTGCTAATTTAGCATCAGTGTGAAGCTTTGTCTTTGCTTAGAGATCAAATGGCCAGGGACAAGGCTCTTTGTTTTCACTCTGTGGTAAAAGTGGTCAGTCCCAGTGGGGCTTGTGCGGTTTACACTGCTGAATTTATCTCAGGTATTAAGGGTTTTCTATCACCTATGGCTAATGCATATTGGTAACTCTAGCATCAAAAAATGCCCCTTTTCAGCAATGAAAACAAGGTCTGTGTTTGTAAATACATTTTCACCACCATGGATAAGAATATCTTTGCAGCCATGTAGAACAGCCTTCCCAGCTCTCATTTTTAACATCTCAAAGAGCAGCATCTTACTTGACCTGCATACTCAGGTCATGCCACTCAGGAAGTCTTGCAAAGTACCTGGCAAAACAAACCTTGAACTTAAGCAAGTTTTTCTTTTCTATCTCTTTCAGAAATAAGTGAGCATTTGAAGATGACAACATCATGGAGCGACCGACTCCAGAATGCAGCAGATCTCCCTGCAAACATGGATGGACACGCTCTGAAGAAGTACCGCCGGGAGGCCTATCACCGGTACGTCATCCGTGAAGCTCCAAAACTAAACATAAACCCCACACTTCTTGGGGTTTTTTTGTTAGTAAAACAGGAATGTTGTAGAGTTGTTGGTAGAAGAGAGCTTAGAAGATGGCACAGTATTGGCCTGCAGGAGTTTGCAAACAGCTGAGTTGAGATACATGTACTAGAGCGAGAGAGGATATGCTTTTCATTGCAGTCAAAAGATTAATCAAAGTCAGATTTTGGATAGAAGCTTTCAAGTCAACAAATAATCAGTGGCATAGGTTTTATAATAATTATTGCAGTGCACACTGGGAGAGCAGAGCCTTAGACACTGGAATGCACAAATATGAATAAGGAGGAAATCAAATGGGGTCAGAAATTGTTTGCGAATTACACCTAGTGTGATAAACTGTGTGACCACAGGAGCATGCAGGAGCACAAGGCAAGGGCCCAGCCTTTTCACTGTTAGGTGTACCTAAAACCATCTCTGCTGTAAAACAATTACAGTAAGTAAAGAAGATAGAGTTCAAAATAAAAAGAGTGTTATCACTCTTAGTTTATAGTTTGGGAATCAAGGTGCAGGCACTAGGTTGTTTTTACAGGATCACATTGGAGGTTTGGTTGAGCCAAGAATTTAGTCCACAGCTCTCAAGGTTCCAAGCATAGAGCTTAAAAGATGGATGAAGTCTGTATCCTTATCAGACGTCTGGACTGCTACAGAGTTAAAAACAACAGCATCTAATAATTGTCAGTATTCTGTTTGTGGGAGGTGTATCTTCAAAGTTTAGCTTCGTTATTTTGAGAAGTCATACAGTGTGATGATCAGAGGATATTCAGCAGAAGGGGAAATGTATGTCTGATGTGGAAACAGAAAAAGAAGTCAAGTTTCTCAACCTCACGCTTAAATGCCACGTTGCATTTGTGATTCACATTGGTGGTATTTCTGGGGAAGTGTTTTGGAAGTGTTAGATATCTTTTGATTCTCCAAATGGAATCTAATTTGAGAAGAACGCCTTAGTGCATCATATGATTGGCCAGGTTGTGCCAGTTGCAGTGTCCAGGGCTAAGTGATGGATCCTGTGATGCGTTTCCAAAGCTTTCCCATTTCCAATGAATATGTTTGAGCAACATGTCTTAAGTGGTGGCATTATTTGAATCTCTCTGTCAGCTGGCTTGTCAGATATGGAAGCATTTAATGAATATAACTATATATAGCATGTAAGAAAAGAGGCATTTTATACCATTCCCTGTCAAAAAATCTTCACCTTGTTGCAGTCATTGACAGGTTTACCTTTGTGTCATAAATTTATTTAAAATTTCAGCTGTGTTACTCCTGATTCACATTGACAGAAATCAAGTCAGAGTAATGCCTATATTTTTTTTCTAAATATTTCCTTCACATTTGTTATGGTTAAGTGCTGACAGTTTGCTAAATGTTGTACAGGATCCAAAGGAAGCTGTGCTTGTCTTTAAGAGCTTATACATTCAAGTCCTCATCATGTTTACCCTTACTTGTGTAAGAAATCCTTACTTTCAGTAAGAATTTCTTATGGAAGATGGGAGTGCAGTCATGTAAAGGAGGGTTTCCCACTAGGAGCTGGGATCTGATAGCCCAAAATTAGTCTCTGGTAAAGTTTAGGTACCTGTTTTTAGTGTCTAGAAATGTCTTATAAAAGTCATACTGAGCAGAAATGCTGCTAGCATCTCAGATTTTCATGGAAAGCACAACATTGGAAATACTAGGGAGGCACAATATTAAGGGGAGGCACATTTTTGTTTTGGAATTGCTATCCTCTTTCAAAGAGAGAGAGAGGGAGGGAATGGGAGAGAATGAGAGAACCTGGTGCCAAGACTGTAGTATAAATCTGTGCTATTAATGGCTTTGGTATACCAGTTTCATGGGAGTTATTTTGATAATCCAGTATTGTGAGAATCTGAAACAACCTCATTCCAGAGGCAGTGTTGTCACATTTCTATTTCTGGTACTTTTCATGGTCGTAGTGTTAACAGATGTGATATTACTTTAAAAAGTGCAAACTTAGCACGATAGAGTATGACTGAATACTCTATTTCCCCTTAGTGTTTGATATTATATTTTTTAGTGTTTTATTAATGCTTCAGATGCAGAATACATGTGTTGGTCATGACCATGAGTTGTAGGATGTAAATTTGTTTCACTAAGGTTCAGGTATGCTCTGACTCTTGGATATTGCCGAAGCACTGAAGATTCTATGAGAAAGATAAATAGAAAATACATGGTGTCATTGTCAATATTATTTTCTTTTCAGTTCTTCTTTTTTCTTCTCTTTATTTCAGTCTTTTTTTCTTTTTTCTTACTCCAGCAGCTAAAGGAAAAATCCTTGAAAACATAAATCTAAAGTGACTTAGAAACAAAACCAATAAGAACACTGAATTTAAACCTATTATGTTTTTGTTACCTTAAAACTGGTCAAAGTTATTTTATGGGCCCAATCTGAAAGGCTGGAGGAGCTTGGCAGCTACACCACATTTACAGATGAGAATAAGTGGGACTAGCTTTTGTTACTTATGTTGAAACCCTAGTTGAGCTCAAGTCATTCAGCAGATTTTCTAAATGCTGCTAGGAATGCTTAGTTTTCTGAAGTGTGAAATTTAAAGAACTTATTTCACTTTTGTTTGCTTTGTGATTACTTAAATACTGGTGGAGATACCTAGACCAATCAATTTAAAATTCTTGTTCTCATTAAATACACTAGATTTGATACACTTGAATTGTAAGTTAATTCAGACAAAATAAGGGGAAAAGCTTCCAAAAGCAAAATAGTTTACCTTGGAAAATATATGAAAATGTTCTTGTGGCCATTAAACTTTTAAAAAACTTTTTAAAAATTACTTCTGAAGATACCATTCTAATAGTCATAGTTTACGGTGGTCATTCTTACTTGGAATGTGTTTTCTCAGGTGCACTTCTAATTGTATCATAATTGATGGATGGATGTTCAACATGTAATAATTGTTGGCAGAAGTCCCAGTTGAGACTGGTTTAACTGGTGTAGTGCATACTGACTCAGAGTATAATGACTATATCGAAATCGTATCTGAATGCCATGGGCAAGAATGTTCAGAATCAAATTTTTATAGCTATAGAATCAGAAAAATCTGCTGGGGAGGAGGAGTGGTGGGGTTTTATCTTCAGGGAATTTCTGACAACTTTAATGAAAGCTTTTGGTTGGCTGGTGTTGCTGTCAGACCTTGTTACACAACACTGCTGGCGCCTGCTGGAGGTGAGGTCTGAAGATGAATTAATATGCAAGCTGCATGTTACTCATTCTCTAGCAGAGGTCACTGGTAAGAGGATACTGCATTGCTGTGCTGTTGGCAACACGGATTTTAATTCGGAAATATAATGGATGTGCAGTTCTTGGGAGGCTTTTTCTTGGTGTGTGTGGTTGTGAGGCCACCTCCCTCGTGTGCTGCCTGTTGACTTTTCCGGGTAGAGGATAATCACCAGATCACTTGCTCTGGAGGAGTACTGTCATTAAATGTGATTGTAATTAGGCAAGAACTAGGTTGACTCTGAGCCACCAAATTGCCCTAGTGTCTATTTTTTAACTTGGAGTGAGCACTTCTAGGCACCCTCTGGATTATCTCACATAGCTCTTTAGGGTTTAAATAGCAACCCCATCTAGTTAAAGCAAATAATGGAAAAAGTTGGTGTTCCATCCACTCTTGTTACTGACAGTTACCAAGATCCAGGAAACAGGTATTTGCACTTATATTTATTTATCTGTGGTTTTGGCTTAACAGAGCAGTAAGGCTGAAATGGCCTTTTTGTTAAACATACTGGCTTGGGGATGCTTCTACCGTTTTGCGTCAGAATAATTTGAGACTTCTCATTCTGAATGTGGTGTTTCTGTTGTTGTTTTAACTGTTGGGTTTTTTTCTTGCTCTTTTGTTTACTGGCTAGTGCAGGGCATGTGGCATCATGATTCCCAATCCTAATTCTCCTGCTGACTGCTGATAGAGTATTAAATAAGTTGCTTCATGGTTTTGTACTTCAGTTTGCTTTCAGAGCACCTTATGGTGGTGATATAAGTGATTTTAGCTGTTACTATACACTGAGAGTCTGGATTAAAAAACAGTATATGCTTTAATAATGACAAAGCAAAAGGATTGCCAACTGGTTGTTTTGATTTCATGGATTAAAGATGTACTTTGGCTTGTTCAAATTTGTAGACTCTGGGCTATTCACTGCTAATCTTGTTTCTTCACTTAATTGTTACTGGATCATCAGTGATTGCAAACAGGTGGAAATGTTGTATAAACAAGGCTGTGAGACTTGAAACTGTTCATCTGTTTAGGTGGCTATATTTAAAGTCGCTTCAAAATGATCAGTTCACTGAGGTGGAAAACCAGAGCAAATCTTTACCAGTCTGGAAGTGCTCTTTGCATGAAACACATTTGGACAAGCCATGTGTGGTGTTTCCATGTAGCTCTGGAGGCTCTGCAGCCTCCTGGGACCTGTGTGGTGCCATGTGTGTGACAGAGGGCAGTGTGTGGCTCTCTCTGTTTTGTTTTAGTGTCTTAGACACTGGAGGAGGGAGAGTGAGTGTGTCAGGTCTGTAGAATGGGTGAGCTTATAAAAAAGCACACCACTTGCCAAATTAATAATAAAGAAATTACACTGTAAATGTCCCACGATCCTTAGCTTTAATAGTTTCAAGGAGCAGACAAGTGTTATTTTGGGATGGAATCCATATGTGAGCTTCTTGGCACTTTGCTGTTGCCTGGGAAGAAAACCCAAACAATGAATACAGAAATGGCCAAGGCTATCTCTTTGCATCTGATTCCTGGGGAATTTCAGAGGGAAGTGCTCATAGCTGTGTTTCTGGATACAGCCTCATCAGGCTTTGAAGTTCCAGTCATTACTGGATTTTTCAGTTTTATGTCACTATAACTGTGCAAGGACAGTTAGACTTGTGAAATTGTGGGGCATGGTGTTGGAAATGTTAGTAGAAGTGGCCAGGAAATTTTTATGCCCTTCTTTTGTTTCCCCTGTCTTGATACTATTTCATCCCCTAAAGTTATCTCAAGCCCAAATACTATCTCTAAATATGATTACAAATATTCAGAATATTCATCTTTGGTTGAATAAGGAATAAAATACAAATCAGAAAATCTAGAATTAAAAAACAAAACCAAAATGGTATGATAAAAAATAGTACATGGAATGGTCAATACCTGCCTAAAGAGGCAGGACTTATCAAAAGAATAATTTCATTGGTTTTAAAATTTTCAAGCAGTTTATTTCTTCTCTAAGGCAGCTACCAAAACATCCAGCACCCAAAGATGAGACATTTTGATGATATGGTAGTATCTTCTTTAGATTGCTCACATGCTTTGTACCAGATAAATAAGGTCAGTGGGGGAGTTTGCTGCTGCTGGTGGAAGTCCTGTGACCAGGACTATAATGTCATGCAGTGACACAAGTCCCCAAGCAGACCACATCTGGGGACTAGCTGGTCATACTGAGAACACTGAGTTGTCATAACAGTGGAGGGATGTTTATTTCATCATTTGCCTTTTTAAAGAGGCCACGGGGACCTTGGGCATGGGAGATTATTAAAAGCTAATCCATTTAGTTCCCATTATTTCTTTTTAAATCTTCTAGCTTATTAAAGAATGGAAGTTGTCCATAAAGCGAAGATTAACCAAAGTTCCTAAACCCTGAGTAAGCAGGAATCTGAGCCTTCTGGCAAGTTAGTCCCTGTTTTGTGGTTGGCTTAAGCCCAACTGTCCACCACAGGCTTTTTAAAACACACATGTAGGTCATGCTTAGGCAGCTCCCACTGTATTTGCTGTTCCACTCAGCAGTGTTGCAATTTGCTTTGTATTTATTTAATTTCCAGTGAAACATACTGCCCAGAAAAATGCTAATTGCTGCAAGGTATTTCTAGACACATTTGGAAAATTATTATGAAGTGCTCTGTTCCAGAATCCTTGCCTCACATTGTTCATTTTCATTTCTTCTCTATGAGGAATTGTGAGCCATGTGCCAAGTTCCTTCTTAACTGTAAAGTTCTGTGCATTTTGTTTATTTTGCTGGTCAAACTACAAGACTATTATACATCCAAATTTCATTCAGGGCATACAATTCTTTAGAGGTTTTGCACAAATAAAATAAAAACATTTCTCTCTCTGCATTTGCTCCTCTCCAGTGTTACTTGAGAAGAGTTGGGATTTAGGTTCCTGCTTCAGAATTGATTGACAAGAACAGTAACAAAACCAAGATCAGTTCTCTTGTAAAAATATAAAGGACTATGAATTGCAGAGTTGTGGCTGTCAGGGCTGTGTGGCTTCCCTGCTGCATGCTCAGCAGTTCCTTCTTCCTTGCAATACAACACATTTTTCTCTTACCCAGCACAATCTGTGGAGCTCAAAAAGAAAATAAATACTGTAGTCATTGAGAGCCTTCTGCTGTGGCCAAGCTGCAGGGTTTAATCTTTGAGGAAGAACTCATTTGAGAGGAACCATGCTTCAAGGTTTCCCTAAAACAGCTCCTCAAGTCCATTTTTCCCAAGGTGGGGATCTGTGCCAGGCTAAGCCCCCCCCAAGTCCAGGTGCTGCTCCCCAATTCCAGCTGTGCTCAGAGAGCCCCTGGAGCTGGGATATGGTCCCTCAACCACCACATGCTCCATACCTTGTGTTGTTCTAGCCACACTGACAGGGAGTCCAAAACACAGGAGACTCACAGGGATATTCCTCAGAGCTGAAATGTAGAGCTTGGGTTTTCATCAGGAGGAAAAGATGAAGGCAAGAGAAAGGCAGTGTCCTGTTTAAGGAGATGCTCTGGGTGCCCAGGTGTGGAGCTGGGTTTAGGCAATGCTCTCCTCTGCCTCAGCACAGGGAATGCAGAGGGTGTTCTTGTGCTGTGCCTGCAGTTTGTTTTGTCTTACTGCCCAGTGCTGTTAAGTTTTTAAACAGTTTAAATTTTAACTCCAGTGCTTCCAGTTGAAGTGACTATTTTCTAAATAGAAAAAAATTCAGGGGAAGGGGGAGTGTGATTTCTTCTGATTCTGGCAAGTGCAGAAATTATTCTGCATTAAAACTTCTTGCCTAAAAATGTTAGATCATTTTAGTTTTCCTCTTATTCTGACATTAATTCTACTGTTTGTAATCTGGAAACTTCTTTGATTTTTGTTCATCTGGATGAGCTGTAAAAAACTTGTTATTTCATCCTTTCCTTTCATGAGCAGAGGACCTTTTCCCTCAGGTGGTTGAGGTTCTTAGGGCCCTCAGGTTGTTAGTTGTTTATAGTCACTAAAAACAACTCTTGTAATTTCTCTATAGCATTTGTTCTGAGGAGGTGTTACCTTTTTGTAGCCAACAGACACAATGTCGAGGTTGAATGGGGCTTGGAGAAACCTGATCTGGTGGAAGGTGTCCCATGGCAGGGGCTTGGAGTGTGATGATCTTTAAGGTCCCTTCTCACCCCAAACCATTCTGTGATCCTATGCTTTTATCAGTGTTCTTGTAGTCAGGCTGAGTGTACCTTCAGTTAGAATTAAAGAACAGCTTTGGAATGGGCTAAGTCTGCAGCTTCTGAGAAGCACCTGGCTCTTCCCAGAAACTGGTAGAGATTTAATCTCAGCTTTTAATTTTAGTTTCTAGGACACTGCAGATATTTACTGCTTTGAGTAAAACCCTGAATTAAGCCGGTCAGTTTGTGGGAGTAAATATTTGTAAGTAGCTACTTACTCCTTTGTGCCTAGGGGAGCACTGTTCACAGCAGATTTCTTTATCAGGATTTGAAACTGTGGTCCTGAGTGCCTACAAAATAAACCAACGTCTATCTGGGCCTTCACAAGACAAGTAAAAATGGTCCCTTTTTTTTTTTATCCACTGTTTAGTCTGCATTTAATCTGCCAAGATATGTGCAAGTTTAAATTGATTAAAATGTTCTCATTTCCTGTCCTGAATATGTTGTGTAATAGCCTTCTTTAGCTTTTTTTAATATTTGCTCTGTCTCACTCCAGCACTGGTGGGTGAAGTAATTACCACATCAGATCAGTTGGTAGGATGCCTTAAAATCTGCCAGGCTGGGGTGTGATTAGACCCTGCCAGTGCAGTTTATAGGTCGTAGGCAATAAGTGCAAATTGGTGGAGAGAGAGGCATCTTCACCAGCTGTTACCAAAGGGTGCTGCTATGGTAATTTTCATGTTTCAGTCAAAATACTTATTTTGGAACAAAAATATACTAATGGGTGCTATTTGTTTTGTTGTTCAGAAAACTTTTTCACATCTTCAGTCTCAAGGTATGCTGGTTTTGGGTTCAGTTTCTAAATACTGCAAAAGCAAGGGATGACAGTCTGTCAGAGGTTTGGTGACCTTTCCATGGTTTTTGGTCAGTTTGGTGTCATCATTATCTAAACACGGGCTGGCTGGACTGGGACAGATCTCTTGGGTCACAGCTCCCTTGTTTTTGCCTTTTGCAGACACTGTCATATTATCCTTTTTGTGAGTGCATTCAGCTGTGTCTTAGTACTTGGGGTTTTTGTCCTCATTTGGGAAACTTACCAAATGTTGCAATTCTGAAACGATCTTGTGATCTTCTTTAAATTTCACTTCTTGCTCCTGTCCTGTAAAGACAGTCAGAAAACCGTGCTGCAGGGATTAAGCCTAAAGGCAAGAGCAGAACCGGACTCTGCAGGTTAGACAAAAAATGTTGCTAATGTCTCCTGGAGGTATGTTGTTCCTTCTTAAAGCTCTGCATTCTCAGAAACAAGCTGCACAAACATGAGATCAGAAATTACGCTTGAATTAGCTGATAAATAATGTTTCCTGACAGCAGCAGCAGCACCATGTAATCATAAGCATTATACAAAGTATCAGACTGTATTTAGTACTAAATAGTGCTTCTCCTTGGTCTCTTGTAAATCAGAGCTGTCTCGATGTTCAAAGACAAACAGGGATTCAGATTGCAGATTTGGATAATTTGCTCCACCTACTCAAAAGCCAGCTATTTCAGGAGTGAATTTTAGTGAGTTATGAGCCCATCTCATATTTCCAGAAGGCATTTCTTTACCGGTTCCCAGTGTTCATCCTATCACTTTGTCTTCTTTAGGTAATACATAAATCTATTAGAAAAGAGCATAATCTACAACCTCCAAGGCCCCTTAGTGACAAGCCCCATTGTCAAAGGCAGGCACTTTGCCAGGAAACAGTGACTCCCAGAGAGAGTATGCAAGGTTAGAGGGAAAGTGCACTATTGCCAGAGAAACTGTATTCCAAGTGGATTTGTATGGAACAACAACAATATCCAGTGACTGGTTAAATTAGCCACAGATGTGTTTTCTAGAACACTGTCCAAGAAGATATACAGTACTTTAAGGCTTGGTTCAGGCATAACGATCTTCTGAAGTCAAATCAGATCCAAGCAAAATTGCATGGGTACCAGGGAAGCTTTAAAGGAATTCTGTAATATGATTCAGACAAGTAGATGAATCAGACTGCTGCGAGCTGAGCGAGGAGCTCATCGGTGAGAGATGAGGTAAGAGGACCGGGCTGAGCAGTTCGCTGATAAAATCCGGGCTGTGCCGGATTGACAGGGCGCGTTATGCCGGCCACCTGCCCGGAGCAGAACCTCATGATCGCTCCTTCCATCTTCCCCATCTTCCCCAGTTTTCCCGGTTTTCCCGGCTTTCCGAAGGAGCAGCGCTCGGCTCCGCACTCGCCGTCTCCATTGTCTCGCTGTCCCCGAGCCGCGCCTCGGGCCCGGCGGCGCTGCCGCCTCTCGGGAGGACAATCACTGCCACTGCTGAGGGCAGAGCGCTCGCTGCGTATTCGGGCAATTTTCACATGCTGAAATCAGAGTACAAGTGAAGGCTCTGGGACTTTTCTCATACGGGAGAATTTGGTCTTGGCATCACATGGGATTTCGGTGTGAGATGGGTGTTGAAAAGCTCAGCTTCCCTCCCACAGACGAGTTCTGACTCTCGTTTTTAAGGTTCGGATAAGCCGGTGGAAAGAGGTCCTGTTGAATTACAGATTGCTTTATGCTTTAAAGTTCTGGGGAAACATAAGCTGCTTAGTTACTGTCGTCGTTGGAACAAGAAGCAAGAAAAGCTTTTGTTGTATTCTCTGACCTATTTCTTTACCCTGTTACTTACTTGAACTAAATTGGATATCATGTATTAATGCTGTCATCTAAAAGGGCCTGGAAGCATTCAGCCTAGATTCTCTTTGTAATAAACATAAATGGTAAAAGTCGAATTTACGAAATAGCAGTTGGCAAGTTTCAGAGGAGTTATAAATAAAAAAAATTCACAATAGAAATGGTATATCTTGTGTATGAAAATTTTTCTCAGTTACTCTTTTTCAGAGCTTTATTGCATGTTTTTAATGGTATTGGTAAAAATGTGAAAATGGATCTGTTTGGGTTTACTTGGAATTTACAAATATAGTTCCAAATTGGAGGCAAATACTGTGAACTTAGTCACAGAAATTATTTTATTTTCCTTCGTACCTCTTACTAATAATTTTAATCAAGCAAATTATATTGCTTTGCATCTATTGCTTCCAGTTTCATAGCCTTTGAGGTCTGCATTCTGCTTCAGGAGATCTTGCACTTGTATTCTTAGGAATTTTTGCAGGTCACATGGAAGGCCGTGTGTGTGTGCATGCATGCGTGTGTGTCTTTGGACAGCATACCAATAACTAGAATAATTCTGCAAAGTCATGGCTTTGCTTCAGGAGAACTCACAAAAACTGAGACTTGACTCTGTTTTCAGGTATATATGCTGATTTTGACCTATGGAAGCCAGACATCCTGACAGTGGGAGAATGTGTTTGTTCTAAATGTGGGTATTTTGAAAATGCTCGTACCTCTGGTGATATTTCTTCTCTCTTTTCAGGGTCTTTGTAAACAGAAGCTTAGCCATGGAAAAGATAAAGTGCTTTGGTTTTGATATGGACTATACACTTGCTGGTGAGTATCTTCTTAAGTTTTTGAACACTGACTTAGTTTGGAATATTGCTTCTTGCTGAGCAAAAAACAGTAAAAAGCTGATTGGGCTACTCCAGTTAACAGGTGCTTCTTTTATAAGTAAATGTATGTTTCACTATTCATTGCATTTTCATTTTAGGTGTTTCCCTTAAATTTGTTATCAGCTAGCTGTATTTGGTCACAAGCCATGTTACTGTGGTACAGTTCCAAGTGATTATGGGTGTAGAGAAAACCAAAGCTTAATGAGTCTGCTTCCTTAGATGCCCCTTGTGCATGCCTGCCTTTGAATAACAAGGTGATTTCTTTCATCTTTAGTGCATATAGCAGGCTACACCTTTGGCCAGCAGGTTCTCCTAGTCCTGGGAGAGTAATTTTTGAATAGGTTTTCCTCTTTCCCCTCTCTGGGTTAGCCACATCAGTGACTCATTTCGAGAAGAGGCATGGCAGGGGCAGTGTCTTGTGTCAGCTGAACGAGTTAATTCGTAAAGCTTTGCCCATTCTTTGTGACAGATAAGCTTTGGGAGGTTGCATAAGATCTTTTGGCTTCATAAAACTGTTTGCATGACTTCTCCGTCTTTCAGATACTCAACAGGCAAGTTCCCTGAGACTTTTGATGAGAGGAAATAAAGCTACCATTTTCTTCATAGTCAGACTTTCATGTTATGTATTTTAAGGAAGGAAGAGATAAAAAGCTCACTTCCAATTTCCTAGGTTATAATATCACACAGGCTGTAACTGAGGATGTCATGTACCATCCTGCCTTCTTTCTCATTACCACTTCCAGTGTTATGGATAAAAAAGTTCCTATCACCATTAATATTTCAGTTTAGAGTTGTTGTGTATATGAACTGAGAAAATGTGAGGTAGAGTGTCAGGGTCACCTAATAATAGGTTAATGCAGTATGTCAGCTATGGTCATCTGGTTACTGTGTGCTGAGAAGGAATGAGAGATGAGTAATGTGGCTGGGGACAGTGTGAGGGTCAGAGCTGGGGTCAGAGGCTAAGTGAAGGGCAGGAAGGTTTCCATAGGCTCATGGTTCAACTGCAAGGAGCAGTTTTGGAGACTGTGGCAGGTAATCACAGTTTATATTTAGATCAGTTCCTTGTGTTCTTTTATCTTCAAGGAAGTAGTTACATTATAAAAGGTTTGGTTGTTACCCACCTTACTTATGCATCTGTTTAAAGTTCTTGCCACTTTTTAAGTCATGAAGTATATTGTTGTTAATCTGTGCTGGATATGACTGCAGGCACGTGCTTTCTGTTTGTGTTTCCCAGTTGTGGCAGTCTTGTGGCAGTGCTTTTAAGGGGTGCATGAAAAATAGTTGTTCAAGAATAAATGCTTCAAAAAAAAAAAAAAAGGGAAAGAAAATAAAAAGTTGTGGATTTCACTTCAGTAACAGAAAAACAACTTCTGTGCCTTTTGCAAAGGAAGTGGCAGCACTTCCCAAGGACCCAGATGATCCCAGTGGGGCTGGTGTGGAGCATGAAGTTTGTTGCTAATTTTCATCCTGACAGAAGGACAGCTTCAGCACTGTCCTCACTTATCTAACTGTTCATTTTACTCAAATGTTCCTTGTTCCTGTAAACACAGAGCAAATGTGTTGCTATCTACAAAATGATGGTTGATTTGATGAAAGGAAAAACTGTGAATGTTTCAAGCATCCTAAAGCAGTACCAGGGACATAAAAACCTGGGGCTTCCAAGGCTGGAAGATCACAGTGCTCCAGTTGAGCAGGCAAAGTCAGTGCATTCAGGGGAGTTGAGAGACGGGGTGTGAGACAGAAAAAGAAATGGGATGTGGTCTGAGCAGAAAACTGGAAATCTGGACCCCTCTGGGGTAAGCTGCTGTCTTGTGACTTCTTCCATGGTACAACAGAGATAATAGCTGCAGATCATTTCACTAGGAGTTGTGAGAATGTAATTAGTTTGGAAAGCCTTTTGCAGATGAAAAACATTATGACTGGTAAGTACCATTTCCTTTTTTTCCCACTCAAACTGGAAATTAACCTTTGAAATTACCTGTTTATTTTCTTATGTCTCAGAGTCATCCTTTCCTCTCCATGTGGGCTTTTATTATCTGACTATTATTAGCTACTTATAGCTTGCATACAAGAAAAAAAAACTTATCCACTGCAGGGGCTTTAAAGAGTGCAGTGTTAGGATATGGTTACAATTATAATAAATTAATTGGAAATTATAATCAAGAAGTGGAACAAGGGAAGTATTACAGTAATATGCTATAGTTAGTGCATCCATGAGACCCTGTTATGTTTTCTGATTGGTCACATTATCTTTTACCCACTTTTTCACATGGACAAGCTACTTCTCTTGATTAAAAAAAAGAAAAAAAAAGTAAAAAGCTAGTTTATGTGTAATTTAACATCTGGAAATGGTATCTGCATACCAGATGGCTCATGCTGAGCAGAAGCCTTTTGGAGACCATTCAAAACACGTAAATAGGCCAAAGAAAAGAACAGAAGCATCTCCAGTGTCATTAGCTCCTCATCTAGTTTTCTGCATTTGTAGTTTCAGACATTGCTAGGTTACTTTTCTGTAAAGTTTTTTAAAATATCTAAGCATTTGTCCTTTCAGACATTGCTTGGTCACTTTTCTGTAAGGTTTTTTAAAATATCCAAACACAATCTTCCTATTCAACAACTTAAGGCAGGCAGAGTCATTGACCCTGCCAAAATCTGTATGTGACATCCCCTTCTGTTGTGTACTTTCATATCAGAGATAGACTGATGACAGTCATACATTTGCCATCTCAGAAGAATGATTCTTTTGATACACATTGAATTACGTGTCTTATAAAGAACTGCTCCTGTCTTGTCTCTTCTTTCCAAATCAATGACCACTGGTATCACCAAAAGTCTTCTTAGGAGGTGGTTCAGTAGCAGAAAACTCAGAATCATTTCACGTATTTTGAACATCAGAAGCTTGAGACAGTTTTATTCCTGTACCATGTGAATTTAAGGACACAGATCTACTTACAATAACCATCTTTTCTGTCTAGAATAATCTAATTTTGGTAGGGACATGGCATTTCCATTTTGAAGTGTATAGTAACAGCTACCATGCACACACTGCAGTAATCGTGTTCTACTACCAGCATGTCTGAGAATGTCAGCTTGCCAGCTGAGAGCAGTTTTAGTATCATCATGTTACATTGCACATAAAGTACAATTTCATGTGTTACTTTATAGAGTAGTACTTCTTTGAGTTATTAAATTAAAGAACATTTAACTCAGAATTTAAAAGAATTCAAGGCTATCTGATGCAGCATTTGCACAGTGATTTTGTTCACTTTCAAGCCAAAATTAGGTTAAACTTTGAATTTTTGTAAATAACTCCTGTGTTCCCTGATTGTGCATAGGGATGTGTTCCCTTGCATAGGGTTGAGAAATACTGTTAATGGTTGGGTTGGGCAAACAAAGTCTTTTTGTGTAGAAGAGACTGAAGGTTTTAGCTTTTTTGTCTGAGAAATGATGGACCTTAAATAGCTGAATTTGTAATCACAGTGATTACATCTAGAATTAATTTTGACTGCTAGGAAAATAAAATTAAAGCAAATTGAAATAACTCTCACAGGTTTTAGATTTCTTGTTTTCCCACAAAGGATTGGTGTTGTATTCTCATGGAGTGAATAAGACTTCTTATATGTATGGAAACTCCCAAATCTCCCTAGGTTAATGTTCTAGATGCACTAATAATAGAGGCTCAGAAATCTGTGTTATGTATGAAACTGTCTGTCCCCTTCCTATTCAGTCTGTTTGGGAATCGCATTTAGTACATAAAATAATGCTTTTTAAAGCTAGGTGTTGCTGGGAGGCAAGTGGAAGGATCAGGAAGAGCAGCAGGGGTTGGCTGTGGTTTGTGTGCTTAGTTAAAAAGTTGCTGTTTAAAGTCTTGCAGCAGTTGACACAAGCAGGAGTCATCAGCTATTTCAGCCCTTGCTGTTGGTGGAGGCTAAGACAAGTTTCTGTGATGGTTTGCAGCCCTTCATTCCCTGCCTCTGACCTTGCTGCCTGCCAGCCTGGGAGTGAGGCCCTGCCAGTCCCCTCTGGTGCCCTTGCTCCTTGGGAAGCCACAGCGTTACACCCAGGGCTCAATTTGCTGTCAGGGCAGAACTGAGAATTATTGAATGATTCCTGTTTAAATTAGAGAGATTGAAGGTCCATTTGCAGTTATTTTTTGTTTGCTAAATAGTAGTTTAATTTATTATCTGAGCGATTCATCTCTGCTTATGCATCCAGCCAGAACATCAGCAGTCACTAACAATTCTGGTCTGCCTGCCTGTTTTCACCAGTACTGTCAAAACTGCCCATGTTTTGGTAAAGGAAAATGTTGCATGCAATCCAAAAGATTCACAGCCTTCTCTGTTTTGTGTTTACTGCTAAGTGCAAAAAGTAAAATAAAGGTGTGTCAGTGGAGAGTCTTCACTGTGACACTCACCTGAGCCTGAGGAGTTGGTGACACCCATTGGAAATGCAGCAGAGATTGGTTTCACACAGCATTTTATTTGGCTGCTTCCTACTCAGTATGAGCCACACTTAATTATTAGATCTGGATCCAAATAATGCAGGAGGCCTTGCCATTACCAGCTCATAAATGGGACAGGCTGCACAATGAGGTGATGGATAGATGTCCCTTGACAGGAGCAGAGCTAAAGCAGTGGGGTTCCCAAACTGGCTGTAATTTCACACTGGACTGTTGGCAGATGGAGAGGGATAGTAAGAATTACAAACACAATTGTGCTTGAAAAGATTCCTCTGTGACTACTCTTCTTCTCCAAAAGTTATGGCCTTGTTGAAAGTTTATCTTCTATCTCTGAACTAGATAAGATGTAATACCAGTAGACAGGATACTTTCATTTGGAATGCTTTTCCTGTGCTTAATTCATTGCTGCTTCTGTGTTCTTCATAAAATCATAATGAAATTATCAATGGCTGCTGAAAATGGTTTCAATAAAAAAGGAGGGGAAATGAGGCTTGAAAAATACTGGTTTTATTGTGTGCAAATGTGATTAATGCAACATAATCTGATTGGAATATAGCTTGTGTCCTGGAAACATTGCCAGTTTAGTGCCAAGGTTTGGTGCACTGCAAGGATTTTATTGCAAAATTGCTTATGCTTTCAGCTTGTAGCATTTCCCTTCTCATCACATGGGAAAAGATATGGGAAAGATAGCTTTAGTCTTTCCCAACTCAATCCAAAGTGCAACATGCATAAACAAGTTTTGCCCTTTCCTCAGGTAGGTGTTTGTGTCAAAGCCATCCTTGCAATTTGGAAGAGGAAATTTTTTCACACCCTCATCTCATTTTTGAAATGCTTTTCATTACCTGTTGACTCTGGAACCAAAGATACACTCAGCCAGAAGGTAGAATTGGATTGTTGCTGTGTGTGATCTGGGAGAAAAGGTGACAGCAGAATTGAGAACTGGTTCTTCAGTCCATCTACTGTTTTTACTGTAGCCAAGTCTATCAGGTGTTTCAGTTTTGTTTAATTTTCATGAGAAACGGGACTCATGAATTTGGACCTTGTGTAAAAAAAAATTCTGGATTGCACAAATGAAAAACAAATTAAAAATGTGGGAGTTTTATACATGAAAGAGTGAGCTGAATACTTAAACTACTGAGCTTTTAATGTAAACAACTACAGCATATCTGAATGTCAGTTCAGGTGCTGTTATTGTCTGTTTATTAGTGCTGAACTCTAATGCAAATGTTCTAACATTCCTGCTTAGGTTAAAGTTTTGCCTTTAGTTTAATTGTGATGTAAGGACTACAGGGTTAGTATCTCTTTTGGGGAGATACTAGGCAGTTCTGCTTCTTTCCCAGTGTGCTGGATAATGCAGTTCTTTGTGTCATACAGAAATAATGCGGTGGCTGGAGAAAGGAGTTGGTAGATGTGCAGGAGAAGGCTTCCAACTCTCCTAGCCAGGACTGGGAGATGCCCTGACTGTTGCACATCTGCTGTCTGCCTTTTCACATTTGCACATTGCCAGTTTGACAGGTGCAGATTTTGCAGATTTCAGAGGCAGGGTTAGCCATTGGTGTTTTAAAGCTAAAGGCAGACGGAGAAGCCAAATTGTTCCAAGTATGCTTTGAGCTGGGTGTCTTTTCAAATACCAGTGCAGTAATTATTGTCCCTGCTCTCTTTGTGTTGCTGCTCTTCAGAGCCTGACCATTTAAAGCTGTGTAATGAGCAAATGAGGTCTGGAGCTGTGGGATCTCACATGCTGGCATTGGGAGTGAGGAGTGGAGGGTGCATGTGTTGCTTGCTCTGTCCCAGTAAATCACTGACTGACAAACTGCTAATCTGCTGTCTGTGGATTCTTGAAGAATCAGAGTGATAAACAGAAGCTGCTGAAAGAAGGAGTCTTCACAGTGTAAGGAAAGTTTCAAAAGCTGCTATATTCTGTTTTCTTGCTCTTAAAAACAAGGTGATAACACCAAGCTGGGTCAGCAGGCTGTTAGTACACCAAGGCGAGCTCTCGAAGATGAAAATAGGGAGGCATTTTTCAATCGAATCGACCCCCTTATCTAGTAATCTTAATACCACAACAGAAGTACTATTAAGTTGCAAATACCCTTGTGATGACTCCAACAGCTTACTCTGTAGGAGGAACCAAAGCTGAGAGTACAGAAGGCTTTAACTCTGAGATCACATGTGTGCCATTGCTTTGTGAATGCCTTATTTTAGCACTACAGAAAAACTTCTGTATGTGGCTTCTTGCCAGCACGGGCACTTGTGCTGCATGTAAGCCCAGGTGCACACTGTTAAACAAATGTGTAGCCTTGGAGGGTCACTCTCTTCAGTGAATATGGAGAAAAATAAGAAGCTGAATCTGTTTGGATGGTGATAAACTGGAAAAATGCCTTTTATATATATTATATTAATGACTACTAGGCCTTTAAGTAATTTACTTCTTATTTCTAGATGCTAGCGAATTATGTTTGAACCTGAAGCCCAAGCAACTATTTCTTCCCTGTTCATAACTCTTTATTGAATAACTAAGCCCATGTTTTGGCACAGTAGTTTGTTTCCATGGAAATGCAGGGATATTTCCAATATGGGATTATAACTCGCAGTGGGCTGTATCTGAGAGAGGTAAATTGTGAAGGCCATTTGTTAAGTACAAAAAGCATTCTCTTGTATCAGGGAAACTAAAAATTTCCTGTGGAAGAACAGGTGACTCTGTAGTATTTTTAAAAATATTTATCCAGTGCAAAGGAAAGTTATACCAACTATTAAAATATAGACAAACCAAAGTTTCCTTGAAATGCAGAGTCTGTCTGAGTTGCTTCTCTCAACATGCACAATGTGACCTCAGTGCTGCTGTTCTTACCTCAAGCCATTCATTTTTATTCAGCAGAAGAAATCTTTCCAACATTAAGCTCTGCTCTGCCAGCCTCTGAGGCATATTCAAACAGCCCAAATCTTTGTTACATTGAAGGCAAACAAAGTGCAGCAGCAGAGAGCTAAAAATATCTGGAATTTACCAATGAGAGCACTAATAAGGCTGTTTTTGGAAGAGTTAAAGCTGATGATACTTGACAACACTTGTTTTTAATACAAGCAGAAAGGCAGCACTGGAAACAACCTGAAGTGTGGACCCAGCAATTCACAGCCAGGCTGCACATACAGTGCTGTGTCAGTCCTTGAAACAACAACAAATCCTCTCTTCACACACCCTGTTAGCATGCAGAGCGGGAGAAGGGGAGCTGATACAGTTCCAGGTTAGAGGTTTTAGAGCTGAAAGCTGTGCTGTGCACTTGGGGATGTTTGCAGGAGCATTAGAGGGAAGGAATTTTCCACTGCTCTCAGGCTGCAGTGGCTGCGTCGCTGCTTTCTGGGCACTGCAGAGCCCTGGTGCTGCTCTGGAGGGGAGCTCTGCTTCCCACCAGAGCCCTGAGTCTGGCACTGCCAGAAATGGGTGCCGTGGAGCCCCTGCAGCTCACATCCAAAGGATTCAACCCTCTGGTGATTAGTGACCCTTGCCTTAGTTTCTGTTATCAGATTTACTGTCAATAACATCTATGGGCACAAAGGCTCATGCAGGGCAGAGCAGCTTGTGCGTTAGGCATACGAAAGTATTCTGGGATGCACCTGGAGGTTTTGTCAAGGTATTGTTTGCTGATCACTAGAGACACATAATTTTTAGTGAATTAGAAAAGGCACATTAAATATTGAAGTGTGCTTTAAAGCTAAGCTTTGTCTTACTGCCCAGGTCACTTCTGTGTTTGAAAAGGTTTCTACGGGTAAATGAAAATTATACTCAATATGGCAGCAGTTTCTTCTCATGTAGACTGAAAAAAATTAAAATTCAAAGAAACAAACCAATATTGCTACCCATTTTGTTTGGTATTATGAAAAGTCAATTTAAATATAGGCTGAAATGCTGCAGTTCTGCTTTCCATAGTACCATGCATTTTTATTTATGGTTAAGTGCTTACAATCAAACCCCAGGAGTAAAGAGGACTGGAGTCTGTTCCTAATTGGTTTTCAACTCATTTTGACTGTAGACGAGCCCTTTATGGTCACAGTTCAGCCGGGTTCATAAACAAATGGCAAGTCAGAAGTTCACCATGTTCCTAATTGAAAACATGTGAGTTGTCCCATGGATTTCATTTGGGATTTCTTGTGGTTGCAGTCAGGCACGTTTACCACTTTGTCAGTTTGTTTACAGGCACTGAACTCCCAGGTCAGCACAGCACAAAGGTGCTGGACTCCATTGCCTGCATGCAGGGCACGTGGTTATGTGGGCAGAGATGACCCAAACGACTCTGGACACACCAGAGCTTTAAATAGGAGTGTTTTTTCCCTTTGTGGCCAGTGAGGGTACTATGAAATGAAATGCCTTCAGTGGCTGAGGCAGGAGCTGAGAGTAACACTTGATGTGTCATTGGAAAGAGAGATGCAAGGCAGGGGGATCTGGAGGTCTGTGCTTATCCCCATTCCTGGGATTGCCAAGCCAGCTGAGTGTTTCTGCAGAGGGTCCCACAATACAGGTACCTCTGCAGGGTTTGTAGTTCTCATGGGGAAGAAAATCCTCAGCTTTATTTCCAGTGCAAAGTGACAGCACCCTGCCAGGCTGTGCAAGCCAAGCGTGAGTCTGGGCTCCCATCAGGCTGAGCAGTATGACTGCACTGTCAAAACTGAGGGTAGTTAACACCCAGGTGTGAAACTTAAACATGACATTTCAAATTCCTTCCTGTGTAAGTAATGGATTATTTTAACATGGAGAACAGCATCGCTTGAGAAGCCTTAGCACTCCTCTTTTGTTACATTTCAGTGGCAGTGCCTGACAATACCTGCCTGATTAGAAAAGGCCCTGTAACACAGATGCTGAAGTCATTAGTGTGCTGGAACAGAAATCCTCCTCTTTTCCACTTGTGTATGAAAAGTGGCATTGCTCTGTAACAAGTCTTGAAGATGAGATACCCTGAATGGAGGGTCAGTGTGTAGAGGTCTGATAGCATTCCTCACTACCTAGTTACTGCTGGGGATCATCAGAGACCTCTGGCCCTACAGCTGAGACAGACTTTCCTCATACTATGGCAGTATGTGAAATGCTTGCCCAACACTTAGAAGTACATTTAATTGGTATTGTTATTTCATTGGGGTTTGGTTTTTAATTAAGTCCACTGTCCCAAACACCTCCAGGACTAGTCACTGGCAGCTTCCCTCTGGATTCTCAGCTGGAGTTGCAGGTCAGGAGATCAGAAGTGCCAGGGAATGAGTATTTGGAGCTTGTGTGAGATAGCCAGTGGTGTTGTTATTGTGGAGGGGTGACTGTCATAGAGTGTAGTGAACACTAAATGCCTGGCTTTGGAGCCATGTGCAGAGGAGATATTGACAGAATGGAGAGTTCTGGGGATAGATCTATCCTGTTCTGGGACATGAGGATCTCATTTGATAGACATTGTTGAGGCAGGATACATAGATATTTGTACTGTTGCAGGGAATGAGTTTGTAAAAGGGGATCTCAAGGCTTTAACTAAGCAGTTTTTGTCAGTACAACACTGATATAAATCTATTCCTAATACACACTTGCATACTCGGCGAACCAAACCCATTACACATTACTTATTTGTGGTGCAATTCAGAGCAGCACTTTGATCCTGCTCTGTAAGTCAGGTTTGTGTAATTTCAGAAATGTATTTGTACAAGCTTAATTATGCATGTTGTGGCTGAGACATATAAATCTGGATACCAGCTGTCCACCTGCCCATGTATGTCCCTAACTGCCTGATTTGCATGCCTTACTCACTGGAGATTAAGCAGCAACTGAAAAAACCTGGTTTTAGTTATTTTACTTTCATTTCTTCAAGACTTAACACAAAGTAGTTGGGCTGCATTTCCTGTGCTTCAGAGAAAAGGCAAAAACCCTGTGCATTTTGTGTCTACATTTAGGCTTATCTTTGTGTGACCTCTGGAGAACCCAGAGAGTGGGTAGCATTTCTGAAGATTGAGTATTTGTTAAAGCTTTTTGCAACCCTTTTGGAGGAGGTCATCACCTCTAGTTTAAGAAATACTGATCTTATCTGGACACCTGCAAGTCAACAGCACAGACAGTGCTCTCAGCCGTGCCTGGGGAAGGAGTTGGAACAGTGTATGCCCAAGGGATCAGAGCAGGGATGCTCCACCTGCAGGAAACAGCTGCTCCCATCAAGTGCCCTGACAGTGTGGGTTTGTTTTGAGGGGCATCACAAGCACCTTTCCCTGGGCTGCTCTTGCCTTCCAGCTGGGAGGAAAGGCAGGTGAGGAGTTGGCAGGTGGAAGGGATGAAACTCCTTCAGGAGGTGGTTGGGTATCATAAGAGAGCAAGAGATGGGGAAAACTGGGGGCAGGCACAAATGATACTTCAGGTCATCATTTAGTGGTCCTGGCTCTGCTTCTCTGCCTGGAGGAGCTGCTCTCCCTGCAGGCTTCTGTTGTTGTAGCAACCTCCTGAGCTCGTTTTTCACTTCTTAAACGAGGGTTCTGGTGAAGGGGAGATGCTTCCTCAAAGCTGCCTCTGTAGTATGGGAAATCAGTGTGTTGTCACTGTTCCCAATTCAGGGCTTTTCCCAGCACCAAATCCATAGTGATTGGAAATAAGATGGCAGGCAGAACTGCTTGCAGGTGTGCAGTTTGAGACAGCAAATACATCTCACAAATGGGAGATGACTGAAGCAGTGCAGAAAGGGGTCATTATTTTAACTTCAACTCCTGCTTCTCTCCCAAGATCCATGAGTACCTTGCAAGAAGTGTTGGCAAGCCCTGGAACAAACCATATTACATCTTCAATGAGAAGCGCCCTTGCCTGAATTTTTGTGTGGGGGAGCAACAAGGGAAGATACAGGCAGCCCCTAAAGGGTTTTCTCCTCCCCACAGCTTGAGCAGAGCCATCACATGCACTTCAGCCTTCCCCAGCTATTCATTTTGAAACAAAACAGGCCTTAAACGTTTATTTTCAGAGAAGCCTTCCAGGAGGTCTGCATACTTTTGTGGGTCATTTTTGCAACATCATTCCAACCAGTTCAGCTTTGTATTTAGTGCAAATTGGATCTCTAAGGCAATTCTTGATTACTCTGTGCATACCTGTAAGTTGCAAAGCATCCCTGGCCTTCCCCCTGTGTGTGCTTGCCAGCGAGAGCTCTGCAGTGCAGCTCTGTGGGCAGGTTTGGTGCTGGTTTATCCTGTGATGCTTTGCCCCTGACAGCCCAAGTGAAAGTGTGTCCCAGTGGACGTTTCAGTGCACACGAGCCCCACTGACTGAGCCCGTGTGCGAGGCTCTCGCTGGGAGCACCTTCAAGGTGTAGGGCAAAATTCTCTTCTCAGGTTCCCAGAGTAGCTCCTGACTCAGTCTCCCAAGTCTCCTGCATTGACACATGCAGGCATTGCATGGTGTGAGAATGTCCTGAAAGAAGTAATTTGTCACTGACTGAGGAATGGACCACAATGGCAAAGCCACAAAAAGAGCATGAGACCTTTTCTTGAACCAGTTGCTCTGTGTCTGAGAGAAACATGGAGGATTTGTATCACTTGGGCAGTGTGCTTGTAGCCTCTTCCTCCTAATTATCCCTGAGCTGATGATCTAAGACTGCTTTGTGGATATGAGGACAGAATTTTGCCTGTAGGATGCACGATTACCAACTGTGCCTCTTCTGTAAATCAGCTGTAAATGTATTTGGAATAACTGCCAGGCCAGCTTCTGAGCTTGCCAGAGGACAGAGCTCCAGCAGACACAGTCCCACATGGCACAGAGCTGTTGCAGTTTTAAAATCAGTCTGATTTTTTTCTTTAACAGGGGAGCCCAGTGTAACTCCGTCAAGCCTGGAGTGACACACTGAATCTGCATCTGCCTCATGTGAGTTAAAATCCTGGCAGCAGCATTTTGCATAAGCTGGAGCCTCTGTAGAGAGCTTTTTTTTTTCCTTTTTCTTTATTTTTTTTCCTTTTCAGAAAGGCTATTAAATTGTAACTGTATGTGTCTTGGCAGCAAAGGTAAACACAACCCCACAAATGCATGAGAATTGCATACCTTACTGCACAACCCCTGCTCATTCCAGACCAGCTTCCCTGCTAGCGCGTCCTGTGTCAGTCAGGGATGCCCGCACTCATCACAGACCTGAAGGCTTGCAGTGTTCACTCTGGGGTACTGCTTTTTACCTTTTAATGGTGTATTGTTAAGCCAAGTAATGGTATTAAGAGGAAGCTGGAATGCTGTCAACTGGCTTCTGTTTTTTTAAAACCTTTAATTGTTTTCTTTCCACCCCGGTTGCATAATCCATGAGTGCTGGGTGCTGATTGCCCTGTGCTGCTGAAGCATCTGCCTGTGTTGGAACAGGGCTATTAAAATAACAACTTCTCTGGAGCTGAGGACTTGGCTTTGTGCAGAGACATGGCCATCAAGCCGTAAGAAAAAGAAATCAGAATAAGTTGTAGCACGTGCTTTGGTTTTATTGTCATCCCATGTGTGTTGGGCAAGGATGGTGTGAAATTGTGTTTGTGGCTCTGCCTCCTCCCCTGTCACAGAGCTGGGAATGCTCAAAGACTGGGCCCTTCTCAGCTGGGTGAAAGAGCTGGGCTCGGGAGACTGCATGGCAAAGAGCTGAATTCATGACATTGCCATGACACACAAACTGTCTCCATCAGAGGTAACAGGATTCAGCAACTGGGGCTGAGAGAAGGGATGTTCCAGCAAAGTTTAAAACCATGTTTTTGTCATGCAGCTGCAGAAAAAAAGTATTGATCTGTCCTCTCTACTCTGTTTCCTCACGGCTGCCTGAAGACATGAGAGAGAACAACCAGCCCTGAGTACAATGTTGAAATAATGGAGTAACACCTGTAATTGGGGCATCTTCCCCAAATGTGCTGCCAGAGTTGCAGTCATGTCAGCCTGTCCATTCTTGATCTGAGGAGGTGGATGGTTTGTTTGCCTGGAGGAAGCTTCAGTTACTCAAATAGGCAAATGAGAAATGTCAGGGGGTTGTGGCTCATTCCTGTTGATGCAGGCAGTGCTGTGGTGTAGGCTGCTGTCAGGGTGGGCTCAGGGAGCTCTCAGGCTCTTCCCAGCTGTGTGTCTAATTAAAGGAAAGTTTATCTGGAGCAGTAAGTATGCTGGTAACTAGAGAACATTTATTGTCCCTTTCAGGAGTCCAGTTTCCTGTGTCTCTGTTGAGTTCATGTGTCAAGGAGAAGGCTCTCATTTTCCAGATATTGTGGAGTAGTAGAAAAATAGAGATGGTATCTGAGGCATGAATGAGCTAATAGTTTAGTTTTATTCAAAGAGACATCAAGGAAGCAAAATCTAGGGCTTGAGAGGTAAGGGGAATAGCTGTCCCCCCAAAAGAAACATTTAGATTAATCCTAGTTAATGTTCTGCCTCAGCAGAGACTTGGGATGATGAAGGCTGAGGTTGATACCTCTTCTTCAGTCTCTTTCCTAATGGAGCTTCAGCTTGTTTCCTCAGAAAGTTAAAAGGAGGTCTGTGGTGCTTTTCTGAGATGGAGAGGCAAACACAGAAAGATATAAATTGAGTAAGGGTATTTTGTGAGCAGCTGACCTTGTGTCCCACACAGCTGTTCCCTGGTGGAGTGTTAAAAAGATACACAGGTTGTTCATCAGAAAGCCCTACAATTTCCCTGGAAAGGCTCTGCTGGAGCTGTTGATGAACCACTTCTGCTTGTCCAGAGGAGATGCCGGTGTGCTCCAGCCCAGGTGCCTGTCTGGGCAGTGTCACCATGGCTGGTGAGTTCAGAAAGACCAGGGCTTCCTCGGAGAAGTGTTTTGTTTGGAAGTGATGTATTATGGATTCAGTTGGTAGCACGGTGAGTTTCCCAGGGGCCTGAGAAGGAGGAGTGCAGCAGCTCCATGGACAGAGCAGGGTGTTGGACTCTGTTTCACATAACAGGGAGCTTTGCAGAGCTTTCACATTCTGAGAATATGTGCAGGTGTACGTTAGGAGTTCTCCCTGGGAAGTGCCTTTACTGTCCTGAATCAGAGGAATTCCTTGTTACAGATGATGCTCTGGTGTCACTCTCACAATTTTGTTCATCACCTAACTTCCTATTGCTCCCTTCAACTCTAGCTCACTCCCCAGAACTGCCTTGTCAGTCACTGCTTCCTTCATTAGCTGTACCTTTTGATTGCTTATTCCTATCTACAGCTCAATCAATCCTTCCTTCCCTAAAGGATAGAAAAGACTACGTGCATTGAATGTTGTACCATGTTGTTGATGTTTGCCATTGGTATAATATTGCTTGGAGATTTTGATAACTGCTTTATTGATTTTAGTTATCTGCTTAAGACCATTACAGGTTTGCTTATTACATTTTTAATGCTGTTAGTTTAATGGGGAAAATTAACTCTTGAGATTCTGGTACTTTTTAGGTTATTAAGAGAAACAGGAGCCCTCTGCCATGGGTACTGTGATCTCAGTCTTCTGACAGTCTTGTTTTATCTAAAGTCATTGCCTTTTAAATTTTTTAAAAATATTTTATATATTTTCTTTCTCTGCTCAGATTAAACTTCTGTATCCTACAGTGTATATATATATATATATATATATGCTGGTGATTACTGGGAAAAGGATAGACAATGTGTATTAATATATATCATGAGGCCCACAGACGTGTTGGTTCTCTCTCAGGAAAAGCAGTCTGTCCTCTAATGAGGACATTTGCACATTTTCAGCTCAATTTGAAATATTCAAGTGTTGGAGGCAGTTGGACCCATGGTAACCCTCATTGCAGTCAAAGGTTGTATTTATTTATCTTAGGACCAATTGAAAACAGCAACATTATGGTATCCAACTCCTAAGGGGAAAGGAGCATCCAGGATTTGTAGGTGCTCATGATTGAAAGGAATGACAAAAGTCAGAGTGTCCACAGAAGCTTACAAAGTTTTATTAGTAAATTACACTTGGCATGGGAATTGGTATGTTAATCCCTGACCTTCTAGTATAAACACACAGCAGTGGGGTTTGGATAAAGGGGTGGGGTAAAAGGGAAGGGAGAAAGAGATTAAAAAGGGTGGAAGAGAGAGAGAGAAAGGAAGAAAGAGAGAAAAAGAGATCACCAGTCCTGGCAGCAGCACTGATGAGGTGCCCATTGTCCTGGGGCACACACATGCCTGGGCTTTGTGGGGGTATCTTTTTATAGATGAGTTTTCCCCACCTTGGAAACAGGACTCTTGCTTTCTATGGAAATTAGTTACCATGTGCACTCCATTCTTCCAGACCTTTCTGAAAATGGGTCGGAGGGACTTGGGTGGTCTTGATCTCCTCCATACAGTCCATGCCCACTTCTTGACCTCATTCCTGCACTGGAGCTGTGCTGTGCTTATCTCTGGGAGCCAGAACAAGGATGTTTGCCCCAGAAAAGTGCTGTCCTTACCTCCACATAGCCCCCTTCTCCAGCCACATCCTGTTCTTTCTCACAACATGTTATTACCAACAATCCCTGGCTGTTATTACCAACAATCCTTGGTCAGCTTCAGGACTATCCAGCTGTCTCAGTGTTTGAAACATGCACATTAGCCCCTTATCTTCTGCAGACATGCAGTGAGCGTAAACACACTGCCAGAGAAACCCTGTGATTTCCATCTGTCCTGATTGCCTTTTAGATGTAATTTAATGATCTGATTAAACAGTAACATTTTCAGCACATGGGAAGGTCATTTGCAGGAAGAGGAGAGGCTGCATGATAGGAATGGCTTAATTGAACAAGTCCATTTCTTTTGCATGGAGCGAAGGGAAGGTGTGTGTCCCAGATGAGCAGCTCCTCTGACGTGAGAGCAGTGAGCTGCTTAAAAAAGTCACATTTTGATGCACAAGGGTAATAACGAACAGATTTTTTGCAGTTCCATATGGTGTTATTAACAAACAAATCATGTGTTAACTTGACAGCTCTACCTTCACGCTAACTTAGTCTGCAGCAAACATTCATTCCCCTGAGATGAAATCTGGAGCAATACTAAACTTTGGGATTGTATCCAGAGCAGTTACAGTAGCACAGAAGTGATGAATTTCAGGCTTTCTAACCTCCAATACACGTGCTCCTGCAATTTATTGGTTTCTTTATCAGCTTTGCAAAAGCATAGCAAACCAAAACCCTGTTGGAGCAGATACAACAGGGAGTGTTCATGCTTCTGCCTAAAAGGACTGCAAGGAGAGGAGCTGCTGTTTGAAATACATTTTTCCTGATGCAGAGAGCTATGATAAACTGATGGATATTTCATCTGGTGCACTCTGCTGCTGAAATTGAAACTGCAGCTCTGCTTCATTGCAGCCCTGGGGCAGGAGCTAATTCCACCACGCTCTGGGCTGGGGGACCCAAGGCATCAAAGGAGGGAATGGTATGTGGAGGAGGGAGAATGGGTACATTACTTTTAATTGCCTTCTTGTTTAACCCCATAGCTGTTTTCAAATTTTCTAACTGACATCTCATCTTGGTACAGTGTATAAATCCCCTGAATACGAATCTCTTGGATTTGACCTGACCGTAGAAAGATTAGTTTCCATTGGATACCCTCATGAGCTGCTCAATTTTGTGTATGATCCTGCATTCCCTACCAGGTAAATGACTAATGGATACCAACCCCACCTGCTCGAGGGCCCCAGTATTTGTTCTGTGAAGTTCACAGGCCACATGTGAGGCCAGCTCTTCACTTGTGGATGTGAAGCCTATGGCTGGCCACAGATCATGGGAAGGGAGAAGACTAATCCAGTGTGTGGGGGGTCTTTGCACACAGGAACCCTTGCCAGCAAAGAGGGAGTGCAAGAAAAGAACCCTGCTGAAAACATGGGCCAAAAAATAGCCCTTCAAAGCAAAGACAGCAGAGACACAATTGGATTGGGAGTGAAATCAGAATCAGGGGGAGGATGAGCCATTACTGTCCAAGAGGCTGCTGGGATGTCTCAGAATATTTTTCTTTAATGATTTTAATTAGTAGTGTTGTGGTGCATAAGACATCCTGAAAATTAAGGTGAGAAGAATAGAAGTGGGACCAATCCGGTTCTCTTGTCAAGATGAATCAAATGTCAAAAGCACTTGATTTAGTAACTTTTTGATTTTATAACTTTGCACTAAGTTAATGGTGCAAAGTTACTAAATTTTTATATTTTGTCTTTTGGTGGGAGAGGTAAAAAGGACGTTGTTTTGAACAAAGCTTTTGATCTAACTCTGCACCTTCAAGTTCTTTCCACTTGTGCCTTTGCTGGATTTTGCTTCTTTGACTCCTTTGGAGTTTCTTTACAAAAGACTGGACCAGAGGGGTCTGTTGGTTTGTTCCAGTTTTGGTCTGGCAGCCTCCTTCCTTCCCTCCTTTCAGTGTGTTTTACACTGAGAGTTGCTGCTGGCTGTGCCCTTGCCCCTCACAAACCTGTGATGAGAGCTCTGTTAAATCCACTACCTTCATCCCAGGGAGGGGACAGAAGGGATAGCTCTGTGGGAATGCTGTGTTTGCCAGATGCGAGCTGCTAGATAAATGGGACAGTTTTGTCAGAGTCAGAACTGGGCATGTCCAAAGTAATATGCCATGGTTACACTCCCCATCTGGCTTTGTCTGTGACAGAGTCATGAAAAAGCAGAGAGGAATTCCTTTATCACACCTCACTGCTCCCTGCAGCCTGACAGGGGTGTCAGGTTTGTGACCCTGTGGAAGACCCCACAGCTCCCCTGGTAGATGCACAGCTGAGCCTCTCAGGTTAAACCCTTTGTGGGGCAGGTCAGGTGTCTCTCCTGCCTGGTGATGCTGGGCTCTGGTTGCTCACCTGCTGCCAGCTAAAAGGGACAGTAGGGACCCCATCTGCATCATAACAGCAGCTCTGTTCTGGTGCCCCATGCCAAGTGAGCAAATCTGTTCTAGAGCTGTTCTAGGTGCTGTTAAAATGGTCACCCCTTAATGCACTTGCCTTTTCATATCCTAAATTGCTTTCTTAACAGAGGCCTGGTGTTTGACACCCACTATGGAAACCTGCTGAAAGTTGATGCCTATGGGAACCTCCTAGTATGTGCACATGGCTTTAATTTCCTCAGAGGGTGAGTGCAGACTCTTGGCTGTTCTTTTTGACTTCATACACTCTATTGTGTCAATGATCCTCAGGGCACCCATTGTATATGGAGTTGCAGGGACTCTACCAACAGTAGAGGCTGTGTTGGTGTTCCTACAGCTCCAGGATGAGCTGTGGATGAACTGAGGGTCTCAGGTACAGCAACAGCCAGGTGTTTACCAGGGAAAGGGCTGTGCCACTGCAGGCACATCCATAGTGAGCTGGGAATAGAGGAACATGTGCTGTGGGGAAGAGTTGATGGGATCATCAGGGGTTGTTCACCTGTCCTGGTACAGTTTAACATCAGCAGCTTGTCAGTCCAGGTAAAGCCATTGTATGAGGGCCTGAGCTGGCTTGGGGTAGGAACAATCTTGCTCTGTCCCTTTGTATTTCTGACCTTTGAGGGTGTCAGAACTGAGCATTGCATGCAATTTCCTGCAGCCTTCCCTGGCTGCTTGTGTCTCTTGTCCCAGAGGAGGTGCTTTAGGAAGCAGAGAGGACTGCAGTGAGTTCCTGATGTATCCCAGCAAATCCCCACTCCCACATTCCTGCTGCAAGGGCATATGAATGGAAGGCAAGGCAAGCTCAGGGGTCCCAGGGTGACAAACCTTGTCATTGCAGGCCTCTAAGTCCTTGCATCAGGACTCCAAAATTTAGAAAAAAGCCCTTATATGTGCATTCAAGTTCCTCTTTGAGCCTGAAAGGATCTTTAGTAGCTCCAGAAATTAAGGAGACCAGAATAATTATATGAGTTCAGTCACTGCCACCCTGCTGATGAATTGCAGAGGGCCCCACACAAGCATCCTGCAGCAAAGCCCTGCATGTCCCTGCTGGGAGAGTGGAGAGCAACACATGGAAAGTGGGGGAGAGTTTAAGATAAGCAAACAATGAAAGTGCAGATGATTTAAAGCATCCTTCTAACCAGCAGCATGGGGCTTAAGGTCAAGCTATGGACTCTGGACCACTCTGTGTCCCTGGGTGGGCTCAGTTTGCTGAGTCAGCAATGAGGGCTTGGTCCTGGCTCTGCTGGAGTCAGGGAAACACCCCTGGACTTTTGCTCTTCTTCCAACAGTGCATGTGGGGAAGCTGGGTGTTGGTTAAAGCACAGCAGACTTTGGTTAGTGGACCCTGCTACAGCTCCGTTGTGCAGGTCAGCACATTTTATCTTCATTATGTTTTGTGGTTTCACTCTTCTCCACTTTATTCTCAGGCCTGAAACACGGGAGCAATATCCAAATAAATTTATCCAGAGGGATGACACAGATAGGTTTTACATTTTGAACACGTTATTCAATCTACCAGGTGAGTCTAATGTGAGCCAACACAGGCCTCTTTCTGTGCCTTTTAAGCTAAATGTTGTACTCTGCTTTTCTGTTTGAGTTTTTTTTTGAATGAATTTTCTTTCTTTGGGCACAAGGTCTAAAGTTAGCTGGCTGTATGATGTTATCCTTGTCTCATAATCTCAATCTGTTTCCTTGCAGAGACCTACCTGTTGGCTTGTCTGGTGGATTTCTTTACTAACTGTGACCGGTACACGAGGTTTGTATTCCCTCCACTCTGAGATGATGATGGAACAGTAAGATTGTTATTATTTTATACAAGAGCAATACAGCACAGATGGAGCTGCTCTTACTATCAAAACCTCAAGTGGTTTTGGTGGGCCTCTTATAATTTTGTGGTGCTCAGTTGATCTTTGTGTACAGAAAAGGCTGGTTATGAGGGTTTCCTTCACAGGGTACAGCAGTACCAGCATACTGACTGACATTGGTATTTGGGGCAGTGTCTAGGACTGCACACTTTTTACAGGGTAATTACAGGCACCATTCAGTTCATTCTGACCCCATGTCCATTGGAGCCATGTCTGAGCTGGGAACTGAAAGGCTGAATTTCCTCAGCCAGCTACCACAAGTGCTTAATGTCCTAATAAAGGACATTGCACGCTTAGAGGTGAAGTGCTCAGTGTGGTGTAAAAGGCTGTTTGTGCAGCATGAGTATTTACCTTGCTGTCAAAAACATATAAGCATAAAAACAACCTGTGGTTTGAACTGGCAAATGTGAATGCTGCTGTGCTGCTCATCACCTCATGTGATGGGTCATCTTTGCATGTATGTGAGTGGAAGGCAAAGGTTTAAAGTGATTTCACCTGGGAGCAGAGGAACTGTTTATGCTGGCAATCCATCAGCTGAAGTACCTTTTCTCAGGAGAGGCATGATGATTGCTGTCATAATAAATACAGCTCTGTGTAATCCTTTTTGATTTCCTCTGATGCAAGCTGTCATGCTGTCTCAAAGATACCTCCAGAGTATCTTGTAATTTCTAATGTTAATTCTAAGTGTTCAACATAGAAGCAGTTTCTCCTCTCAGCAACATTACATTTAGTTGATTTCCATGACACTCCCTTCTTTAGTGCTGGAAAGAGGGAGAAAGAGCACCACTCTCTTCATTCCCTCAGTACCATTCATCTTCTGTTAAATGCTGCAAATGGCATTTTTGCAGTTTTCTGCAGTCTTTTTACCTTCTTGAAATGTGGGTGAGAAGTAAGAGTTAAGGTGACAGAAAGCTGTGGTACTGCTGTGGAGGCACAGCCATTCTTGGTCCTGTTAAACTGCAGTTGTAGTCTTCTTTCAAGCCTGAGCTGCAGTAAAGTAGTAGATAAGAAACCATGATGGTAAGATGAAAACACAAGCTCCAAACAGCATTTTGAACTGTCTCGTTCCTTGGTGTGTTTCTTACCTACTGTGACTGACTGCTAAAATCTCTCTTCTGTCTCCTCACAGCTGTGAAACAGGGTTTAAGGATGGAGACCTCTTCATGTCCTTCAGGAGTATGTTCCAGGATGTCAGAGATGCTGTTGACTGGGTTCATTACAAGGTGACTGCAAGAACTCCGTGGGATGGGTGTGGCTGTGGCTGGGTTGGAGGGGCTGGTGTGGAACTCCTGAGTTCAGATGTTCTCTGCCTGCTCTGGGCAAGGGCCCTGCTTTGCCGCCTAGTGAGCAAATAATAGATTGCAATTTTGTGGGAGTAAGTCAAGATCTCTACTGCACTCCAAGTATGGGAACATATCTGGCTTGGCTTCCTATTCCTTTTTATTGTGCCTTGATTTAATTGTTGTACTGTAAATCATGGGTTTTAGAGTGTGATGCCACGAGGGTATTTGCACTTCAAGTCCACAACTTGTACATTGTCCTAATTATTAAAGCAGTATTCTACTGCAAATTGTTTACATTGGCTCTGTCCTATGTTGCCTAAAAAGTACTGGCATTAAAGAGAGAAATAGATCTGCTGTTCTCTAATTAGAGAGAAGTATTTAATCTTCTGCACACACTTGTGCACAAATTTAGAATATAATTTTGTGAGCATTAACAAATGGTTAAAGACCTGATTTTCTTATTCTCCGTCATGCAAGCAGTTTGTTGGGTGGGATGGAGAACCATCACAGGAGAACTCTGCTCACAGTTGTACTTGTGGTGGTCCTTTTACCCATGCAGAAGTCAGGAATCTATTTTTCTTTCCTTATGCAGTGTTGTGTGATACATGTTGGAGTTGGCCTTTGACTAAAGCATTATGGTCAGTGTTGGAGACAGGTCGTTAACTGTCTTGTTTGGTATGGCAAATCTATTTTTTGTTTGTTTCTATTGTATTCCCTTCTGAAAGGGTTAAAATGCTGTTGAAGTGGATTATTTACCATGGTGAGGGAATCGATGGATCACAGAGTTTGTGATGGTCCCTGCTACTCAAAGCCTCTCATCTCTAGAGTCACTGGTTCAGATTCGCCCTGGTTTGTACTTTCACAGCATTTTAAAGTGTGAAAGTTGGCATTACTTTGTTGTCTCTTACATCATAGGTTTCCATGACCTCACTGGGTTCTGTTGTTTCTATTTCAGGGTTCGCTTAAGGAAAAGACCCTTGAGAATCTGGAGAAGTACGTGGTGAAAGATGTAAGTGTGAAGTTACTTTACTTGTGCTATGTGACATTTGGTACTGACTAAGCAGGCAAGAAATAAACATGCTGATTTGCTTTACTAAATCACAAAACTATAAGGCTGTGATTTCTATTGTAAAACCAAAGTGGAAAGTTCAGATGCAGCCTTTATTCTGAGCCAGTGATCCACATGATTTTGTATTGATGTGCACAGTTTTATAAGTAAAATTTAAAAACCAGAGGAAATGTTATCAAGGTGAACACACTGGCAGAGCTCATGTTGTTTCTTTCAGTGGTGAAAGCAACTGTGTTCCTTGCCCATGTTTTTCTGCCCAAGCAAATCTCTCTTTAAAATGCAACAGTTGAGCATCTTTTTAGCCACATGACAAGAAAGTTACACTTAGCCATGAGGGACTGAGGGAAAGATCCTGAAAGACTCACCAGTGTCTAGTCTCTTGAGAACCCCAAAATGTGTGTTCAGCACATCTAATTGAGCAAGCTCCAGTGGTTCCCTTACTCCTGCCATCTCTGCAGTGTGCAAGGCCTCTCAGGACCACTTACGGAGTAAGTATTTTTTAGTTTAGATGAGCTCTGTGGTAGATTATCACTTTAAAGCAGTTAACCTTGTTTCTAGTTACACGCCTACAGAATTCTTAGGTAAGTGTTCAGTGAGGTAATCAGCTATTTTGGCAATGGACTGAGATTTCAGATTCAATAAAAATAGCCCCAGGAATAAATTCTCCCTAATTTGAGGTTGGAATTATAATGCGTTCCAACTTGTGGCTCGTGAGCTCAGATTTCACCTGCCTCTGGGCCCATTTCGGGAACGGACTTGGAGCTGGAGCAGATCGGTGGGAGCAGCACAGGGTGCCTGGCACTGTGGTTGGCAAAGGCACTGCAGCCCTGCTGAGCCCTTCCCCCTCGCCTTCCTCCCCTGGGCTGTGCTCTGGAGGGGTTACCTGGATGGACCAGCAGCTTTCCTGGCTCTGGCCAGTGCACAACACGTGAGTTTGCTTGCTTGATGGTTTGATTTGCCTTTTTTTTTTTTTTTTTGTCTGGTGGGATCATAGTTGAGTGTTTTTCCCATGATGCATGTATGTAACTTTTGTGTGTGACTTGGATGTTCCCCTTGGCTTCCAGGGGAAGCTGCCACTGCTGCTCAGCCGTATGAATGAAGTGGGGAAGGTGTTTCTCGTCACAAACAGCGACTATAAATACACAGACGTAAGTGCTGCTTGAATTGTTGGGTTGGTGTATCATGGAATAAGCATAAGCCAGCCAGGCATTTGCATGGGTTTTGATGGGACATGTTCTGGTGGAGAATTGTGTGTTTCTAATCTATGTTTAGGATGGGTTAGTGGTGGATGCAGATAAAGCCTTGAAGTCACCTTTTGTCATCCTGGTTCTGGCTGAGCTAGTACAGGACTGGTTTAAGTCCCTCTGTGCTTCACTCAGTTCCTCAGCAATTAAAAGACTGTAAGGGAAAGTGATACTCAGTTTTGGATTTTAGCATCCTTTAAAATGCAGACTTTCCCTGTCAAGTGAGATAGATAGTCTGAGTACAGGCAGGTCACCAAACCAAGGTCCTGGAGAGGTCTGAGACCCAGAAAGGGCTGTTTCAGCTAAGCTGAGAAATAAACAGGGTTACTTCCAACTCCAGGTGAATGTCAGGATGTTGCAACACAGCTAATCTAAAGATTTATATGCCATTTTAAAGCATTGCAAGATATGCCTGCAGCAGTGTGCAGTTTTCTGAGGCAGCTGTGTTATTTGATTATAGAAACTACTGGTTTGATTCCTATCATTGTCCTGTTCCATTCATTTTGTCTCCGCATCTTATGCTGACTTATATGTAAATTCTAAAAATAAAGTTCTGTAATTTGAAAAGATAAAATCAGAAAAGTATGCTTTTATAAACTGCACAAACTCATATCTAAAAGCTCGTATTTGAATACTTTCTTTCTCTCTTTTAGAAAATTATGACTTACTTGTTTGACTTTCCACATGGACCAAAGGTATGTGAATTCTAGACTGCAGTTGCAGTAGACACTGATGTGCCTAATTATCTGTGTAAAGCATTTTAATCCTGCTTCATCGGCCACATGGGATTAGTTGCTTTAATCTGGTTAAAATACACTTGCTGTTTTGTGTCCTGTTTGAATGGGATCAAAGCAAATACAATATAACAAAGAGAAAAGGGGCATCATCCGGTCTCAAATGATAATCTGTGTTAATGATAACATTATTTCAGTGATAAAACGTTTCAACTGTGGCATTTTGTAGCCAGATTTCTTAGAAATAATGCACAATGGTTTAGATGTTGTATAAAAAAGCCATGATGGGAAGGAAATAGTTTTATAAAACAGCAGAAATGTTTGTGGCTGATTGTGACTTGATTATCGTAACTCCAGAAGTTTTNTTTTTTTTTTTTTTTCCCTGGGGTCAAGAGTCAGCCCTGCAACTTTTGGAGAAAAGTTTATGATACAAATTTATACTGCTCTTTAAGTCTCCCAGTAACAGGCTATCTCATGTTAAAAGATGTGTTCTCATACTGCTTTAAAAGCAGAAGGCAGCCAAGAGGGAAAATTTGAGAGCACAGATACTCACCACAACTGATAGCTAAAGGAGCCCTTGCTGTGGTCTTGATCTCACCAAGTGTGGAAACATGGAGCAGAAAGGGCTCGGTATCCTTTGGGCAGGGCTGTGATTCAAAGCCATGCTCTGTGGAATAGAGTCCAGGCATTTTCTGTTGGCAAAAACAGCAGCATGGCCATGTAAGCTGAAGCTCTGGAGTTGCATGTGTCTGGATCTGGGAGGGATGTCACCTTCAGGAACAGTGTCAGGGTGTCATTTACAGCATCTTTTTACATGGCAGCTGTGCCCTGACAGGGGTGTTCAGTGCTGTTCTCCTGTCTCACACCATGTCCCCAGCCTCCACTGCTAGGACTTGGATGGGATGGGCTTGTGGCAAAAGGGGATTAGGAGATGGTGCAGGCAACTCAGCATTGTCCCACAGGAGGTATGAGCTATGGGATTTTGATGGACCAGCAATGCCAGGGTTATGTCTATGGACAGTGACTCTCCAGTTAGACTGTGTGTTTTTTTGTGTTCCTGATTCTGGGGTTTGTTTTTGCCTTTGTAGCCTGGGAGTGCCCATCGGCCATGGCAGTCCTACTTCGATCTGATCCTGGTGGATGCACGAAAGCCCCTCTTCTTTGGGGAAGGCACTGTACTGCGGCAGGTGGACACGGTGAGTGTCAGTGGAGGGCACCTCCGTGGCTGGAAGGACTCCTGCACCTCCTGTATGGCATCTCTTAGTGACAATTGGCAATGCAGTGTTTGGACAGGACTTACCCTGGTGCGCTGGAGTCTCCTCTTAGTGATTCCTGAGTAACCCCATCACCTCAAGGCTTTGCTGGCTTCCCTAACATACTGCAGGTGACAGTAGGAAAGCCACCTCTGGGCTGCTTGGGAGTGAGGCATACAAAGAGTGACATATCAATGGTATCAATATAGAAAAGGTCCAGACCATCAGCTGTTCAGCACTAACACAGCACCTCCTTCCACAGGTGACCGGGAAGCTGAAGATTGGTACTTACACTGGCCCGCTGCAGCACGGCATTGTGTACTCGGGAGGTGAGGCAGGAGCCCTTCTTGTTGTGTGGAGTGGCTCTGACGTGGCCTTCAGCCACTCCAGCTGTGAGAGGAAGTGTGCCAGGCAAGGCTGTGCTTCCCAAAGTGCATTGTTTTGTGCCCTCTGCACACTGCACCAGAAGCTCTCCATGATCAGCACTGCACCAGTGCAGGGAAGAGATGGACCCATTCCTCCTCAAATGTCCTTTTCTTCCTTGCCAGGGAGGGTCTGGGAAATGCCTGTAGGGCTTGTGGTGGAGGGGTGACTGCAGCTAGCCCCAACTGTACTTCAAGGTGCTGCCACCAGCGTGAACATGCTTGGAAGGTTCCGCCAAGCCAGGGAAGGGCACTGGGTGGCTACAGAGCTGTCTGTGATGCCCAGGGCTCCATTACTCTCACAGTATGGCTTCTCTTGCTGCCATTCATGTAGGGGTATGCATAGGCAAAGCTGCTCCTGGGTGAACTCCCAGGCAGGTGAGCAGTGTCCAGGGCAGCCATGGTCAAGCAGCTGTTTTGGCTCCTTGTTCTGAGCCATGCCATTCTTCTCTCAGGCTCTTCGGACACAGTCTGTGACCTGCTGGGGGCCAAAGGGAAGGATATCTTGTACATCGGAGACCATATCTTTGGAGACATCCTCAAATCCAAGAAACGCCAGGGCTGGCGAACCTTCCTGGTGATCCCCGAGCTGGCGCAGGAGCTGCACGTCTGGACAGACAAAAGCGGTCAGGAGCCGGGCAAGCCCCTGGCCAGGCTTTGCTCTTGCTTGTCTGATGCTGCACCCCTGACATCGCCAGGGCTTAGGGGTGCAGGGGAGAGATCACCCTGGCTTGCCACTTCTCCTTTTGGCCCTTTTCACTGGGTCTGGATGCTGGTGGCAGGAGCTGGGGTGCCTCTCTGTGGGCTGGCCTTGGGGTCCCAGGCCTTTCCTTTGCTCTTTCCCAGGCTATTGTGTATAATCAGCCAAGTGCTGCCTTGGCCACGGGAGAAGCTGCAGCTGGGTGGGGTTGAGTTGTTCCTCATCAATAACCCCAAAACTTCTTCTCCCTCTTCACATATGGAGCCATGGCTTCTATGTTAAAAAATATCTAACAAGACCTGGGTTATTCTCCCTGTAATGCCTGAGCCCTGACTGCTCTCCCATCTGCAGGGAGTCCCTATTCACCAGCTGCTTCCTCCTCGTTCCTCCCACTCCCTCTGCTGCTCTGCCGCCAAAGTGCTGTGTGTTTCCCATCCTCCAGCGCTCCTGCTTTTCTCCCAGGTTTGCCCTTTGGTGTGTAAATAGGGCTGGGGGTTACGCAAATTGCCCCATGGCTGGTTGGAAGGCTTTGGTGAGAGTTGCAAAGGTTACGCCTCGAAAACAAAAGGGCCAATCAGAAACCAAGCCCAAAGTTCTGCCCATGGCACAGAATGTGATTGATCCCTCTCCCTGCCCAGAGGCCATGAGATGCCTCCAGTGTCCCTCCTCTAGTGTCCCTCTGCTGCCATGCAAGGGGAGTGGGCAGGGGACTAGATTCACTTTTAGCACTTTCCATTTCAACAGTTTAAACTTACCCTTTTCCCCTTTCTTTTCTGGATTTTCCAGCCCTTTTTGAAGAGCTGCAGAGTCTGGACATTTTCTTGGCCGAGCTGTACAAGTGAGTGTTCAAACAGTGACAACTTTCCTGCTGCCTCTCCCAGCTAACAAGTGGCAATGACAAAACCTTGGGGTTGGGTTAGCGGCACTGCTGCCGGAGCCTTGACTCAGGCCTGAGCTCTGCCCACGAGACCAACCTTCCCCTCCAGACCAGCCTCCCTCCCCCGAGCCCCATCCCACAGCATCTGGTTCTGAAAGACTTTTCACACCATGTATTTACCTTCTCGCCTGTAACTAGGCATCTGGACAGTAGCAGCAATGAACGCCCCGACATCAGCTCCATCCAGAGACGCATTAAGGTACCAATCATCAAAATCCCTTTTCATCCTTCTGGATCCCAAAGGGCTTAACAACCCAACCCCACTGCTCAGTCCTGAAACGCTTTGCTCTGCCTTTCGGTGGGCACAGCAGGCTTGGCAAAGCCACTTTGTCTCAGCTCACTGGTGTCACTGGCTCTCCTGAAAGGCAGCCTGGTCTGGAATAGGGTCCCTTTCCTCATGCCCACGAGCAGCACTGGCTGAGGGTGCTCACTGCTGCAGCATGTGGCAGTGGCACACACAGGCTCAGAGGGGCTGTAGCCTCTGATTCAGCCAGCCCTGGGGTGCCAGCCTAGGGCAGTGCTGGCCCCTGAGCCTGCTGCCACCTTCCTTTCTGTTACCTTGGGCTCAGCTGTGCTCTGATGCCACGGGATACAAGCACAGAAAGCCTTGCTGGAGATCCTTGAAGGTCTCACATAGCCCCCAGCCTTCAGGGCGCTCTGCCTCAGTGTTGTGGCTCTGAGGTACTGCCTGCCTGGCCTAGGATCTCACCTGTCCTTTCCTCACAGAAAGTGACCCACGACATGGATATGTGCTACGGGATGATGGGGAGCCTCTTCCGCAGCGGCTCTCGGCAGACGCTGTTTGCCAGCCAGGTGATGCGCTACGCTGACCTCTATGCAGCCTCCTTCATCAACCTCCTCTACTACCCCTTCAGCTACCTCTTCAGAGCCGCCCACGTTCTGGTGAGTTCCAATCCCAGGGAGGTGGGCAGGGGTCCCAAAGGAGCCCACGCTTGTGTCCATTATCACTTCCACAGGACACAACAGCACCTCGAAGGGTTTGGTGGCATTGGATAGACTGTAGACCAAATGGTCGCATTCTGGGGTTTGCTCTCCACGTGTCTCAGGGAGGCAGCCTGGGACTGAGACACCCTTGTCACCTCCTCTCTCTGTTCCATGTGCAGATGCCACACGAGTCCACGGTAGAGCACACGCACGTTGACATCAATGAGAAGGAGTCGCCGATGGCCACACGCAATCGCACCTCGGTGGATTTCAAAGATTCCGACTACAAGCGGCACCAACTGACCCGTTCCATCAGTGAGATCAAACCGCCCAACCTCTTCCCCCAGGCACCTCAGGAAATCACACATTGCCATGATGAAGATGATGATGAGGAAGAGGAAGAGGAGGAAGAAGAGGAGGAAGAGGAATAAGAAGGAAGAAAACAAGTATTTCTGAAGATGAACCATGACTCTAGCGGTGATCAGGAATGGATTCTGTTGTTGGGGCCCTTGGGGTGATGGGTTGGGGGGTGTGATTCTTGCAAAGGCACATTTTGAAAGTATTTGGAAACTTCTAACAAATTAACACTAATTAGGAGGAGACCCTTGTTTTCAGTTTTGCAGACGGTTCAAAAAGCTGATGGATTCTAACTGGGTGGTGCATTCAGATTGGACTGCCCGCCCGTGCTGTCATGCTACTCCCATTACATTTTGGGATGCTGCATGTTTCTCTCTTTCACATTATGTGTTTCATTTGGTTTTCATTTGAACAGTGTCCTGTGAACGGTTTTTGGCATTTGTTACATTCTCTGTGGAGACAGAAGGGATGTTCTGGGCTCTGCAGGAGACAAAATTATCCAAATCCTGCTGCCCGTTAGGTTGCTGCCCTTAACCCGCTGCTCCTGGGTTACATAATTCCCTCTCCCCATGTTAGCCAGGGTGTTGCTGTGCCTTCCAGCACTCAGTTTACCTTCTGTTGATGTAAGTTTCTCTGTATAAGTGGTTTAACTCCTCCAGCCATCATGGATGGCAGTGAGATTCCAGGTCTTGCACATCTGCTGCCATACACATTTCATCTTGTAGCCGCCTGTTACCCACTCCCAGTGTGTCCAAGCTCTCTCACCATTGGCATGCGATGCATAATTTCCAGGGCATTTCTCAAACAGCTGAGCTGCACAATCTGTTCTCAACTCCTCCAGTTTCAGCAGTAAATATTAACCCAGGAGCTTGAAGCTGCTGCTTTAGCATTACATTAGTCACTCTGTGTTCCTCCTGACCTTTCTGTCCTCTCAACTTAAAGTGAAGCATCCCAAAATCAACCCCAGCCACCATCTGGAGTGAAAGGGCCTGTTGTGCCAGGGGCCTATGAACCACATGGGCCTGCCCTAAACTAGGAGACAGCACATGCCACAGGGCCAGCCCCACGGTGGGAGCCGGGAAGCTCCCAGCAGCTGCCCTGGTCTTTGGTCTGGCGCAGAGCAAGCGGAGCCTCATTGCCGGCCGTGCTGGGCAAGGCTGCGTCCCTGGCCAAGGAGGGAGACGGCTGCTGTGTGGGGACCGGGGGTGTCCCAGGGTTGGGCAGTCCTTGTGCCTGAAAGCCAGCCCAGGGAAGGCACAGAGCTGGCACACAGCTGGGCAGCAGCACCCTGTGGTTTTCTTCTGAGTCATGGATGCAGCCTCCCTTACTCCAGCCTCTGCCGTTCGCTGCAAAGGGATTACAACGAGGGCCCTCTTGTAATTAATTTGACTGTTGTTTCAGTACCATAAACTCATTTAATTTTTTTTCATTTTAAAGTACCTTAGTAGAGAATAAGAAAAAACATACCACCAACATCTGAGCAGGAAAATGCTGCTCTAGTGGCAGTTGTTCAAGTCAATAAATGATGATGTTTCTAAGAAATGCCTGGTGCTTTGTGGCGTGTTGCTGAGATGATGAAGGCTGTGCTGGAGTTGGTGGGAAGAGATGGGACTGGTCAGCAGGGTGCCAGCAGGGTGGGTGACTGGGGAACAGTGAGAGCACCTTTGGGAATTGGTCTTGTGAAGCACTGAGGAGCAGTGGCAGTGGATCTTGCTCTAAGGGCACGCCTGGTCTCACATTGCCCCAGGGAGCAGTGGTGAGGCACGAGGCTTCTGTTATCACCATTTGCATCAGCCAGGAAAGCATGGGGAGGGCAGAGAAACATTTTGTCTTGGACACAGAGAGTGAGGAGGAGCTTTTTCATGGTGGGAAGGGGAACATCCCTACACTGCCACTACTCCAACACTGTGTCTTGCTAGGGCTGTTTCCTACAGACATTCCTGCCACTCTGCAAGACACATGGCCAGGGTGGCAGCAGGGCACAGCACAGCCTCTGCTCACCAGGAGCTGCAAACCAGCTTAAATAGACAAGAATACCCAGGGAAGGCCAGTGCTGCCACACAAGGCTGTGCCTGGCTAAGACAGGCAGCCTTGGGCACTGCTGAGCTCAACCCTCCCCTACAAACAAACTCCTCATGTCAACCAAACCACACCTGAGGAGGTTCCCCCATCAGCACCACCACAGAATGATATTCAGTACCAGGGCCCAAAGTGCCAGACAGAAAAGCAATACTAAATAGCAACAGCTGGTGGCCAACACTCAGCCCCTGATACTTAAGGGATTGATGAAAACTCCAGAGCACTGTGTCCCTGACACTTCAGTTTTGGGGTCTGGAGAAGAGCTAACGTACCCACAGTGAGGCTGGCTGCAGGAAGGATTCCAGGGAGCTGTTCCCGAGCCCTTTCACCAAAGGCCATGCTGGGCTTTGCTATGTTTAAACTTCATTTCTCCAAGTATAGCTACTTGAATTTTTTAAGCTTTAGCTCAGCAGCTGGGGGAGGCATGTGGCTGCAGAAAGGGAGGTCTGGGGAGCTCCGTGCATTCCTCCTTCCCAATCGGGTACCACAAATAGCTCACTCCCAGCCCAGGGCTATTTCTGACTGAGATGGGGAGAAGAGTCTTCAAGGCTGGAGCAATGGAAAGTATTTGACCCTCACTTTGTGGTGGGAAAGTGTTGGCCAAAGCCTGACAGACACAGAGGCACTGCCTGGCCTTGTACCATCCTATCCATCCCGTGCTGGCTCCACCATGAAGTTGTGGTAACCACGGACCAAGAGCCAGGGTGAAGCTGGCACTGGGGACACGGTCACAGCTCAGGTTTCCAGCCCACACCTTCCTCAGGCAGCTGCCCATGGCTGATCTGCACCAGCTGCTTCTTCCCAGAGGCTGGTGGCCAGGCAGCACCTGTGTCTCCCCTCACTCTGCAGAGCCTGAGGGAAAGCTGCTGCTGCTCTCTCTGCGACCTGTCCCCCAGCCCAGGGACAGACATGCTTGCCTTTGCCCACCAGCAGTATTGTCTCCTGCAGAAAAAGCCTGGTGGAAGCAAGGCGAGCATGGAGGGAACAGGCCTCACCCCTGTCCCGAGCTCCCACTGACCTCATTTCTGCTTTCTCCCACTTTCCCCACCACCTCACGTCCACCTCCCACGCTCTGTAGAGCCAGAGGGGGCTCAGAGGGGCTGCAGGAACCAAACCCTACCAGAGACAGGAACCCAAGGCTCACTGCCCTTAGCCACAGCCCTGCAGACGTCGTGTGCTGGGCACTGCCCCTTCTGAGCAGGTCACAGTCATCAGAGCTGCTCCCAGCTCCTCCTCCTTTATGGCACCTCCTCACTCAGCAGAGCCAGGCCCAGCTGCAGCTCCGTGTCAGGATATGCCCGACCATGATGGAGGTGCAAAGCCCTGTGCCACTCCCTGAGCAGCAGCCATTCCAACCTCTGGCCTGAAGCCCCAGCATGGCAAAAATGGATAAAGAAATTCTGTAACTGCAGAGCCACCCTGGCCCTGCACAAGGGTGCTTTCCCTGCAGGAGACCAGCCCTGTGGGCCACTAGGCTGCAGAGCCTGACCATGGCAGGAGGTACTGCTGGAGCCTTGAGGACACAGAGCCCTGGGTACAGCTTTGGGCACTGCTCCCACCCTGCTGCCACAGCAGCCTAGACCTACCAGCCAAAACCCATCCCACCTCCCTGTAGGGACCTGTCCTCTTACACCCTCCCTTCCAGAAGTCCTGGGCTCTCTCTATCCTGATCCTCCTTCCTGCTGCTCATTACCACCAGAGCCAGCCCTGAAGTTGGCCTCCACATTAATTCTACTTCCTTCATGCTTGTAGCATCCCACCACCCTCCACTGGCTGCCAGGGCCAGGCACACACAGGGGAGCAGGAGTCCTCAAGGACCTGCCACTCCCTCTGTCCTGCTGATACATCGTGGGGGAACAAGGTCCAGAGGGATGGGGCCATCCTGCAGCACAGAAGCAGGCACACAGGCTGCACTGGGTGCAGCAAAAATCCCCACAAGGTTTGAGCAGCTGCTGCCCATCTTGCTAACCCGGGGTCTGGCAGCTCAAGAGCTGAGCAGGACGAAAGCTGCGTGCAGGGAGAGCAGCTGGGTGGAACAGCTGTGAAGAGGAGAGGGGCTGAGGGATGGCAGAAGCACAATATGGGCACATGGCAGGGATGCATCTGATACACAGGAAAAGGAGCTGTTCCTTCACCAGTGTGAGCTGGAAGTGATGGTGGGCAAGGGACTAAACACAGGCTCGCTCTCCTGCTCAGAAACGTCTCTGTTGCTGCAGGCTCCACACAGCTCCACTGCCAAACCCCAACACGAGGGGAGAAGGCAGCAGCACCCAAGTGCAGGGGGATGGACTGACTCACTCCACCAAACCTGTCCCGTCCCACGGAGCCGCCGTCGTCCCCAGCCACAGCCCTCACTGGAGACCCCGGCACGGCGCGCGGGCAGGAACGGGCGCTACAGACAGACGGCGTCTACGCCCAGAGACAAACGGGACCTACGGAGAGCAGGTTGTAAATAAGGGGTTTTTATTACTGAAAGAAAAAGACCCTCACCCTTGAGGGAACTTCAAAAAGTCAGCTGCTTGCCATTGCCACCAGCTTCCCAGCCAGCCCCTGATAAGCAAAGCCACCAGCAGAGCCCTCCCCAGCTTGAGGACTTACAGACCCAGACCCACCGAAGCCAAGAGCAACACCTGCCTCTAAAGGAACAAGCACCGGCCTCTCTGTGGCTCTTGGCAGCTGAAGTGGAGATTAAAGACTGTTAAATGTGCCAGTAGGAGAGATCTGGGTGCAGGATCACAGACATCAGCCCCACCACCCACATGCCAAAATCTGTCCCTTGGAAATGAGGGGGGAGCATAGAGGAGGGAAAAATGCATAAACTGGAATGTTCAACAGAAAAAAAAAATCATCATTTATCTAAAAAGAATAGAAATAAACAAATTGCTTTAAAACAAAATCACAAAATATACAAATAAATCTGGTACAAAATAAATAGGAAAGATTGGAAATCTACAACAAAATTGGAATAATTATAAAATTAATTTGTATGACAATCAGTATATGAAACGTATACACTTCATTCAGGATTTCAGTTGTGCTTATTCAGGTTTATGTACACACACGGAAATACTGTAGTCAGAATACTACAACTCTGGAAACCCGAAGTCATGTACAATATGATACAATTTGCAAAGACCACATACGATGGCAAATAAGACACAGGGAAGAGCTGGCTGGAGTGGGATCAGACAGCCATGAAAATGCACTGCAGAGGGAGAGCCACCATGCTCTGGAATGGGGGACCAAGGCCGAGTCAGCAGCAGCCAGGGCAGGGCTCGGGGCAGCCAAGAAGGAGAAAAGTTTGGTGTGAGACCTCTGGCTGCTGAGCACCAGCTGCTCATGGCTTCCAGGAACACATCTCAAGTATTTGGGGTTTCAGATTCACTGAGTTTGGCATCCAGGCACCTGCCCAGTGATTCAGGTGTCAAGGCTGGCTCTGCTGGAGAAAAAAAATGCCAAGAGCTCTGAGGTCCCTCAGCAGGGCCTGACCCTGAACTACTGGTAAGCCACCCTCGTGCTCAGGAGAACATGGATCAAATGGGACCACAGCACTGCTACTGGGGTCCTGGTGGGATTCAACTCTCCAAATTCCATGTGATCTCTGAGGAAGGCAGAGTCCCTTGAGCAGCATCTCCTACCCTCAGTAGGAAGTAGTGAGAAATGAAGACATGAAGAACGGCTGCAGTATGGCCTGTTCCTGCTGCCCCTCCTTCTTGCCTTCCTGAACACTCAGCTGTGTGAAAAGCCCAGCCAGTGAAGCAGAGGAGCAGCTGTGATGTGAACACAGCTGTCACAGAAGCCACACTGCTGAATCCAAGCCAGCACAATGCAGAAGGACAGAGCAAGTACCCTGGGTGACAACGTGCCAGCCAAGCCAGCCCAGCCCAGCCCAGCCTGCTGGACCTGAGACTTTAAAGCAGGAATGACACTAGAGATGATCTAGGCCCGGCCAGTCTGTCACTTTTGAGAAGAGGAGCTCATCAGGAACCCCTCACTCTCCCACAGTGATCTTTGGGACATGCATTCCATATTGGCACTTCCAACAAAAGGCATCTGACACCAACTAGTTTTTCACTTGTATTTGGAAGCATTTGGTTCAACAGTGATGGCCAGAGGATAAAACACCACCTTCTATTATAAAGCTCTGTGATCAGCAAACAGTTGAGAAGGGATGCTAGACTGCTACACCAAGCACTGAATGCTGGGACAGGCCTTTCTTCCCCAACAAATCCTGCTACCAACCAATTGCCACGCTGCTTTCTGGAGGAGGAGACAACAAACAAATCAAATCCACTGCAGGAGCTTTGGAGCCACCTGCAGCCTATCCATGTTTCAGGCTCACAACAGCTGACAAACCTCTAGCCCGGTTCCAGGAGAGGCCACTTCTACCGAGTCCAGCCAAACCTCTGCTTCAGGGGGAGGATCAAACACCAAGCACTTCCTTGGCCAGAAACCTGCACTGAAGGACCAAGAGCAGCCAGGGCACCATCCACTGCAGGATCCTAGTGATCAGCCCTGCTCAGAGGAAAACAGAGCCCAAAGGCATGCAAAAAACAGAGCCCAAAACCTGAGAGGAAAATTATGTTTTTCAGCTGGAGACAGAAGACCAGCAGCTTTGAGTACCGTATTTGCAACATGAAGAATTGCTATAGAGTCTGACCTCAGTAAAACAAGAAAATATCACTTTGACTGAATTCAGTGCTACCAACCTACGAAACAACTCCATCTGCCACCTGTACCGTGCCACTGACTGGAGGCAGCTTTCCAGCAACCCTTTCCCATCCCTGAAGCTCAGGAGAATATGCACACACCAAATGGAAAAGCTCAACTGTACCACCTTGGACCCACAGCAACAATATCTCCTCATCTGGATGCAGCCCTGAGACTGGTCCCAGAGGAACACAACCCAGCATGAAGCCAGGCTCCATAACAAGAAAAAGACACCAAGCAGGATTGTTGAGAGGGCTCTGCATGAAGCCATGGATGCCCAGGCTGTGCTGCTCACACATGGGAGTGAGGCCAGAATCACCATGGACATCACACCAACAAGAGACCTGCAGCTGATGGGCCAAATGCAAGGATGAGGGTGGCTGCCCAGCCCAGCCTGTGGTGCAGAGCCTGTCCTCCCTGCTGGCAGAGTCAGATGAAGGCTGCTCTCCCATCTGTGCCATGGGAAGATGCCTGATTGTGTTGGTTCAGCTCATCATTTCACTGCTGGGCCAAACCAACCCTCAGTATCCAGGGAACAGGATCTTCTTTGGGTCTATGTAGAGCCCCAGTGTAGAGCCAGGTGGTGGGACAGGCAGCACATCTGGGGCTGTACCACACCACAGCCAGGGTTCTTGCTTTGGGACAGGGCACAGTGTGGACACAGGGACCCCTCGATGCTGGGTGGGCACCTTTGGGATAAAGCCTCAAGTCAGCATCACAAGAGGTACTCTGCAGCATCCTTCCCCACTCCCACCCCAGTTTTCTATCGGTAATCCAGACACTGGATAACTTGACAACTGGTACACAGATACTAGATTTAAAACCACAGATGTGTGTATTAGATACTGTATAAAATATGGTACATCTTTCATGTGGGAATGATTTCTATAGAGAACATAATTCTGCACAAGGAAGATGCATGTTCCAAGGGGTCCTGGAGAATGTGGCTGTGCTCTCCATCGTGTAGGATACTTACGCAGGATGCTCGTGAGGAGGAAAGGGCTGCTCTTTGCCATCGGCACCCCCACACCCCTTGGCTGAGCTCTGCAGAGATCACAGGAAGCACCACTGCTGCCCAAGCAGCCCCTCACACAAAGCTACCTCTTTGGTTTTCTTTGGGCTGATTTGAACCAAAGCCTGACACCACCAGTGCCAAATCTCATCCTCATCCAAGCTGGGCCCTGAAGGCTGAGAAGCAGCAACGGGTGATGTGTGTGAGCCATCGGGGCAACTCGCCCTGCTGCCCCTGAGCTTGCTCCAGGTCTGAGTGCAAAGGGCCATATCCTGAGACTCCTACTCTTGCTAGCTCCACCCACACAAAAAGGCACTTAAAGAAATAAAAAAAAAACCAAAAAAAAAAAACCCAAAAAAAGCCCCTGGTGGTGAGGAAAAAGGAAGCGAGTCCAGAAGAGAGGAGGAACAGAAAAGCGAGCACAATGTGAATGAGTGGCTAACCTTTCTTCCAACAGGCCCAAGAACTGCACACCTTCAGCAGCCAGCTCCAGCTGCCCCCACACAGCTCTCAGCCATCATCCCATTCCTGCTCAGTCTGGAGCAGGAGCTTACAGGGGCAAAATGAACATGAGAGGGAACTATACATGACACAGGTTTGGAGCAGAAGAGGTGAGCAGAAGGATCTGCCCCGTGGAGCTTCCTCTCCTGGTGCATCTGGATGGGGGAAGCACCTCTTCCTGCCACACCAGCCTTGGGGCCCCTGCCCACCAGCCAGCCTGGACACCCTGCCAGCATTCCTCATCCCACTGTGGGATAACCCATCCAGAGCTCCTCCAGAGCAGCAGTCTCCAGCTGCACTGGGATTTCAGGGAGTGGACAAGCTGGGAATACAACAAGCACTTTGTAAACTCTGAAGGGTCTGAGCTCACAGCACAGAGTGGCTGAGGCTGGTTTGCTAAGCCCCCCACTGAGCCCCTCTCCTCTCAGAACTAATGTGCTTCATATGATCTCCACATCACCAGAGTCAGTCTCATTTGGAGAAAGATTCTCACTGGAAAGCAAGAACATTCCTTCACTCTTTACAAAGATTTGGCAATACACAGAATTTAAAAAAATAAATCATAGTTACAACAGATTCAGGTTCATTTCGTTTAAAGGAAATTCAACCAACAGGAGTGTAAAAGATATAATTCACAGTTGTGCATTTAAGATATTAGTGTTGAAAACCTCACTTCAAAGAACTCTTGTGCAAAATTGTATTGACAGTAGAAACCATGGCTAGATGCCCTCCCAGCCTGCCCCGGCCAACAGGCCATCATCCACCCTGCTGCCTGCACCCAGAGGCAGACGGGCGAGGGGACAAAGGCAGCAGCAGGAGTTGACATAGGAAGATGCAGTATCCTTTCTACAAGTCAAAGCCTGGCCAAGGTCTGAGGTCAAGTCCAACGATTCCCAAAGCCACCAGCTGGTGCCCTGCGCCGTGGTGACGGCCGCGTGTCCTCGTGGCACTGCAGCACGGCCCGCGAGGCAGAGGGGACAGATCTGCTCGGGCAGGACACCCCTGCAAGGGCACGGAGCAGATGCCGTGGCATCTCCACTGCAGTCAGGAGAGCCAAGCCCTGGCACTGGCAAACGCCGTCCCAACGCTCAGAGGGATCCTGAGCTGGGCATGGGGCTCCTCTGCTGTGATGGTTCCCACCAAGAGGGCTGGGAACCCCTTGCTTTTGTTAAACAGTAAAACTGAAAATACCCTGAGAACAGGGAGACGGGATTTTTTCCCCTCCAGGGAGAGGACCATGCTTTGTTCTTCAAGCTAATTAGTAGTAGCAGCTCCTAACCCCTCTGGGTCAGGTACGTATTTTCCATATGAAACACATCTATAATCAACTATTTTTATGGAAATTAAGTGAAATTACTTCACTTTCCATTATTTGATCTATACAAATGATGAAAAAAGTCATGCAAAAAATTGCCTGCAAATTTTGGAACAGTGAACAGTGCAGCATGGGCAGAAGCAGGAGGTATTTGCTTTGGGATCACATGGCTTTGGTTGGAAAAATTGGCGCTTTTTTTTTTTTTGCCTTTTTCTNTTTTTAAAAAGGAAACAGACATTGAAACAAATCCTTAACCTGCCATAAGATGCAGAAGTCAGATCCAGTGAGCAACCTCATCCCAAAGAGAGCTGCCTTGACTTGAGCCTTCCCTCCTTTGGCAGGTTTGACAAAATGGATACTGCATCTCAAGTTCACCACCATGTCAAACACTTCCAACAAACTTTTACATTCAGCAACACTAGATAAAAACTGGCGAGATGAGTCCCTCGCCAAGGACAAACGCTGTAACATCTGGACATTTTGCTCTGTGAGAAAGGTGCAATATTGGCAGCTCTCTGGGAAGGCGCATGGCTTAGGCCAGCCCATGCTGCTGCCAAGCCGTGTGCTCTCAGCAGTGCTGGGCTGGTGCACATCAGAGCAAGGGTGGGATGGAGGCTAGGCAACACTTTTGGATGGGAAAAAGTCAAAAAGCTACATGTGAGAGCAAGGCTTTGGAGGGCCTGTTTCCTCCTCACTGGGTGCACAAGTTGGATACTGTGCAATTTCTATGCCCCTTGAAGGGATTTCATCCTCATGGGTGGTTCCCATCAGGGTGGACAGCAAAAATTAGGGCTGCTTTCTGAATCTGGAAGAGAGAAGAGGAGGAGGGAGACAGGCAAACCCAATTGGCTCTGACACCACACACTCCAATTCCCATGGGGAGATCCTGCAATGGAATATTGCACCTTTCCAGCCACCAGTCACACAGACGGACCACGGGAACAAAACCACAGCGCCTTCCACAGCCCACGAGCAGGAGAGACGGGGCAGGCCTGCAGGCACAGGAGCTCTGGCAGCTGCATTTGGGGCTGGGGGCTTCTTTGGATGTCTCCAAAGAGATTACCCACGTGTAAAAAAAGGGAAATGCTACATAGCCAGGGGCCATAGCAGGGCCTTGAAGCAGAGAAACCACAAAGCCTGATTTATCAATTCAGATACTGATATTGACATTTTGTTTGAGACAGCATTGGAAGGGGAGAGGACTAGGGGGGAGAACTTTCTTTTTTATTCAGTTGAGGACTTAGACTCCATCTGTGGAGATGGGTGATGCACAAGTGTCATAGGGTGCCTCTTGCTGGCATCCAGTCTGCATCTAGGTTTTTGGGGTGGAAGAATTGGTTTCTGCTGCCCAAGGCAGGTGTTGCCCTGCACTGGTGGCAGCTGGGTGGGAGGCTCTCTGCTTTGTTACCTTGGTAATCCCTACAATGGCTGTTAAAAGGGTCAAGAGAGAAGGAAATGCACTGAATCCACTCAAAGGAATGAATGTGGCTGGGAACAGCCTGGAAATTAACCTCTCTGAATCCCTGAAGTGCAATACACTCGCGTCTGGAAAGTTTTGTCAGTTCTTGGAGAGGAGAGGATGGTTCTGGCTCCTCAGCAGTGCCCATCCTTGCACTGGCAGAGGTTTACTGTCACCTGGAGCATGTACTTTGGCTGTAATTGTAGCAGCATCTTCTGTGTTAATATTAGAGATTACAGGGGGGACAGGGACTGATGTTCTGATACTCAGCAAAGGCTGCACCATCTGCTCTGGCCAAGGTACCAGTGCTCAGACTGCTACAACACGGGAGTGTTTAAACACTTGGTGTCTCAGGGTGCACACATTATTTCACCATGCCATTGTCAGGAACATCAATGAAAAAACACCCAGTTACTTCACTATGGAACATCACACCCAGCTTTCATTTCACTAGATTGCAGTTTTGCTAATTAATTCCTTCCCCCCAGTATCATCTTCAACATACACAAAGGTTTTGGAGGTTACAAAACTGTTAATGTAACAATGTTTTTGCCTGTTTAACAAAGAAACCTTCTGAAATTTGAAACATTATTAAATACCAAAGTAACCACTCCTTCCCTGAAAATTAACTGCAAGAATGTAATAATCCTCATCTCTTGGTCCTCCAGGTGGCTGAAACCAGAGGTTCCTTGAAGCTTGCTCCTTCTTAGGACACAAATAACATACATGTACCAGTTATTAACTTTTTCAACAGGGTAACAAAAAGGACCACAGAGGGGTGAGAAGAGGCCTAAGGACATTGGAGCCAATTCACAAAACCATGACAGAGCCCATTTGAGGTTCATGAGGGACAGAAACAATTTAAAACTCTGCAAAATACTTTTTAAAAACATGATCTCTCTTGAAAAAATAACGGAGGAGCTTTTAAACTTCCCCATATGTGTTTGAGGAGGAAAAACCCAACAAAGATCAAAAGTACAGATAAAAAATAAACATAATTCTACTTTGCAAGAAGAATTTTCATCGTTCTCAAGGGTGGCTCACCATTCCCAAATTACGTTTGGGTCTTTAGTCTCTCTTGCTCTTTGCTCCTTTCTTCCTGTTTCTTCCTCTTCTGCTCCCAGAACGGACGCAAAAGTCTTTGGTCTCAGAACACTGGATGCAGCAGTGTTGCAAGCACACACTAACGGTGTTCACACTCGGGGAGGAGGCAGGAAGGAGCGAGGGCTGGTCCTGCTGAGGAGATGGGATGGGTGGGTTGTGGGGAGTCAGCTCCTAGATGGCTCCTTCACTGTGCATACTGTGGTTGGGCTTGTTGTGAGTCACACAGTTCTGTTCATTCAGCAGGTTTGCTGTCTCGTCTGGCAAACCATCGTGCAGCTCCGTAAGAGTCAGTTCGATTTTAGTGTTTTCACTGTCCGAGGACTGAGGTGTTTTGTCCATCCGGGATGCCATCAGGGCATTTTGGTACTGCTGTCTTGAGATCTGCTCCAAGAACAGGGGAGAAACACAAGAAGTCAGTCACACTTCTATGCCTCCTGTGGAGCACACTGAGAAGATAATGTTTCCTCCCTTTCCAGATCACCACACTTCAACCCCTCTTTACCTGTTTCCATAAAACATCCCTGCGCTTTGCAAGCCTAGAGCATCCCAGCTCAACACCCACAGCATGGTGACATTTCCAGGGAGGGTGGAAGGACAGTGCTGTGCAATCACCATGCTGTTCAAAGGCAGGGATTTATTCCTATGCAGAGATTTTTTAATCAGACCTCTATTTCCCTCCAACCATGCACACCTTTAGGACCAGAACCAGAGATCAGTGAAGTCTTTCTCCCAACTTCACTGAGCTCCTGGTGAGGCTCTAAGTGTCCCTATAGAGCCAAGCCAGCTCTATAGTACAAGTATAGAGTACAAGCATTCCTGCTCTTGTCTAGGCCAGCAAACACAGCAGGAGCTACAGCCTTATACATAAGGACATTTGAGTCCAGAAAACACTGGGATGCCCACAGAGATGAGTCCAAATTATCAACCCATGAAGTTTTCCACTGGTGTCTCTGCAAGAGCTGTCTGCACTCAGCAGAACAGTGATGATAAGAGCTGGCCTAGAGCACAGAGTGTCACTGCCCATGATGCCCCAGGGACAGGGAAGCCCATAGTCCCTATACATCTGCACGTGGTGGTGGAGGGCAGAATTCCTACTGGAGCCACAAGCAACCAGCCCTGTGAACTCTTCCAGGCCAACCTTCTCAGCCAGGACAGGCAGCAGGATACATGTGTACTGGCAGCCCCATGAGCCCACAGCAGTGGGTGATCTTGGCAGGCAGGAAGGTGGAAGAGATGAAATGACTTTTAGAAAACCATACATTTCAGTGGCAATGCAAGAAAGGGACTGGAAATGGACAGAGTCAGATGGACCAGCTCACAACTCCAAAAGCAAAATCCAAACATGCATGAGCAGGTCACAACCCTGGTTTTACAAGATATTAATTGAATGAATGACCAGGTGGCACAGTGAAAACACTAATGTTGAGTACTTTGACCTACGTGTAAAGCACAGTGATGCAAGAAGAGGTGTGCAAGTCTGTCTGCAGAGATACCAGGACAGTTTAACATTAATCAGCCTCAGTATGAACACAGATTTGGAAGGACTTCACATAAACCAGCATAGGGTGAGCAGCTGCTCTGTACAGCAGATTTGCCATTGAAATCTGCAGTGAGAATCAACTGCCCAGTGATAAACATCTACTGATATAATCCTTGAAGGACTGAACCATTGACCAGTAGTACACTTGCATCTCAAAGTTTTGGCAGCAAGACTTTACTTTTAAAATTTGGCTACAGAATCTCAGTTAAGCATTCTAGTACGTCTACCCTATTTCACATTCTTAACACTGAATTAACTAACAGAAGTTAAGTTCACAGATCACTTGAGTTGCATACAAACAAACTGTGAACATGCACTTAATTTAAGTAAAGCACCAATGTCAACTTCTGGCCATGGGACATCAGATTCCCTGGACTCCCAGCTGGGCTGGAATTGCTGCCAGCATTAGCTGTTCCTCAGCTCAGTTAGATTTCCTCTCCCACAGGACTCGCACACATTTCAGCGTGGGATGCTCCATGCTGGGGGACAGAGCTGTATTTCATGCAGCAACTCACTGGTAGTATGAGACATGAGCCTAATACATGTGAAGTTAAGATAAAGAGAAATGTCCTTGACTTCTCCAAGCAGAAGAAGGATGGCAAGTCGGAAAGTAAGATCAAGAACCCCAAACTGAAACCAAAATCAGAAGTGAATAAAAACTGCAACCAACAGTAAATGTCTTATCCTTTAGAAAAGGACAGTCTGATAATGAAGGGTCTCCATTTCAGATGGGTCCAAATGCTTCACGAGGATAGGTCTGACTAAAAGGAGAAAGGTTATTTTCTATAATATTTCCTCAAATGACCTGAAATCCAGAAAATTATGTCACCAACCTACTTGTAAGTCCAAATGAGAAGAACAGTGAAGACAAATCAGTGGACAGCAGATATTGGAAAAAAAGTAGTTTAAAGTAACTTTAAACAGCTGCTTTCATAATGCTATTTACTCACAGAGGAATTTAGAGGGAATCCCCTTCCCCAGGCTCTCCATCCTACCAGCCAAGCCCGACTTTCCAGCGGGGTCTTTCTAGCTTTTTTCCTACCTTGACAAACTGAATGTCTGTGAGGGCTTTCACTGAGTAGTCTGGAACATACACTTGCAGGAAGGAGGCATTCAGCTGGTTGTTGCTGCTCCCTAACGTCGGGGTCACGGCGTCGATGCGATCGCTCCGGTTCAAAGAGTCTGAGTGATTCAAGCCACAGGGCCGAGGTGGAGACTTGTTTTCAGCTAAGAAACAAGCAAGAGCAAGAGATTTCTTAAATCAAGTAGAAAACTTTTAAAGCCACCAGTTTCAAAGGGACATAATCAATTGTGATGTAGCACAAATAAAGTGCAAATGCTTAATCCATTCATAAGTAGATATGTGGCTAAACAACCAAATTATCCTGAAAAATGGTACATTTTCAGTCCAGAGCTGGTAGCCAGCATCACTGAGTATGTCCTAAACAAACTTCTACTTGTTTATGCTGCAACAGACATGCCCTGAGAACACAGCGCTTCAACTGATGAGCAGAAACTACCACAGAAAAGTAACTTCCCAAGGCTTCCTTACAGGAGCTCTTGAGTCAGGAGTCAGACCATGCTTTAAATATTTGTTTTCTTAACCATTGTTACTTTCATCCACAGTCAGTCTCATCTGAACCTTACCCCTTTTTATTTCATCTGACACCTATATATGCCTTGTTCCCTGAGCTAGAGCAGACATTTTCAGTAGGAGTAACAGACTCAGTGGACCAGAGTGAAGTGCACATGACAATTACTTCAACATTTCCTCTCAGTGCTTGAAGTGGTAAAACCTCAAGGAAGAAAAGCAAACTTCATGTTGTACATGCCAGCCAGTGACACAGACAGAACAGTCCACAATACAGAGAAAAATCTGAGTCCACTGCAGACATAATTTTCCACCACTGGCCTTTAAGTCCCACAGGGTTTCACTTGAAGACCTTGCAGCTGTCCCCTGTGAGTGTGACTGGACACAGTCTGTCCCAAGCAAACGTTTGTTTGGGACACCACAGACATTCTGCACCCGTGGCTTCCACCCACACAGTGACCCAGAAGATAGGAGGGCAGAAATACATCCTAAGAGAGATTCCTTCCTGCAGAAGGGCTGCTCCCTGGGCACACACACAGTACATACTGATCAAAGAACTATCCTTGGGACCAGAGAATTTTCGAATCTTAATGCATTTAAAACTCATTCAGCCAGCCCAAACTCAAACTTGATGCAAACTACGCTACTCACCACATGATCCCCATTCTCAAGCTGAAAGATCATTTTCATATAATCTTAAGATACAAAGTGTCTTTGAGCAAATCAACAAAAACACCCTTACAAGCGTTTCAAATTTTTTTTGAAGACTTTTCTACATATAATTCTTAAAAAAAAACCAAAAACCTCCCCTAAATGTAACTCTACCTTTGCTGCCTAATCACTAGAAATATTATCTCCTTGCTCAAATGACACAGCCTGTTCCACACCTTTGAATCCAGCCTTTCCTGTACCTAACACTTTAGAATGCAGAATTGCCCTGATTCTTATTCCCACTTAAAATCCTTCTGATGTTGTCTTTCTTGCAATTTTAAAAAGGGGAACAAAAAGAATACAGGTTCTGACAACTTGATAATTTCCCCACCATTTCTGCACCATGGAATTAGTGCAGGTCCCTATGGCAACACCAAGTGTAGGCTTAGGGGGAAGCACTCAGAGCCTTGCAAGTTTTTCCTTTGTGCCAGCTTGCCAACTGGAAAGCCACAGCAGGCTGCAATAACTGCTGCCAGGAGCCAAAACTCTACCTGCACACAGGGCTGGAGCTGAAATTCCCCCTGGAGAAGAAGGAACTGTGAAGGCTGGAAGACTTTGTCCTCTTTCCCACCTGTACACACAAAATATGACTCTGTGTGACAAGAACAGCATCCCTGCTGCTTGGGATAAAGGCTTCCACCTGGAACAACTTTACACTAGTGTGACTTGCATCTGCCTTTTCTTTCCACCAGGGATCTCATAGTACATTACTAATAAAAAACAAAGGATATAGAACAACATGGCAAAGCATTATAAGGAAAAAGAAGGGAGAGGTGAGACAAAAGGACAGAACAAAAAGGTATGATTTCTAAAAATGTGAGGGAAACAACATCATTTCTGGATCACATTCAGTTCAGGGAGAGAGAAGAGAAAATAATGAAGAGGAAAGGGTACAGAAAAAACAGATGAGAAATACCAGGCAGTAGGTCCATGTTACAGCTTCTCTACCCAAGTTTTCTCACACTCCTCACCTTTTTATAGAGGGGATGAAGAGCACAAGCCACAAGATGGACATCAATATAAGTGTATTATGAATTTGTGTTTAAACAACAGGATTATTTTCATAAGCACCCCTCAAAAGGTCTGAGTTTCATCAAAACTCACGTGGTACCACATTGCCACAGTGACCAGGCTTACACTATCAGTTCCTTACAAAGGATATTCTTCCCACTATTGTTTTCCCTTGTTTATTTTTTGTAATTTTTTTATTTAATTGGGGGAAAAGCTACAAAAGTATGCTTTATACTGGCATTTATACTGGAAACAACCTGTGCAAAGTGTGTATTTATTTGTAGAATGGAAAAGGAAATATAAAAGTAAAAAAAGAAGACCTGGCAAAACAAAAGAACCAAGCAAAGAAAGATAATCAAAGTTGCCAAGCTTAAAGGAGAGCCATTAAGTACTTCAATTAAAGAAAGATTAAGGTTCTCCCCCTTCATTGGTGTTTAGCAGCAGGAAACTAACAGGGCAGGGAAAAAATCCCCTGCAAGGCAACAACCTGTAGTTTGTTCAGAATGTGCAAGAAGATAATTTAGGGACCAACGATGAAATACATTTTCTAAAGTTAAAGAAAGAGGGTGAAATGTAGGAAGCAGATGGTGAAAGTGTACAAAATGCATGATATGTATTAATGTTTAAGAGATGTTTCACTTAAATATGCATATCACTATCTTGTTTGCTTTTAGTTCTGGGGAATGATTGAAAAAAAATGGAAAAAACTTCAAAAGGAAGACATATGCTCACTGTGGCCCAAACTATTTTAGGATTCTGCTTTCCTACAGACTTTCTTGATGGGTTTCCATTTTTTGCCAACCATTCCACACATGCAGTGTCTGCAAAGCTTAGTTCTTGATGCTTCCCAATTTACAAACTCTCAACCACATGTAAGAACTCTTTTTGGCCCAGTTTGTTCCCTTGTTGGTCTCTACTCTCCAAAGGAATTTCTGTTCCAGTCTGCTTGGTGATACAGCAAGGAAAAGTCTTAAGCACAAAGGAACCAGAAAGTCCTCCCACAACCTTCTTGTGCATTCCATTGCAAATCCATCCACTCAGCAGATCACTGTGCTGGTCCCGGGCATTAACCTCCCTGAGAGAAAGCTCAAAGCTTTCCAGGAATTGAAATGGCCAGACTGTATACAAACCATAGAATTTACCCATATGAGAATATAAAATACTTTCATTAAAAAAGTTCTCCTTTTATGGCAATTTAGCAGCATACATTCTCCGCTGCCAAATGCATTTCCTTCAGAATTTTTTATGCCACAGCTTGGGGGAAGAATACATTCTTCTAAAAAAATCTCCCCTCCTAATTTTCCACCAGCATCCATAGGAGAAAAAAGAACAAGCACACATTACCAAGCACATTTTCTTAAAGGTGTTTTTAGTTCTTCCCATTTTGATGACTGACCAGTTCCCATACACAAAAGTTCAGGATACCTACCTGTGAGGCACAACTCTGTGCTGGACTTCTTCCTAATGAGCAAAGGTGTCAGACAAATACAGACTGCAGCTGACTTTTTATGGCATCAGGGCAGTCACAAGAATGGTGAAAATAGAAGCATGCAGATTTACCTGGAGAACCTGCTGCTAACAACTCTGTTCTGCTGACAACAAAGGTACGAGACAGGGACAAGGGAACTAGAAAAGGGAGAGAAAAAGGATGAGATCACGACCAGAAAGGCAGCAGCTATCCACACTCGACAGGGGAAGGAGCCAGCTGACAAACTGACAGACTAAAACTAGAAGTGCAAATCAACTGTGAAAAAGCAAAGGGTTAAAACAAAAGCAAAACCAAAAAAACGCAATCAAATTTAGAAATAAACAAAAAAAACAAGACCAAGGAATTGGAGTGAAGTGAATAATTTTCACTTGCTATTTTAAATGGCTATCCAGCACCAAATAGTCCATCAAGGTACACTCATGTTTTGAAATCGTTCAAAAGGAGCGGTGGTGCCCACTCCAGCCTGGAAGGCAAGAATTAAAACAAGCCAGAAAACATTCAGGGGTGCTCTTCCTTATGGGAGTGAAAAAACAAAAATAAAACCAAAAGATACTCCATAGTTCTTCATTTTTCCAGTAAAATATAATGTAAGGCTGTGATTCTCCAAGTTCATCCCTGTTGGGATGGGCATTGTACTGCTCACCATTACCACACATCCCTCCCCAGCTGTAGTTAAAGAAAAAAGGTTCACTCTTTTCTTACTTTTTTTGTTTGTTTGCTTATTTTCTGTGGTTTTGTTTGTGGGGTTATTTTGGGTTTTTGTTGTTTGGTTTTAGTGTCTTACTCCACTGTTAGTGGCTTCATCTTCCAGGTGAGGAAAGCAAGCATGTGTAATTTATTTAGGACCTACAGAAGAGAAGGAGTTTTCTTTCATTTCACAATAACTTATACTTTCCCTGAGCTTCCCTGTCCACACAGAGCAACAGGAACTTATTTGTGTGAGCTGATCTCAACAGAAATCTCAGGATGCCACAAGACATCGTATAACAAATTCCCTGAACCTGGAGGCAAAGCAAACAAAATGAGGGATTTGCTACAGGTGAAAAAAAAAACAAAAAACAATGCCAACCAGTTGAAGGTAATTTCAAGATTGGCCGAGATTACTTTACAATAGTGCACATTCTTAAGTGTGACATGGTGAAATTAAAGATGGATTTCAGGGCATATAAAGAGGAGACCATTTGACCTGATAGGACTTGGGGCAACTGGCATGGTTGTGGGGAGGGTTAGGAATATTAAAAAAAAAAACAACCCAAAACCCAGTAACACATGAAAACATTCAAACTGAACAACACTGGCAAAACAGAGATGCCACAGGTGATTTCCAAGTGTAATTTCTTTCAATTACAAGAAATCTTGTAATTTCCAAGATTTCTGCCATGGTCACTGGTAGAAGTGACCATGCCTGACCACTCAGGCTCCATGCCTGGCCCATATTGCAAAAGCTGAGGGTATGATGCAGTTGTACATCTCACAGTTCCTCATGAACATGGCTGCTATTACTGAGATAAAATCCAACCAGTGCTCTGCATGCTTTAAAATCTCCCAAATCTCAAAAAATATAAGCTACCGACCAAATTAAAATGCAAATAATTAAGGAATTAGTCTTGGCTGTAAAAGTGAGTTCACAGAGGTCCAGAGAACTGCTGCTGACTGCAGAGTCTAACAAGGTTACACCCATAACTCACAAAACCATTTCCATTCCATCACAATTTGACAGTGTACATACACACAGGTACTCACACGTAAAGGAGCAAAGAAGGATGTACAATTAAAACAAGCTGCCTCTCAAGTGGAATGTAAACCCTGCTGTGACAGGACACAATTTCGCCATGAGAAACATCTCTCCCTGGAGCTGAACAAGTGGCTTTGTGTCAGCAGAAGGCCAACACCAGCTCCAGTGCTCCAGCTCACACAGCAGGGCTTTACATTTTCAGCTGAGGTCAAGACCTACGTGGTGACACTGCTGGATACATCACCAAATGCTGAAATGCAGCGTTGGAGCCAAGTCTTGGGGGATTATGAGAGAATTCCCTGGCCTGTGCCAGTGAGGTGGTGGCTCGTGTGGCTACCACTTGTGTGCTGGTAGGTGGCTCACACTCACCCTCAGACACCACCTCTTCCCCTTTGCTAATTTCTCAGGTACATTTCCACACAAGCTGATAGCAGTAATTGCTTTTCTGGCACTGCTCCATCCTTTCTCTCCAGACAGTTTTAGGCACAAGACTGGTAGAGGGAACTATCCCCAAGCTAACTGGGTGGCTGCTCCTCACACCACTAGATGTCCCTCTGCCACTAATCATTAATTCCCGTTAATTCACTCCCTGATACCCTGCCCGAGCAAAACGACAAAGCTTTCCACCAGTACCAGCCACATCCCTTGCTAAAGTCAACACTCACATCCTCTGGGAGCTGGCAAACCACTGCCAGCTGCTGGGTCCTGGAGTCAGTGCCAGCGTCATCACTGGCCAGTCCCCCCAGGGGCACTGAGGCAGGCTGTGCCAATCCCATCAGCCCCACAGACACAGCCAGGCAGGACTGTGCAGGAGCTCAGACTGTTCCAGAAGCAGAAGATAAGAGGACATACCTGGTGATGCTGTGAGGGCCATCACCCCATAGTAGGAAAAAGCACCAGCTTCAAACTTCATCCCCTCTTTCCCAGCCTCCACTTCTACTTTCCCCTGTTAAGGAAAAGGAGAGAGAGCTGCAATTAAAAGGGACCATGGATCTCAGGGCACAAGACCAGACTTGAGCCCTGAAAGATAGTTTTGCCTGACATCCCTAAGCAGTGTCATGGTCCCTGCAGTTTGTAACAGTGGACAGACCTGAAGGGCAACAGGCATTTATGCCCTGAGCTACCCTGGTCTTTGATGCCTTGTGGCCAGCAGAAGTCTCTGCAGAGGAGCAGGATCAGGATCACCACACAGCTTTGGCTGGTACTATTGCTCTGCTCCAAGTGTTGCCAGGCTGTTTTTCTTCACTGCAAAGTGAAAAAATACTCCCCCAGTAGCACAACAAGCTTAAATGTAGCACAATCATCTGGGATCTTGAGGCACTTAGACACTTTGGGGCACAGCTCACATCCACACAGAATTCCCTCTAAGACAAACACAGGAAGGGAAATGGGAGACAAAGTGTGAGGAGGCTGGCTGCCTACACCAATGAGATTCCCACAGAAATGAAGCCCTTACTGCTGAAGGAGCAGCCTTGGGGCTACACTGGTCTTCTTGATTTCTAGCAGTTTTACAGATTCCAGCACCCTTAAGATCCTGCTCTTTTGCAGTCTTGCCTACCAAAGAGCCTCAGTGCTTCCCAAGCTGTACAAAACTACACTACCATGCAAGTACACCTGTTTCTGATGTGGGCTCAGCCAAATGTATAACATCATGTCCTACACAGGACTCCAGACCAGAATCCACCACATCAAACATAGCTGTAAAACATCCCAGTCACTCTGGTATACAAGTAGCCAAAAACAATTGTCTTTTCAGTGGTGCCAGTTTTTCATGTCCATCCATCCTTACTGCACTGAGACTCACAGCACACCACTGCAGACAGAAGAGATCTCATCCAGCTTTCAGGCTGAACTACACAAAATTTGGAATTTCAGGCAAACTACATAATTACCTGCAATGCTTTTCCTCTGGCTAGGTTGGGAAGGGGAGACAGACTGTCCATCCCAGGTGTACTAAGAAGACTGAACATCATCTGAACACAATTAGGTAAAAATGAGGCCAAAAGGTAGAATTTATTTCTAAGTGTTTATTTCATTAAGCCTCACTTAAAATAAATAATCATGCCTTTAAATTTACAGTACTGGACAAGGGCAGAGAAAGGTTATAATGAACTCAACCTGCATGAGCCCCAATACCAAGTCAGTTTATCTAACTGTCCCACATGAGAAAAAGCACAAAATCTGCCTAGCAGGAATGAGTGCCCTCACAAATCCACTTTCCTGCTATCACAAGTAACAGCTTCATACAAATCCCTTTTAAAACCAATTTCACTCTATGAAACAAAAGTAGCTTATTTCTTCATTATAAGCCTTCTAAAAGGTACAATTTTGTCACCCAGGCAAAGACTGGATACACACAAGAAGAATATACATTTAATTGTTTACTGGCATGCATTTACTGTGAAGGCATTCTTGGTCCCTCAGTGTGAGAGAATAAGTTCAAGTCCATTTAAATAACAAAAGCAGAGTATTTATCCCCTCTTGATCCCGGCAGAGCCAACCTTGTTACCATTATTGTAGTATGTATTTACTGCAACATTCACTTTTACAAATGCATTATAGACCTGGCATGTTGTGTTTGCTAAATATTTATTGATTGCAAAATAGCACAGGAAGAACTGATTGTTCTTTTGTATTCCCATGTCCTCCATTTACATCTTTGCAGCATTACATCAGGAGGATTATCTTCCCTTTGGAACATTTCAGATTAACAATTCAGCATGTAAGAAACAGCAGTTAAAGAGCTACCAGTGGCTCCTCAAACTCTTGAAAAAGATTTTTTTTTAATATCAGAATTATGTTGAATCCATAATATAATATCCCAGTGCTCTCATAGCTGTTTATCACAGTGTTTAAACTTGTGCCCTTCCCTTTTCTATTTTAAAGACCATTTAAGATTTCAAGCCCTGTGTTAAAATTTCAGCTACAATGCCTGTGCTTTTACAACCAAAACTGATTTTCAGTTGTGCAGGACAGAGAAGAACCTTTCCAGCAAAATCTCTCTGAAAGGACTATTCCTGTTTAAATGGTGCTAGACAGAAACTAAATTTCTGTGTAAAGCTTTACCTAAGCCATTCAACCATTCCTGACTAGTAACAAAACCTGGGAGATGCCAGCACTGGAAGCAATCCTGTACAGAATACACAGAAAACACCACAGAAAATACCTCCCACAACACCCAGAGCTCCAATCTAAAAGCCATGCAAGTGCAGGGATCTCAGGGCAGGATAAAGGCTTGGAAGGGAGGGCTCCCAGGGTCTGCATTCTGCTGGGCTGCAGCAGGAGGTGACATCAGTTCAGTAGATGGCACAAGGCCCCCACTGAAACTTGTGCTTCTCACTACACCTCTACACCTACTACCTGAAGGTACAGACTTCAAAACTGCACAGAAAAATATCATTTCTCTAAACCATCAAAACTCCCCTGCCTCGTTCTGGAAAAGGAAAAGGCACAGCAGATAAAGTGTGCTGCCCAAATTCCTATGACGTGGCATTTTCTGCACCCCTATTTTCCAAGCAATGCCAATGGGGATTTCTTTGCACTGTCTATCCTTGGCATTGTGAAGGCATAAGTAACTTCTGGCAGATAACTGAAAGTGGGAAGTGCTTTCTATCCTTCACAACTGGTTTAACTGAGGGTGAAAGCAGCTGAGTGAGCTCCTCAAGGTTGGCAAGGTCATAAAGGAGGCAGGAGCAGTTCCCAGGAGCCACAGTTCCCCTCCCACATCTGAAAGAAGACAAACTTCAACAACTGGAACAGGTATAGAGTGGGATATCAGGAGATAAAAGGTTTTGCACATATCTACACAACCACATGTCTGACCTGTAAAATGAGAACAAAGTAGTCGACGGGCTTGTTTCGCTGGTAGAGGTAGTGTTCTGGGGCTTTCTTGTTCTTCTCATCATATTTCAGCTCCTGGATGACGTTGGGATGTTTTAGCAGCCTGAGAAGGATCTTCTCTGACATCTGGGATGGACCAAATGCTTCTACTTCTATAACACAAGATACAACTTGGCATTACACCTCAAATGCCTGGCAAGAAGTTAGCAACACTCGTTAATAAGCATTTGCCTATAAAAGACACACAGATGCAGAGAGGTCCATTATGGAATTGCAGGTTTCCTGTCTTTTGAGACTGTTAGATTTGTAAATGGGGGGAAAAAACACAGTAACACCCCAACTTCCATTACTGAAGCATCTTTCAAAACAAACAAAAATCATGTCTTCATCTGAAAGGGAAAAGAAAAAGATGGTCTTCCCCTCTTGAGAGTTCTGAGTCACGGAGTTGTATAAATGGAAGAGCTTTACAGTTGGGGCACAGAGAACCTCTGAATTTGTTTTTTCCTTCCCTAAAAGCTATTAAAGTCACTGTATTTATTGCACTTAATTAATTTTTTAAAAATAATTAATTAATTACTGCTTGGGGCCTATAAAGTTGCTCTAGAGAGATGCTCTACACAAATAAGACACAACTGGGACTGCCGTGGTTCATATGGGAAGAGTTACTCAAAGTGAGAGAAAGTACAGGTCAGTTCAAGCCATGTGGGATTAATGCCTGACACACAGAACACAATTCCTATCCACTTGATCTTCAGTGTTTCCAACGGGAGCTGTTTGAAGCAGAAAAGCTCATCCTTGTGTGGGAGAGGTAAGCCAGGGACGATGAGAATTACACATGCAAATTGATAAGCTTTCCCAACACCTCATTTCAGAACAGGACCATTAACAACCCATCATCTGCTAAAGACACTATTCTTAATTTAGAACTGAGAAACCAGAACGGTAGCTTTCATCTTTTTTAGCAGTGGCTTCACCAACAGACCTGTATTTAAGCTACACAATCCTTTCATCCACAAAACAAGTAGAGAAGCAGCACTGTAAGACTATGTCTGTTGAGCAGGTGTTTATGGAACTCCACCGAGTCTTGTACACTACATGAACAACGCCTTGCTTGCTGTTAAATCCACATCTTCCTGTTGAACTGCTTCCTTTCACCAAGGACACGCTCACGTGCTCATGAGCCGTAGGAGTCCGAGCCTTCTAAGGAATTACTGCCCCTCAGCTGAGATGTGATAACCGATCATGTACATATTTCTTTCAAGTCACAGAGGCAAAATAAAGCATGAAGAGAGACTAGGAGCATCTAGGCAGGCAGTTACTGCATCTTAGAGGAGGGGAAGTACTAACTTCCAAGTGGAGCTGGCAAACTTCAGACAAAGCAACTTTATAATTTTCCACCCATGAATGTATGTTGAACATGGCAGCAAAAGATGACCATCTGAAGGGCCTGCACGTGGCACATCTTTATATGTCAAAGAGAGACAGCACAAGCAATAAGAAGGCATTTTTCCACAAGCTCTCCCGTTTAAAGGCCTCATCTCTGAGGTGAAAGGACCAAGTTTACGACGAAAGGCAATACCAGCCGCAAGAAACCATTCAAGGCCCTGGTCTCTCTGCCAGACTGCCCACCCAAGGGCTAAAACATCAAGGTGTTCTGGGATGGAGACAACTGTCCTCTGAAACCTCTGAAGTCATCAACGGAGGTCACACAAGCCAGACAGAAATCCATTTTAAAGAGTACAGTTCAACCACCTGTTCAGTCTGCATTAAATGTGTCAGGAGAGTTTTTCACTTGGAGTCATAAAGTCTCATGGAACAGGTTTAGACCTTCCTGCAAAAAGTCCAGCATCTCTTTCTGGAGAAGGCACCTGAGTGCAATTACAGCCAGCTGGCCAGTGGTATCGAGTCCTCTTTGCTTTGCTCCCTGAGCTCTTCCTAATGGGGTGTACTTGCTAGTCGTTAATCTGACGGACTCTAGACATGCAGTGCGGCACTTGGCATTCATCCTTACCTTTCAGACCAATTTAAAGTTACTGGTCCACCCCTGGTATATGTCTCAGAGGGTTCATGCCGACACTGAACACAGGAGAGGAGAGAATTTAAAAAGAAAAACACAACAGTGGCATTATTTGTCACCCCACAAGCCAGCCTCCCTTCCCGCCTGTACTGTCCCACCCATCTCACCGGCCTTTGCTGACAAACTGCCTCCGAGGCTCTGGCAGGATCACAGAAAGAGATAACCCGCACTTGCCTGTTGCCAGGAACCGGTGCATTGCCAGGAGGAGCTGCGGTGATATTTTAACCTTCATCTCGCTGTCTGTCTGCTTGAAGGCAGAGAAGTCCTGCTTCCTGTCCCGATGAGCTACTTTCTTTTTCGTCTTGTTATCAGCTGGGGAAGGGAGGGTGGGAGAAGAAAGGAAGGAAGCGATTTCTGTTAGAACGGGGTCCAACATGAACCGCGTTGGCCGGAGTCAGCCAGGGTGGCCACGCGGAGCACGAGGTGCAGGCAGAGCCCTCTGCAAAGCCCAGCTCATCATCACACAGCCCAAAGCACAGGCAATCAGGAGCTGTGTGGTCCTGGGGCCTTGTCCTGCACAGCCACGCACCCCAGCATCTGTCATGTCTCTGTCATCCTGGTCAGGGGAAAGCTTCTGCTTGCAAACACCTGATTGCAGAGCAGCTCTGCATGTTACACTTCCGGTGGGGAGAAGTTCCGCTCAGTACTACTAAACATCAAAAAGTGGTGTTTTACAAGCAAAGCTGTGATAGCTGTTTTTTACATATACATTCCTTAGAAAATTCCCAGCACGTACATAGAGGAAATAGACAATAACTTATTTCTTTTGCTGTACCATTGGCTTCAGTGACTCTGCACAGCTGTGGCAAAATCTGCATGCCTTTGGCTGAAGTATTCCCAGTGTCTGGCATACGCAGTTTCTTTCATCCTGTCCAAACTTCAGCAAAAGCTGGCAAGGTGTACAGCCCAGAGGTGGGAATCTCTGACCACTTTACAGGCACTGAAGCCAGAATAAAGTACAAAATGGTTTCAGAAATTCAGATATGGGTTTTTGCCTGCTACTGATCCTGGGCTCCTGGACTCCTGCATCTTAAAACAGGCTCTGTGGTGAGGAATCTCCATTTGTGAAAGACAACATGAAAGAGACACAAACAACCCAGGAATTACCATCCACCTCCTGAGCTGATGCCCCAAAATGTTTAGGAAACCAGGTAAGTGGACAGTTACGGGTATGTTGGGGTATGGTATACATCAGTTCCAGGGAGAAGAGGTCTTTGTTCAGATGGCAGGGTGCTGCTCCTCTCTGGTGACACCACCTGTAGGGTGGCAGTGGCTATAAGCAGTAGAATGCTGTCAGAAAGCTCTGAGCTCCACAGAGTGCAGGAAATCCAAGTGTTGAGGCAATTCCTGTGAGCCTTCAGAGATGAGACATGGCTCAGGTTCTAGGGCCTTTGAGAGGGATCCTAAGAATACTGCAGCTACTTGTCTATCAGCCCCTCAGTCAATTGGTGTAAAATGACTGGACTTGTGAGGGACTGCAGGCAGCTCTGGCACACTGATTCATGGCACAGGATTGGGCAGGCACACAAAGAGGTGCAGGTGAAGCTGACACTGTGAAACTGTACATACTCCCAAGTGCTTGTTCAGATTTTGAGTTATACATGCAAAGATGATTAAAGCGATGCACTGGGAGCCACTGAGATCTGGAGCCTTTTACAAGTCCAGATAAATGCTACAGGCTACATAAGGTTCAGAATGGCTGAGTTTGAGGCTTGGAAATGCACAATACTGGTAATTTACAGGCTTCTAGATTTTCCTAAGTCACCTAGTCTTTTAGACATGAGTACATCTAGAACCTCAGCTTCCCAGGAAGCTCCACTCCACTACAGGACTATCACAGACTCAAAAGCAATACTGTGCTGACAGTAATTTACCTATTTGAGATATCTTGAGTGTATCCTCTGAGCAGTGCAAATCAGAAAGTTTGAGACGCTTGTTCCCAGGCACATGGAGAACAATGATGACCCATGTCCTTTTTCTTCTTTGAAAGCAGAAGCCTCTTACCCTAGTAGTACTTTACCCAAGACTTGGATTACATCAGGGACTGCAGTTTCTCTTCCAAAAGCAGGAATAGAAACCACTGAAGGGAGTGGCTATAGACTAAAAACAATCCCTGCTTTAGGAATATAGTTTGAGACAGACCTTATCTGTACTTGCAGTTAAAGGAAAGATGCATACCAAAGCAATGGAAAATTAATAGGGAAAAAAGTCACCTAGAAGCTCTCACTAGGTCCTACCTCTTGTAAGAGATAAGAAGAACAGAAACTGCTTTTTTCTGAAAAGCTCAGAGAACGTTATTTTTAAAGCACCATATCTGAGGTGTTTTCTCTCAAGGAGCTCCATCATTGCTCTCTTCAGGGAGGCAAAAATCACAAGTACAAGTGTTTGTCCTGAGACAGGGAAACATCTCTGTGCTTTTCCTTTGAAAGAGCTGTAACACTGCAGGCTTCACACTGCATTACTGGTACCTGGAAACAAGACCAGCATCACACAATGGGAAGATGCCTTAAATCTTTCTGTCCATAACAGTAATTAAGGTAAGAGACCTAGGCTCTAACTCAAATGATGGGCAATTTCAACTCCACTATTTTTTTCCTTGGCAACTTATCCAAAAATCTTCCCTCAAGAAAAACGTTACATGGTTATAGAAGAGCCACATGGCTTAAGCATTACTGGCACCAGCATTATCTTGGCTTATTTTTGCAAGGGATGGTCTTAAATTGTTCTTTGCTATCCAAACAACTATTGAACTTCTTTTAAAGCATAAGAACCAAGGACTGGATTGTGACCAATGTAACCGAATCTGAACCAGGTATTTCCTGTCTGTCCTTTCTCCAGTAAGTGAGATGGAGATGTGGGCACAGAAGTTATCCTGGCATGCTGAAGTGATCTCTGCTTACAAAGTGCTGAGATGCTGTTTGTTTCTCCAACATGAACAATGAGATGCATAAGGGATACTCTCACTGCAACTTCTGGTGAGAAATCAACAGATATTGCAAACATATTCAGTAGGTTCTGGGAATGTTTAGACTTCTCCTTCAAATCACAGGCAACAAGCCTGACCATGAACTCTGGGCTGAGGCAGAGAACTCCAGAGGATGAGTGGTCAAAACAAAATTTAGGTTGTGGTATCTCTTGTAATAATCCTAGACTTTGATGCCTAATGCATAACATGATGAATTATTGCATAAATTTCCTTGAAGGAGCCTGCTTGGACTGGAGACAGCAACAGAATAGGCAGCTTAAACCTCTGATCACCCATTCAGCTGGAGAGGCAGGCAGGTTAAAGGGCACTGCAAATGCACCCAGGCAATTGCTGGGGAAAGTCCTTGTTCTCCTCCTGTGCTTTTTGTCTTTAGGACAGAGATGACATCTGCAGTGAGCTCCAGACGAGACAAAGAGATGATGAAACTCATCTTCAAGCAGAAAGAGCTAAATAAGACAGGCCACCAGTCAAACCTGGACCAGAAAAATGAACAAGCAGTCTGTGCAGTCTAACACAGAACATACAGCTTTCTCCCTTGGGCCTCTGAGAAAGTTGAGAAATGCTCTCCCACCATGGCTAGAGCCATGGCAGCACAGAACAGATTCCTGCAGTGTGCCAACCATGAAAAAATGCTACAACTTTCCAGTACTAAGAGCCAAACACAATGGCAGCTCTTCATCACGACATGGGTTGAAATGTGTCAAGTGTCATGACAGAAACATCATTTCTCCACCCCTTCAGCATCCCCAATACAAAGTTTCATCCTCAGAAGTACTCAGTCTACCCAGATCTTGATGGGTCAGACATATTTAATAATTTTTCCTGCTCCCATCTTCTCTTTGCTCCCAGCATCTCTGCAAACCACAGCACAACTGAACCACATGAAGACATACCACACATTGATTTGGCACCCTCCAGAAATTCAGCTGCAGAGCTCAGCAGTGAGAGCAGCTTTCAGCAAAAACTGTAAATATACTATTGCTTCCACCTTAACACAGTTCAAATGTTTTTTCATGGAAACAACAGAAAGGCACAGCTCCAACACCAAGGTCAGCCATTTCATCAAATTTCAAGTTTCCATCAAAGCAAAACAAAACAATTTTAAAACTTCAGAACAAAGTGTAACAATGCTGCCAGATTTTTTCAAAAGCTCTTTTTTAAAGTAAACACCTAGTACAGAGCAAATCAGTCCAAGGGTTTCAAGCTGACTTGTTCTGAGCTGAGCAAGCCAGACTGCTATAATAATGAACAGAATCAGAGGTGGGGTTACTTACAGTGACACTGTAATATCAACACCAAAAATAACCTGCCTTAGCATGTAAATGGACAATAAAGCACCTTCAGTAAACCCATGTTCTCATACATGTTCTCATCACCAAACCAACTGGAGGTTGGCTGCCCAAGTCCAAACCCTCTCACACTTCCTGTGATCTTCACAGCTTCTTGGGGTTTCTGCTCTCTCCCTTACTGCTACAGTATCCTTCAGTTTAAACAGTGGAATGATCTCCAGTGCTTCATAACGAAATTAGAAGTTCTTCATGGCATTTAGCAGGAGTCACCCCCTAAAATTTCCTGCATCCTCCAGGAAGCCTAAGAAGTTTTCTTCCTGTTCTGAATGAGGACTTTTTGACAGTAAAAAATTACCCCAGAAATGAGAGTTTCAAGTGAACTCAATGTTCACCAGCTCTATTTTGTTAATATAGGAAGCCTCCAGGTAGTAAAATTAAAATTAAATTCTCATTTCCTTGCCCTCTAACATCCTATTAATGGGCAAAGCTTTTTTTTTGTCCTGAAGAACAACACAGCATGATCTATGTGTTTTCTCTTAACAAACAAAGTAGGGGGGGAATTGAAAGCATAAGCAGTGTCTTGCCTCATACACACGTAAATATCTCAAAGGAAGATAAAGACAGGATCTTTTTGGAGTATAAAAGGAAGTTTGAATTCAGCCTGCAAAAGCATTACATTGTAACTGATTAGCCCAACAATTCATTTGTGAAGGTATGAAAAGAAATCAATGCTAACTGGACTTCTGTGATTTACACAGTAATTAGACTGTTCAGCACACAGTGAAACACAACTGTGATTTACATGATCATTTGGGTACATAAATACTGATAAAATATCAACTAGGTACAGAAAGCATTTCAGGCAAAAACAAGTAAGTCTATCCCACAGTATAAAGTGCTCATTGGGCATTTGGCTTGGAGGGAGGGTAGAAGATGCTTGGGTTGGCCTGAAAAAATGCTGTAGAAACATTCCAATCCCTTCTGTGAGGAAAGAGAAAGAAAGCAAAGGACAGTTGAACAGTGTTAAAGATACTTAAAATTATTATTTCTACTATAATAGAATCTGGAGACATCCTTGTGCTGCACACAAACACATAGTGAAAAATAGCATCTGCCAGCAAGTGATCAAAGCACAGGTAAGACAGATGAAGAATGACTGAAAGGAAGTCCTGTATGCACAGGCCAGATTGTGCAGATGGGGGGAGAAGCAGACACTTTAGGTGACTGGCCAAGCTTTAATCTGGGAAAGAAAAGGGTCCAGATCTCTCAAGTTCCAGGTAATGGCTGACCTGCAGCATCATCTCCCTCAAAAGACATTAACACAAAGAAGGAAGGAGCTGTGCTGAGTGATAAAAAGAGAAGGCATTTAGGACAGGCTGGTTTTCAGCCCTGAGGAAGACTTTCCATTATCAAGATTTCCCAGTGAGTGACAGATATTCTAAAGAGACTCCATTCCTCTTCCTTGAGGCATGGTATTTGCCTGCCTCTTGCTGAAGTATGGTAGTACATGGACTACAGGCCCTTGAGGCAGAGGGACAATAGGGGAAAACGTGGGAGATCATTGTTGCAGATGTAAACCTTCCTGGTAAAAAGATGAAATAAAGAAACTTGTCCTGCTTCTGAATTAACATAGCCTAAAGGAGTGAGGTTACCGTGCTGCAAAAACAAAAATTACTTTGACCATCTGAGGGATCTGCAGGTCATTTTGTTAAGGAAACTTCCTCAACAATTTGACTATTGAGATTTTAAATCATCAACATATCATCTCTCAAAACACAGCTATAAATACAATTGTGGCTGGATGGGGTCTTTCTTCTCATCTATAAACAAACTGCAAATATTTCTACTCACTGTATAAATCTGTTTCATCCAGAATTTCAGACTTGATGATCTCTTCAATCACATCTTCTAAAGTGACAATTCCCAGGACTTCATAAAAAGGATCCCCTTCTCCTTCATTGTTTACTCTTTGCACTATAGCCAGGTGAGACTTGCCTGCAAGGAGACAGATCAGCAATTTAGACATTTTAGAAACTTCTGAATGATCAGAAATTACAGCAGAACTAGAGGCATACAGGTATAAATAAAAAGACAAAAAGGTTGGTGTCAGGCTTTATGAAAAAAGGGGCAAAGTTTAACAGATGCTTAAAATCACAATCTGATTTCTGTCTGAGATACACATTCCTGTATCCCATAAATCCACCTTATGCCCTAAAGGAGAGCTAAAGAGATCAGTGTTCTTGTTCTGATGTCTTTCCCAGCAAAACTGTCATCCTGGCATTGAATTAATCATATTATCTTGTTGTTCTGCTTCTTGTCTCATGCACTGGCAGAGGAAGGCCAGGCTGGAACCCTCCTTTGCAGTGAGATCCCATGGATGTTTTCCTCAAGCCTGGAAAAAACAGCAACAATGACCAAACCACAGAAGCACAGGGACAGGATAGACCTGGGGAGAAGTCAGCCCCATCAATCAGCTCCTCTTTTTTCCCCTCTCTTCCTCAAAAATAATTTATTTATATATTCCCCATATGGGGTGATGACAAGTTATTTAGGAATTAATTAATTAAAATATTCAAAGCAACTGTCTGATCAACAAAGATAGAATCAAAAAAGAGATTTAGCAGCAGTTCTAAAGATTCCTCAGCTGTGCATCATTCACAGTGAATTCCTAAAGTCCTTCCTGCCATAGGAATAATGATGGTAACAATATCATCATCATGACCCTTCAAACTGGCCTTGATACCTGCTTGCCAGTTTCTCCACTGCCATTGAAAACAAGTCCTTTGTAAAGTTGCATAAATCATAGCATTCATCCAAAGGGTGCACCAAATGTAAGTGGCATTTTGCAGCACAAGTACACAGACATTAATATGCTCTCTGGACTATCAGGAGGTAAGAAACAGTGTCTCACACTCTTTGCTGGTCTCAAAAATTATACTTATCCCCAGCTGTGGAAGACAACCAAAATAGTTCAACTTTGCTCAGACCCCTTTATAGGCAATAATGTCTGCCTGTTTTAAGATTCAGATTATTAGACTAACAAGCATTCAAAGTATTCCAACCCAGAGTTACTCATGCTTAAAGAATGAAAATATCCCGAACAAATTAGACGAGGGAGGAAAACTTATCAACTCCTGATATAAACATTGCATCAGGTCAAGTCAATTCACTTTGGTAAGTTTTTCACATCTGCTTTCCCAGGGACCCAACATAAGCAGTTAAAAACAAATTCTTGGTGAATGCTGTCTGTCGAAAGTTAAATTCTTTTGCTATTCCCAGCTTGTGATCATTTAAAAGGAATTTTCCAAAGCAGGGTCTAATATTAGACTCAAAATGAAGTTTCCATTCCACTTAGGCGATATTCTCACCAAAGTAACTACTGCATAATCTGATTGTCTTGGAGCTACTCGTTTAGATGCAGATGGACATACTTGAAATACCAACTACACAGCACTGCTGAGTCTTATCTTGAGGAGACTTTATTCTACAGCAAATTAACAGAAAGATGACTTGTGATTTTTAAAGTATCAACATTCATATTGTACTGAAAGTCTTTCCCTGTGCCAGGTTTTATGGGTTTTACTTCTCTGCATTCCTGGCAAGACTTCCAGCTCTTTCTACCGCTCAATGAGCAGCATTAAAGTGACTTCATAAAAACATGAAAGATTTGAGCACTATTATTACTGCAATTCCTCTGTAATATATTACTCCAATTATATTCTTTCAACATAACAATGTTAAGTAAGAACTGCAGCACAAAAAAAAAATATTACACAGACAAAACAAATATTCTAATTTATTTTCCAGTGCCTGCTCAGATAATAGTATATTTGCTTTCAAGTCAGAAGACGTGGCTCCTTCAGGAACCGTTTCTATCACAGACTACAGCAGCTCATTAGCACATGCTTATTCAGGTTCTTATTCCTCAGGATATCTGTTCTCACATATTAGTAAGTGGTAAGATCTGTTCAAGTGGGTTAAATTAAAAAAAAAAACAAAACCAGCCAAACAAAAACAACAAAAGACAATGCTATCAACTCATGTTTCAGCTTTGATCAAAATCATCAGCCTTTTCCTCCACTTCTGAACTGCCCATGATAATGTTGAACTAGGTGATGAAATTTGAACTTTTGAAAAGAACAGTCTTTCTAACAATGGAGTCCTGAACACATCTACAAACAACATCAGAGATTTATGAAAATGGGACTGGGGAAGGACCTGAGGGGCTGGAATACAATGGGAAGTTGCACACAAGTTTCATCCACAAAACAAGTTGCACGTCCTTCCCACCAGAGTGGTCCCCACCAAGAATTCAGCATCACTAAAATATGTTATGTTCTCCCCATTTGAGCAGCTGCAGGACTCTGATCCAAGCAACAGCACCTAATGTGAGATGAGTGACCAAAATCTGTACCAGCTGCTGCTCTCTTAAGCAAAGTGAGCTGGTAAAACAGGAATTATGGAGAGGTATCAGGCATTTTGCACTTTCTATGACGAAAAAGAAGGCTAGAAACACTTTTTTTTCTGACCCAGCCATAATCTTCAATTTTAAGAGTTTTTTACTTATCACCCAAAGTATCAAGACCACTGAAACTTATCATCACTGGTTTTTGGTGGGTAGCACTGATATTCAGTTCTACCCTCATTATTAAATAAACTACATGTTACAGAAAATTTATCTGCTGAGAAGAGATAAATTATCCACACACACAGTGACACTACTCTTTCTTTCCTCCTGACAGTCAAGTTTTCCTGTTCCAGGCTTTCATCAACCCAACACTTTGCTGGGGTCAGATGAATTTAAACCAATCAACTAAGCTGCCCCTAAAAGGCTGCCTTTTGCTCCCAAGTTTTCTCCGTCCTTTCTATTGGCTCCAATGCTCATGAAATTATTTGATGAGACAGACCAGATCTGAAAATTACATTTCCTGTGTCTTTGCAAGATAATTTTGACCCAGATCCAATAATTAAGAAATCACCAGACAGTGGAATACAGATCAGAGGTGGTGATGGAGATGTTATGAAGATGCATTCCCAGACTGGCTGCCCTCTCACCACAGAAGACTGCAAAATACTCTGCACGTATGGAAGTAATCAAGACATGAAAGGCTAAAGGAAAAGCTAGGAGGGCAAAAACCTCTTTATACATAGTAAAAGAGCACAACACAGCATGTGCTCAACTGTAAAAGTGGCCTGTAAGTAAAATAATGACTCCTCTGAGTGTTTGAAACAGAAACTGGCTACAGCTTTATTCAAAGACTTTATTAGGCCACTGACAATTGTCATACTATTTTATTCAATTGAAAAAGAGCAGTTTCAGCTTGGATTTTCCACTGCTAAAGACTTACAGTACATATCCAGTAAGGAGCTGAATAAACTAAACATCCAGCAGGTAAGAAAATCTGGGCTGCATATAATATTCCTAGGGCCTTGAGAGCAGAACACAAATTAAACAGAGAGAACAGGTGTAGGGAAAGTTCTGCACTTCACTGATTTTCTGGCCACAGCCTCTAACCACACTTCGTAGATGACATAAATGCTTCTTTAATCCCTTGGTTTAGGTGGTGATACCATGAGATTTAGCAAGTGGGCAGCTCTGCAAAACTGCCAGGTCTGACAATAAAGGCAGAAACTATGTGTGACCCACAACTCCTCTAAGGGCACAGACAGACAGTATTTGCTTTCTGCCTCAGTTTCCTCCCTGTATAGTGACAGTCAGTGACACCACCAAGGGCCTGTGTGGGGCTTATACCTGTCCATGGCCCAAGGTACCAGTTGTGACAAATGTTCATCTCTCAGTTACCTTCACAGGCAACTAAAGCATCAAGCAGTTTTGGTAAACATAAATCAGCCTGATCCCATTGCTTAAAACCCCGCTGCTCAGCTTAGATTTTGCTCTGTAGAACTTCTGATTAATTTATTCAGCTAATTAGGAAACATGAAGATGCTTAGTTAAATCTGCATGAGTAAGTGAACCTAGAATGAGCTCCTGGGAGTCCATGTGATTTACTGACCACACAGAACAGAACTGGAAGAAAGAAATGCCTGAAATACTCATTCTCTTACTGTACCATGACAATTTCTTGAGAAATATGTAGTGGGGGAAAAGTCTCCCTTTGATCCTGAGGCATTTATATGTCTAGAGCAAGGACCTTGAGAATACTGTCATGCAGTTCAAACCAGAGATGAAACAGGATCTTGACTCCATGAAGAGTTGTGCCATTTGGATGGAGCTGTACCCACCCCACTCTCACGTGTCACTTCCCCATAGACACACAGGCAGAAGAAACAGGATGGCAGACCCATTGTGGAGTTCAATAAATGCAAATGCAAAGTCATAAACCTGGTACAAAACAACCCCATGTGCTGGCACTGGGGACTGACTGGCTGGGTGAACACTACAGGAGTCAGCAGCGTGTCCCTGCAGCAATGAACAGGAACTGTGTGCTGACATCAGCACACGTGCAGCTGGCAGGTCAAGGGATTATTCCTCTCTATTTGACACCTGCAAAACCAACCTGCAGCACTGGCACTCAGTCTGGGGTTCTCCAGTACAAGACATCAAGAAACTGAAACAATTTTGGTGGATGGATCCTAAGAAGGACGCACAAGGAGAAGCAGAGGGCACTGCATTGGTTGAGTCTTGCAAAGAAAAGGCAAAAAGAAAGGACTTCAAAGTCTTTCTGTACCTCATAGTAGGCTGCAGAGAACACAAAACTAGAGTCCTTTGAGCTAGATACTGATGGGACAAGAGACAATAAATACAAATTTCAAGCATGGAGACTCTCTTTAAATAATGAAAACTTGTTCCTCACGAGGGTGGTCAAACACTGGAACAGGGGCCAGAGGGGCGGCGAAATCTCCAACTTTGGAGGGATTCAAAACTCAGTGACCTGAGCCAACTTCAAAGGTAGCCCGCTCCAAAGAGGGGGTTGGACCAGATGACCTCCAGAAGTCCCTTCCTAAATTATCCAGTGATTTTAAGAGACTTTGAAGGGAGGTCTGACTGAAAGCCCAGGCCAAACTTCATTGCTGAATTTTTATTCCCGAATTTCTAAAAAAATTTCGGTACATAAGGATATATAAAGACAGCAAGTTTTACTGATCTGGAATGTCACAATCTGGCCTTGTGTGTAACCAAATGTAGCAACAAAATGATACTACTAGCCAGACTATGCTGCAGAAAATTACAATACTGCTGCCATAGCTTTAGAGCAAACACAGGTTCCCAGGAATGAGTGATCCAACAGCAATGGTTTAATTCAGGGGCTCTGAGCAGTGAACTACAACCTGCAGTGATGTGTATAAGCTTACACTATGAGAAAGCACCTTGAAATGCCTCTATTTCTGCTGAAGGAGGTTTATGAACTCAGTAACTGGAAAGATTTGTAGGTGTTATTTCCCCTCTGCAAGCAGCAGATTTTACTAAAGGCCCCTGGTTTCCTTTTCAAAAAAAAAAATTAAAAAGAAAAATCATTGTTAAATCAGAGCTGCAGTAGACATTTATAAAACAGAAGATCCTTGTTAAGTCAGTTAAAACAAGAATCAGGCTAGTCCATTTTTGTTAAAACCAGTAATCTGAGTCTGTTTGCTGTTGGTTAATGCCCTGGAACATTAAGCCATAGCCTGTTTAATATGCCTTCAATGACATGGAGAAAAATCCCATGCGGTGTTTAGCTGCCCTTGAATTTGCTAACTAGCAATCTGCACTTCTGAAAAATCCCCCTGTTTAATCTTATTGGACTGTTTTTGTTTGGACTGATTTGTACAAAGGTAAACACTGGTCTGTCAGTGAGATTCACAGGTTCAACAACACATTATTCAAAACAATTTTAAAACGTGCTGTATAATTTATCCATTAAAAATAACTCCCTCTGGAGTAGCCCAGGCTTGCAAGCAATTATACCAAAGTAAAAAGTGTTTTCCTAAATTTCTTTTCTGCACCACAGTTCAAGGACATTAAATCTCCCTTCTATTAGCAGAAATTTGCATTCATGCTGTTTGTTTTTTCACTTTGATTATTTTCAATGGGGTAATCAGACTGCTACTTTCTCCAAACACAAACACACAAACTGGTGCACACTGTCTTTGGGTTCACAATTCACAGAATCAAGAGAAACCCAAAACTTCTGTAAAAACATAATCTAGGTTTAGACTAGACTTTTTAGATCCTGCTCTTTTCAGCAGCAAAACATATAATTTTTAATATATATTTGGGAAGGGAATCTGATAACTAGAATTCATTTAATACAGCCACACAAAAATCATCCAGAACCTCAAAGGAAATGAGTGAAAGTATCAGCACAACCATTGGGAATACAGTGATTCTCCTTTAAACCAGAGAGCTCAGTCTCATGCAAACATTAACTAGAAACCACAGCAGCCTCACAGGAAAATAAAAAAAGTAGCACTTTAAATAGACTCTTTGTGTTAAAGTCTATTTAGTGGGAGGACACCAAAAAAAGCAAAAATCAGGGAGAGTTTCAGAATGACTTCCTGACAGTGAATTGTATTTGTAAGGAATACTTTCCCAAGGGAAACGACAGAAGCTCAGTTACTTGCAACTTTGAAAACTTGACTGGACAAAGCCCCTAGAAAGGACTCAATAATTCTCCAGTGCCCTGTGGCATCACAGGAGTGATGAGCTAACATTTTCCATCTACACCAGCCTAGCAGTCGGTGTAGGCACTCCAACTCAACTGCTGCTGCCTTCCCTTCAATCCCTTCTGCTAGGACCTTGGTGACACACACTGACAAAATTAATTTGCTTTGCTGCTGCTTCTAAATGTGAGAGCACAGCTCTAGAAAGCTGCAGCTTTACCAGCCACTGAACCCAACCAGGCAACCAACTCAGATCAGAAGCTGAGAAGTCTTCATAGGTACACCAGTAAAAGAAATTAGCTGGGAACCAGAAATAATTTGAGTGTAAGGAAAAAATTTCAACTCAGAGCTCTATTATCAAAGCAGAAATCAGGGAAGAATCAGATGTGAGAATATTTAGGAAAAAACTATCAAAAGGTGTAGGCAGGCATCATGAATGAAATTGAAAAGTGGAGAGAACAAGTTTCAGAAGCTCCTTGAACATTATTAATGACTCCCTTGCCATGAACAGCATGGCAGTGCTTGCCAGGCAGGCAGTGCTTTTGCAGTAGGGAATTTGTGCTGAATATGGCTGGGGTTAACAATAACCAGGGTCCATGAGGGTGTAAAATGCACACCACTAGCTCAGCTGCTCTCAGTGTTGGCCAGAACTCTGAGTTCAGCCTAGTAAATGAACAAACACAAGCTGCTTCCCAGAACTGGAAGCATTTTTCTGTCTTAGAGAAGTATCCACTGGATATGAAGTAGGAGAGGAAGAGAAGGAAATCCTAACACTTGAGAAAGAAATCTCTCCCAAAACCAGAGTATTTTTGGACACCTGTCTGAGGTTCTAACCTGAGTAGAAGGTTGTGACACCAGGACACTGGTAGCTTGAGATGAAAAACAGGGTGGAAGTTTAAAAACAAAATTAATTTCAGAAGTGCAGCAAACTAAAGTTGAGAGAAGAAGTGGCAACAAGAAGAGAAAATAGTGAATCTGGAGAGAGGCCTAGGACTATTTGGACTGACACAGAACAAAAAAGTTCAGATAAAATTTAAGGCAAGCAAACAGAATATTGAAGTCATTCTTGGTCATGGTTCAAGTCTTCCACATTGGATTCAAAAGATACTGAAGTGTGACTTCTGCTGATGTGATTTCCCCCGTGCCTCCACTTCCCAAGGCAAGCAATGACCTTTTGGAAAGAAGTGTAAGAAATGCATCTCCTTACTGACCTGCACCTCCACAGCACAATCAACAGGAATTTTTTTTAGTGTTCAAACACCCTAAAAAGGAACCATACTAATTTTATTACTTCCCTGTTTGTTCAAGATTGTCCCACTGATTTCAGCATTCCTGCAGGGATGAAGAGCAGGCTCCGGCCAGCAGAAGTGCCGCCAGCAGAGGGAGTGCAAAACCTTGGGTTTGCTGAGCTCCAGGCTCCAGGTCCTCCCCAGACCTCAGCCCAGCAGATGGAGAGAAGAGGTCCTGGGTTCTGGCATCGGTGGGGCCTGGCTGCTGGCTGGATGCTGAATCCTTTGAGAGATCTGCCCTTCAGCCTGGGATCCACAGCAATCCCCTGTCTGCCATGGCCTGTTCACCATCTCCTCCTGCAGCTTTGCATTGCTGCTATGACTTGTCTCAGCCCAACTTCCTCCGCCTTCTTGCCCTGGGGGGACAATTTCTTGAGCCCTTCACAAGGACTCAGGAGAGAAACTCTCAGCTCCTTAGTCTCCTCCAGTCCAACAGTCTGCTACCACAAACCAAGAGTTAATCCACTAAATGAACACAAGAGCATCAAGAGATGCATGTTTATGAGCAACAAAAATAGAAGGCAATCCAAAACAACAATGAACTCGGATGACTTTGATGTTCAGGTAACCAAAACACACCACTGACAGAAACAACAGCCTTGTTCTGTATTACTGCAGCCAAAAATCCTACTGATCTAATCCGTCCTCTAATCCTGCCTCCCTCAATTCCTAGAACAGACTGGGTTTAATTCAGGGAGCTTCTAGATTTTGGCATCTACACCATGGGATTTTAAATCCGACAAAGGTAAAGTACTAGAAGGCACAACAGAAACATGTTTGGACATTAGGAGAAGGTTAGCTGAGGCCAGCATGCTTACATAAGGACCTAAACTGTGCTGAGAGCAAAGAGCATGAGCTGCAAAGGAAGAGCAGCATCTTGAGACTGTGGGTTGTGAAAGGAATTGAGGGCTGGATATACCCATTTTTTTTATTATTATCATCAGCCGCTATAGTTTACTTTTAGTTCACTATTTAGGATATAAATTTAAAAGGGTTCTTGTGTTACCAGCATCTTAGTTCATTAATATTCTATTTTAATGACTTGTTTTACTTCAGGCCATTTATATCACATGCAGTTTGCAATTCCAGCAGCTCCAAACCCAGCCTGGTCGATGGCGCCATCAGATTTTTCAAGCTCAGTGCAAGGCTTTCAAATTTATACTGTGGTAGAAGCCGGAGGAAGATTAACAAAAGCTACCCTGTAAAGTTTCTAAATTGGTGACACCACCTTCAACCAGCAGGATCTGTACAAGCCCAAGAGCACTTAGGTGTGTGCACTGCCACAGGTCCCGAAGCTGTGGGGTAAACACACCCCTAAAACACAACCAGTGCAGTGACCTTGACTTTGCACAAGTGCAGGATCAGGGCCACGTGAGCTCTGACACTGCACATTTGTTTCTCTGGAACACAGCACGGGCACAGGGATTCACACACTGCCATTGCAGAGCAGCTCCTGAGCCATGCAGCACAGCACCAAGGACACTGCAGCAATCTGCAGGCACAAGAAACACAGCCACCTTCTCCCATTGGACTTTGGTTTGGGTCAGGTCCCATGGTGGGTAGCACTGCAGGAAGAGCTGACACAAAACTGTGCTTCACACTGCCAGCAAATTCAAGGGGAAGGGGGAATATCCTCTGGCTGGAAAGTGATTCTTTTAAAAATAAAAGTATGGCACACCTAAGTGTAGAGAAGTGCCAAGACACGCACAAAGTTACAGAACCAAGAACTTCACAGGAGCAACCGATTTAAACTTTCATAGGTCACATTTTCACTTTGCTTTGGTGCAATTTGAGCTAATGACACAGATCACAGGAGGATCCAGATCCATGCCTCTTCAGCAAGAACATGTACACAGCAACTGTTGTGGATATGGGGGAGGGGGGATGTAATTTAAACCACCCAAAGACATAGTGGAATTGTCCGGCACCAAAGCAGAAGGACAGAAGAGCACCTCTGATTTCAGAACTGGACATCACAGATATCTAAATGCCTGCAAATTACAGGTTTTTTACAAAATAGTAACACAATAATATATAGAGAAGGGGAAAACCCCTAATTTTGCATTTTGCTAAGGATCTAAGGAGATTTTGTGTTACTTTTAAAGCCCATCATGCAAAGAAGCCAAAAGAATTGGTTCAAATGCTGACTCAACATCCCCAAGAAAAAGAAAGATTAGAGAAAACTGCCTTGTTTGAAAGAATGACAATTCTGATGGTACATTAAAATGCATTCTTACTCTTTTCCAAGTAAAAATGTAAATTGCCTGGCTTTGTTCCCAGGAGTTATCAATTACTCATAAATGTAAGACTTTCAAGTGAATTAGTAATACATCATCATCTTTTCAAGCACATAAGGCAAGATTAATTTTCTGAAAAATGGCACTACTGGGTCATATTTTAGAAATGGGAACTTCAAGGATCAATCTCCATTGCAATTATGCTATTAATATTTTTAATTACTGACTTGATACCAAAACTTCTTAAAGTTTCCATTTGTGAACAACAATCTAATTAGTGTTTTTTTGGGCCACCCTGCATAGCCCTCTGGTAGGCTGAGTTTGTCCAGAGCTCTTGAAGGAGGAAGGAAACCTTTCAGATAAGACAGCAAAGCCCTGTTCCATCAGCAACAGCCACTGGAGAGAACTGGAGATAAGGTGAAGTGAGTCTTGCCCCTGAGCAAGAAGACACTGGAGATAAATGAAGAGGAGAAAAAGGAGTCTTAAGAGATTGAATTTGTGAACTTGCCACTTGCTATTTTTGCTGTGATGAAGAATTCCTTTGCTCCAGAAGACTAAATCAGGATTGCTCAGCAGTTTTCCAACTGCTGGGTATTGATGACACGGGATGACATGTGACTCACACCTATATTACAGTATTATTCAAATTATCCTTGTCAAATAGTTACATGAAGTGAAGAGCTGTAATATTTTAGTGACATAACAGGAATTCTGTGAGAACAGTATTTCATTCATGATTATTAGCTCAGGGAAGATGTAGTAGAGCTAGCCCTGTTTTCTTTATTATTCTGCAGAAGTCTTTATCATTATTTTAGCCCCATCAAAAACTAATTTGAATGAATTTGCTCACAAATAACCTAAATACCAGCTTTAATACCCCTGACTTCTGAGACTGTTTGACAATTTTATTCCAGAACAAGCTTTGTGGCATAATGTCTCATAGGGAACGGGGTTATTGATTTAAGCAGAACACCTTTTCATTTATCTCCTCTGGCAAGGGACAGATCTCATCTGTCTTTTTAAGACTGTTCACCTTTGTTTGTAAATGTGTGCGTTAGAGCATTTCTTTGATTTTGCCTAAGCCTAATACTTAGAGTTGTCTAAGCTCTTACATTCTTATACTAACACCATGTAATAGCATTGCATGCAGGTATCTCAGGACAGCAAGAGCTCTCAAGTGTCTGTCTGAATCTTCTGGTATACACAGCTTTGATCCACTCACATGATGCACTCAACAACTCCTGCAACACTCTCAAGAGTTACAGTGAAGTGTAACTCCACTAGGTTTGGAGACAACCCCAATTACCATGGTTGAACCCACTGGCACAGGGCAGTTTAGCATCCCTTGTGAGGGCAGAGGGTGAATTAAAACTTATGCAATCCATACAGCTTTGCCATAAAACTGTACCCACACTAAGAATGCAAAACCAGCATCCCTAAAACACTCTGGCCATGGAAATGGCCTCAGAGAAACAATGTCCTACAGCTGTGACTTCTGCCTTGCATTTGTTTATTTTTAGCTAGGATTAGGCTGAATTCTTCTACATCCCAATAAATGCTAAAGGAAAACAGCTCCAACTTCTGCTAGAAGAGACATGGACAGCTAGGTCACGCAACACACAATACACATGATGCTTCACTGCTACCCTCCGTGACTCTTGCAAATCCAAACATTCTGGGTACACCACAGCAGCACAAACCCCAACCAGAAAACCAGTCTACTAGGCTCTGAGGACTTGCAATTAAATCCATAGTATAAACAACAGTATTTATCTAGAGTAGTAACAATAGCAGAACCCATCTCTGTCACTGTATGTGGTTCACAAGAGAATACCCATGGACTGGGGCACGAGAGTTTGGAAAACTAAAGATTCCCAGCCAGCCCCCTTCTTGGGGTCTGCAATTTTTGAGCTTCTTCCTGCATCTTCTGTTTTTTCAAGAAAGATCCCTCCACAAGTGCAGCTAGAGCCAGGGGATGTTGCCTGCACAGAACAGGTCAGGGCTGAGCTCTCATCTCTATCTCAGAAGGAGCAATAGAAAAATCTTCTCTCTTACCCACAAACCACATTTTCATGAAACTTACAAAAACATGGTATTTCTGACTTCCATACATTTTTAATTGCTTTTAAAGCTATGGAGGACTAAGGCAGGTAAGGAAAAAAAAAAAACCAACAAACTGATGAAAAATGAACTACACAAAATCCCAACCAAACCAAATAAAAACAACCAGACAAAAAAGCCTCCACTAATCCCCCCAAGCAGCTTCCTTCACACAGTAGCAGTGCAGACCCCATGCCAGTCTCCAAATGACTGAAGACAACAAACTTCAAAATGTTGGGTTTTTTTCCACTTGCAGGAATAGGTTGTCATTCCTTCACAATAATAAAGAACAAAACCCAAACAAATTTACTAGAAAGCCATGAATAAAAATTATTATATAAACCCCAACTTCAGACCATGCACAATTTAGTTGAAACACCACATATTTCTGAGTAGGGCTCAAATACACATTTAGTCTAAGTATTATGGACTATGTATGATCCAGTGCTCTGCATCTCAACATAGAGCAGGTTCATTTGTGAAGGTCCCCATCCTTCCAGGAGCCTGGCTACAGTCACTGCATCCCTGTCCTTACAAGGGTTAGACAAACAGACCCGTGAGCCCTGGCAAAAGGAAATGCATTTGGAGTTCACAGAGAGGCTATCACTTGGCTATTTCTGTAATGCCTGCATCTAAAAAAAGATCCAGTTCACACAAGTAGCTATTTTACCTTACTGTCCCACAAGATCTAAATGCATTTTTTCCGATTACACTTTCCCACCATAAAATACACAACAAAATGTGACACATATTTTTAAATATTCCTATGAAAGGATTTTGCTTATATATAGAAACATGAGTATATATGGAAACATACAAAACTCCGTGTTTATATATAGATGTCTCCTCACTGTATAACTAATATTAGTTCATGGAACTGAAGTCACACACAACAACAACAACAAAAAAAAAAGAATTAAAAGTTCCAGGGAGCTTTGCCATAAAGTACACAAAGCAGAAAAAAACCTCTTGGATTTATGATAATCTCTGCATGAAATGCTGAATGGTAAATTCCCTTGAGAACTTCTCTGACACAAGAAATACACAACAAAATAAACAAACTAGGAGACAAGTCCAAGAGGCTCTCACTGAAGAGACATCTAGTTCACTCTTTCCCCTTTTTTTTTTTCTCCTGCATTCCAACAAAATCTGTCATGAACCAGGAGAGAGGCACAAACAGGTCTTCCTGGGGTTCTCTTCTAAAGCTCATCTCCTGGGGAACAGACCATCAGCTTCCCTAAGATACAGCATTTCAAATGACTACCACAAGTGTTGCCCTTTTGAGAGTGCTCCACACTGCAATGCCCCTCTGTATGAAACAAATGTACTTTGGTAGTTACACGAAAGTGACTAAAGTTCTTCAAGACTTATTTACACAAGTCTGAAAGGTTTGACTTTTACTCTAATTATTCCTCCATGGTTTGGTGTCCCCAACACCACATTTCTTGCATTTAACCAGAAGATGAATGTAAAATTGACTAATCCATTTCAGTATTTAAGCTGAGGGAAACAAAACCAGCAGAAAATATGAGAGCCATTTTTTAAAGAGATAAAATCTGAATACTTTCTCCATGCCCCCAGGGGAATTAGTAAAATGGATGAAGAATAGCCCAACTCTCAAACCCATCTCATCACATCTGCTCGAGCACTATCCCATCCACTTCAGTACTCGAAACTGTCACAGGAGCCTGTTTTAACACAGCCCAAACCCCCTGCCTGAACACCTTCCTTGACAAGTACAAAATCCTGGCTTTTGTGAGAAGGAGAGTTTTCAGCAATAAAGGCCACACACTTTTGCAGTAGTTCCACAACAATTACCATCAATAAAAAGAACACTTGCATGACATGAACAATTAGCAGATCAAGGTTTTTTTCTAAATTAAACTAATTTAAAGCACTATTTATGGAGCTCAGTGGAAGGACTCAAGCAACAGCTGTGTGTAACAGAAGTGGCAGATGGCTTTACAGAAATTACAATATTTCTTACCATCTTTAAAGGCTGGTGGCATCTCACCTGCTTATTTCCATGACAACTGGATTCCCTTCTTACCAAAAAGCTGTTGATGCTAAGTTGTCTCCTCTTTTTCACTGTAATTGCTGTTGCAACAAATAATTGTAAAAGCCAATGGGACTGAGAATGAATAAACTCAATTGTGCAACTGAAACAGTAACATGTCAGGGTTTTCTTACCAAAACTTTACAGATCTCTATCCACTTTCACAGCACTATGACCTTCTTAACGGCTGGAAATTATTAATTACATAATAAGTTCAGCTATTCAGGGCACAAGGCAAGGATACCACTCTCTAACCTAGAGCAAGACTAGATCAGTGTGTGTGACCACAGAACAAGAATAGTTCTAGATCCTGGGACCAGGAGCTGCACATCTACCCAGCTTCACAGGAACACCAAGTTCTTTCAAGACCACAAGTGATCAGGAGCTCAGATCTATTATTCATTGAGATGATGACATGTCTGGCAGAACAACAGCTCTTGGCAGAACAGTAAAATATTTATGCAGTGTAACAACTCAAAGAAAAGGACTTGCCAAATTGACTGCAACAATGGTCTTAAACCTTTTTCAATTTATGGACTGCTAAAAATGCTCAGTGGGAATGCAGAGCCCTCTAATACTGAGCTCTCTACTGACAAAAGGCTTATTGTTTTTAAGATACCTTTTATTGAGGCATCTGAAATAGTCCTTGGACACAAGCTAAAAAAAAATAAATTAACCACACTGCATAATTTTCTGGAAAATATTAAGTAATCTTCTTTACAGTATACAATAACCAAGACATAAAAGCCTGAAATCAAACTGTTACAGGTCCCTGCACAATAAAGATATTTTTCCTAATGACTTTAGCTTGAGGTTACATGATGAACATGGAGACCAGAGTGGTCAAATCATGGAACTCAACAGAAGAGCTGCAGGCCAGAGAGAGCACAGAGTGCTGGCCACCAGAGAGCCCTGGGCAGAAAGGGAGAGCAAACACAACCCTGAGAGGAACACTGAGTGCTGGATCCCACATGGCTGTGTTTCTAAGGAAAGCTGAAGCTGAAATTAGGGACTGGAGACAGTGGTTTTGTTAAAGGCAGCATTTAGAGAATTATCAACAGAAACAAAATATCACAGAGGGGGAAGAGAAGGAAAGGGAGAACTCTGAGAATTGCAATTTAGATTCATGTTGTTTCCACTGTGGGAGCATTTGAATCAGTGCTCAAACCACCATCTCTGCCCCAGCTCGTTAGAGTACCCAGTAATTTGCCTGCTCCTGTACAGCAATCCACATGGGAGCCATGGCAATGCAAGAAGGAGAAAGGCCAGCATTCCCCAGGCTCACTGGGGGCAAGGGAGCCGTCGGTGGAAGGAGCAGGAAGATGATGGCAGGGAGAGTATGATTGTTTCAAGCACTGATGTGCTTCATCACATGTACCCTTCCAGTAGATATAAATATCAGCAATATTGGCCTGGTGGCGTGGACATTGTGAAATGGCAGCTTCCTGCCAGGATCACAAGAGATGAGATCTGAGGGAAGGCTTTGCAGATAATGCTAGGAAACGTTTTATGAGCAAAAGGACCAGTGTGAAAGAGTTTGTGGCAGAGAGCACAGCTGAGGTTGATGCTTCTCTAGATGTGCAGGGGCAAGACATTTAAAATGGTACAAGAACAAATGGGAAGCTCTTGGCCACCCTGCATTCACCTGCAATGACAAGCCCTTGGTTCCCACCCTCTGTCATGTGCCTTAAATTCCTCACTGCATTCAAGGCAACATGGCACTCTACCCTTACACCTCCCACTTTAACACCTTGCCATGAAATACCCTTTCAAAAGCCCAGACTGAAAACAGCTCCTTCTTCCCTTGCAATGGGTCTGAGCCAACCTCTCTGGCAGAGCAGAGAGCAGGAGGTCCAAATCTTTAATCTAGAACAAGCATTGATCTGCAAGCAAATACTATAGCAATGTCTCCAGCAAAAAGAGGAGATGTGTTTTTCCAAATACCAGGGCTAGTAAAACTTGATTAGCAGAGGAGGTCTGAGAGAAGATTGTGGTGCTCCTGGGAAATAGTTTCAAAAATGGCAAGGGGAAACACAGCAAGCAAGTAGCTTGAGAGAGATTTCACTGATCTGACAGGAGAAAATGACGTCTTAGAGAAGCCTGCTGTTCTCAAAGGAGACAGAGAATATCTTCAATGTTTAAGAGATCATGAAATGGTTACTGGAATGAAAATGTGTAGAAAGAAGAGCATGAATACAAGTGAAATTACCAGAAGTGCTAACAGTGGTATGTGAGTTACTCTGGAGGATGAGCGTACAAAGCACCAAGATGGAAGTTAAGAACACGCTAGGACAAGAAGGTAGGACACAAGCTACAGTTACTTGCTGAAGCAGTTACTTGCTGTATTTGCTGAAGCAAATAAGATATATCAAACCAAGAAACCCCCTGGTCATATGAGTGAGTTGCCCATGGTGTTATGCCAAGCTATTCAAGAGAAAGTCTCCTGGACCATGTGAACAATGAAAGCAGCCCTTTTTCCATCCATTTCTCCCAGAGTATTTAAAGATTTGAATTTTCCCATCTCATTTTTGGTTCATCTCTCTCTTCCTATAAATAGAGAAGCAGCAGTCCATCCATCTCTTCTTCATCTTTTTTGGTGGTCTAGCATTGCACAGATGCTGGAATGTTTTTCTAGTAAATGATAAGCGATGGGAAACAAGTCAAAGACAAAGGACAAGAGACCTTGAGCTCAGACAAGTAGGAGAGATGGGAGCTTTCTCCTCTTTCCCAAGAGGCAGGTATCTTTTCTCTGGACTAAAAGGTTTTGTTTTGGAAACAAACGTATCTATTTCTGTCACTTCCTTCAGACATTTAGTCTTCATGGGGCTGATAGTAAGACTGACTATGATGTCTGAGAATGACAATCTGGCCCCCAAAAGAAAGCATTTCTAATCCAATATGAAACCCAAAGGAAACACACCCCTGCTGCTAGGCACACGTCTCAGTGGACTAACGCTGTGATCTGTGCTGTGTTCCCAGAGCCTTTACTTTAATCCCAAGTCCAATAATCGAGTTAGCACTTTGTAAGGAGAGTTAAAGCCCCTGGGGTTTCTGCCGAGCCGTCAGACAGTGGAGAGGCTGAGCTGGACATCAGCAGGTGGTCAGCTGCCATGGGAAAACAAGTGTGGTGTGGGCAGCCAGACAGCTGAGCAAGGAGCTACAGGAACGCCTGTAGTTCTACCCTGACCCATAGGAGGTCAAACACACCACTGGATGTTCCCAAGAAAAACAAAAACATGAACAGAAAAGGAAGGGCAAGCCACGGTGAAGGAAGAAAATGCCAAGACCGGGCAGTTTGGGCTTGGAAGTTGCTTCCTAAGTCAATGAGCCCACTTGGAGAGGCTTTAGCACCACACAAAGGTATCTCAAGCTGCAGCCCTGCTGTGCCACAACAGTGAAGAGCAGGATCATCCACGTTAACACAGCAATGTCTTTGATGGATAGGGAAGGAGCTGAGCAGAGTGGCAGTGGGGAAAGCTAATGAGTTCCAGAAGATCACAGCCTTCCATCCCTGCTTAAAAATAGCAACTGTGGTCAGGGGTTTGAGACAGAGTCCAACCACAGTATTTGGATGCAGATTTTGAAACCACAAGAGGTCAGAGTTAATTGACAGTTGGTCATTCAGAGGTCCTGGGACAACTTAAGAATCGACAATGTGCTGTAGAGTCTTGCTGAAGTTAGGCTCTGGTCTCCCATTCGGAAGATATAACAATATCCCTGAAAACAGCAGTCCTGATCAGCACCCTTCCTAGGCTTACCTGCTCAAGACTTGGGGGAAACAAGAAAATTTCCCACTAGCAGCAGAGTCCTGCAGAGCATGGTTGCAAGAGAGGCACGAGAGAAAAGCTTTCAAAGTAGGCAGCAGTGGGCAGGTTCTTTGGAGCTGGCAAGGCCACTGACTCTGGGATAGCCTAATCCACTAACAGGTAAATCCCTTCCACAAAACATTCCTTCTTGACTGAAAACACTAATTTGGCAACCAAAGCCCCCTGCTTTAGAGTAAGAGCTGGGGAGGAATGTGACCTGTGGCTCCTGATGGGAGAAGGCCCCAGCACATTGAGTACCAGACTGAAAGCTCCCCAAGCCTCAGTACAGAGGGCTCTCCAGTGAACTGTCCCTGCTCCACTCCAGTGCAAGATCATTGCTTGGCAGGAAGGGCATTGGGCAGGCAGGAAATTTGGTGCTTGCTGTGCTCTTTAAGTACATGGACTAGATGACCTTTAAACATCCCGAGCCAAACTATTCAATGATAAGGGACTATCTCTCATAAGACTTGGATATGCAGGAAGAAGGGATTGTGTATGGGGGTTTTCACAAACATCATCCCAAGTATAAGGGTTTAGCCTGCTAGTTCTGAGGAGGACAACACAGAAGGGAATTCATTCAATAGCCTAAAATGAAAGGCAAGAGACTTCTGCTTTGGATCCCATTTCAACTTATTCCTGGACATTGCTTGTACATGGAGTTAGACCCCATTGTAGGATTTTCAGGTAAAGAGAGAGGGAATTACAAATGTGTCACTGATAGCTGGCCAGCCCTGGGATCCTCCCAGCTCATTAACCCCTCTGTTCAGCTTTTGCTCTATGAAGTGCAAGTCCTGTGTAACAGCACTAGGTTAGCAAAACAAACAAATCAAACTTCACTGCCTGAGATTACTGAGGCACAGATACTCTCTCCTCCATATCAGAGTAGCCAAAATTTGGCACACACACTAAACCCTGACAAACCAGAAAATGTTAAAAATTACTTTCCCAGGTGGGATTTTCTATCAGACAGCTTATCCAAAATTATGCAGAAAGATGCTTTTTGGTTTTTTAAATTTTCCAACATTTCTCTTTGCAGCTCTCTAGGAAGAGAAGGTTTGAATGCAGGGATATGATACACTGCACTGTAGCCACACTGATGTCCTTGAATGGAGATGTCTCACTCCCTGCCCAGATACAGATTCATGGGGGTAAAGGGATGCAGGGGTAGCAAGTGCCCTGCAGGACTGCTCATTCACCATCCCCACTTGTACCAGCATGGGCATGAACTCAAAGGCAGGAGTGTACAGATAACTCTTGCAAGGAGAGTTGGTCTCTTGCAAGAGAGGCTGGTGGTTTAGCTTACAGAGTGATGGAACAGCCCCTTACCAATGCAAATGTGTGGTAAGAGAAGTCACTGGACCTGCTGTGGCTTCTCAAGTGTGCAGAGATAAGCTTTCTTATCAGGCCTAGGTCAGTATAAGATTCAACTGTTGTCCTAAAAGAACTTTCACTCACTCAGTCTCACATCTTATTTGTTAGTAGACACAAAGCATTTTTCCCCGCCTCAACAAATAACAATTCTCAAAGTGTTGGGAAAAAAGCAAAACAGAAGAAATCTTGGGTTCTGAGTCATCTGGGAAAAAAAAGATCACCATTTTGACTCACCACTAGAATAGGTATGGAAAAGTACTGGGGTGGCCATGGTGGGACTGACACAACAACACATAAAAAACAGAATTTGATATTTAAATCACAAAAATATGAGGAGGACCAAGGATAGAAGTACACATACAAATACAACCAACCACATTTCAAATTGATGACTTTTCTTTACACATACCAGAATAAAATACAATTTTTTTTTTATTACTGTTCCTTCAAAGAAGGACATGCAGTAAGCTTACTATTAACCATTACCAAGAATTTTCTGTAATATATTGGTATCTGGAAGCAGCAGACATGTATCAGGTAGTTATCAATTGCTCTGTTGCATGCAGTAAGATGCAAGTCCTTGTTCTCTAACAACCTGCAAGATCAGCTAGGGCATGTTAAGGGCTCTCTGCAGCTGCCAGAAGCAATTTAGAGCAAGACCTTCTGAGAGAAAACTCACACTATTGAGACAGAGCCCTTTGGAAATACAGTTTAAACCACCACCATTGACTCTGGTTCAGTTTTTCTGGTAAATTTTCAGGGAGAAACAATCTCCAGTTGGGGCTGTAAGAACACTCAAGAGCTGATGAGAAACCTGTCATGGCTCACTTGTCTCTAGCAGGATTGTAGATACAGCCCCTGATTTTTTTTCTCCACGTTTCTAGGAATTTGAGCTGCATATGAATTTTCTCTCCTTATAATCCCTCACTGGAAATGATCAGAACTGCTTGGCACAAGCCAAGCAGTTGGGGGGAAAAAAACCAAGGCACAGACAAGGTGCAAACTCTACCTCCTAGCAATAAATGTGAACTGAAGAGGGGTGAGAGGAGACAAAGGAGTGCTCTACTTGAGGGCTTGTAGACCACTTCTTCACTTTTAGAGTCTTCAGTACTCAGGCTGAAAGCTGCAGAGCTGCTCATGGTAAAGAACACATATACAGTGGTAAAAAGTTACACTGCATTAAAGAACAGAGACAGAAATTAAACAAAGGAAAGAACTATCAAGTGGACAAAACCAGGAGCTCTCTTTGCTAGCTCCACTTCTCTAAAAATAACACACCTCTAGGTAAAAAGAGATAGGAAAGCCTCCAGTCTGTGTGAGAGCAACAGCACAGTATGTCAAACAATACAAATGTTCACACTTTCCCTTTAGTAGAGTTAGGGAGCAACAGATTATAAGCAAGAGTATGTGTGCATGTATAAGTCTGCTTTCCAAATTCAATATCCCTTCCTATGCCCTCATGAATTCTCATCAGCAGTTTTCTATTTCCACTATGAAGGGCTCTAGTGCAATTATGCTCAGTTACTGAAAGCCTCTTTACTCTAATCCTCTTCTTAGTTTCAGAAAGCAACAGCATCAACTGATACCTGTGAGCTTAGTCTCCCCCATGGGAAACAATTTACAGAGCTCATGGCAGAAAAACACACTCAGGACATCCCCATCTACACCAGCTCCCCTGTTCACCTCACCAGTGCTAAATACCAGATTTCTAATTGTGCCAAAACCAAATTTCAAAGCAAAAATTCACCATTTTGGCCTTTTAAAGAAGTAAGCTTTGAACAAAAAACTAATGGAAAATGTCAACTTACACATACTGCTTTGTCCTCTTTTTAAATATTTTAAGCTATTTAAAAAATGAAGTTATTTGCCATGAGGCTGGTGGGAAGACGGTGCTGAAGAGGGGCCACTGTGCTGTTTGTTACTTTTGGCGTGGTTGTTGAAACCAGGCCCTAACATGCATAATTATGGGGTAGACTGAACTCTTCCCTGACGAATTTTCACCAACCATGAAGCTAAAGGCAAACTTAGGGAGAAATATAAACAATTCTGATACAAGCAACGAAATTAAGAGAGGCAAGCAAAAGTTATAAGCATCTCAGAAGTTCTTTTGTGAGTTATTAGACCTACTGAATGACTGCAGTTTTCCCTTTAATGCAGAGAGCACTGCAGGTATTCAAGCCCAGCTGTTTAACCCCTGCAATGCATAGTGACCTTTTTGTTTTCCATTGCTCTTGCAGTTTTCCAGCAGTTGGAGTTCATTTGGGCTAATTACCTCAACATGGAACTGCAAATGGAAAATGTTGCCAGTAAGTTGTTCCATTCACAGCCATTTAGTCTTGCACTGCTGGCGTCAAGGTGCACTACGTTTTTTTCCTGTCTCCACAGGCACAGAGCTCGCGGCCGTCCTGCTCCCAGCGGTCATGCAGCCTTCCAGAAGAAGTCAGTGACCTTCCAGCCAGAGGACTCCACCCCATCCACATCTGTATGTGCACCCTCTCTTCACAGCCCACCCTGTGCTGATACTCAGGTGAGGGACGCTGAATCCCAAACTCCCCAACCCACGATGGAATCAGCACTCCTTGAATCTCACTGTGGAGGAACAGCATTCGCTCCAGAGCCAAGATGTCACTGGGTTTCCATCATAAACCTTAAGCTGACCCTCACTTGCAAAATGCACTAATTTATAAAACATCCCATCAACGAGAAAATTGGTAGGTCTGACTCGGCAATGGAAAAAAAAAAACTCTTTCCCATGAAGATCCCAAGTTAACTTGAAAGCTGGCTTTCAAAAAACAGAGTCTGTCTACTCAAATATCTGCTTGTGGGTTTGGACCTAACTTTGTGAGATTTGTCATTAAAACACAAAATCATCGATGCTTTAAACTAGAATTTCTAAGCTGTTTTTTTAACTAAGATGGAAGACAAAATCAGCATGGCTTGCATATCCCCAACTGCTCAATATCAAAATTTCACTAAAATGCACTTTTGCATTAACGATATTACAGGCACCCTTGTCAGAACAGTAACTTTTGGGTAATCTCAAGCATCAAAAGAATAGCTAGAAAATTCCATTTACTTTCCTGGAGGCTGACAGTTTTCCTCTTTCTCCTGAAGAAACTGAATCAAAGCATAAGCAGACTTCTGTCAACAGAAAGAGCCCTGCATTCCTCTCCAAAAAGCTCCTACCTAATGTTTTGTCCCTTCTCCTTGGGAAAGGATTTCACCCAATTGTTTCCTTCAGAACACAACTCTGTTCATACACAAGGTGCAAAACTCCTCCCTTGGAAGAATCCACTATCAGGGACCTTAGGTCAGCTAAAAAGGAAAAGCAGAGCTATTGCCTACAGCTGGTCCTGTAGAAGTCTGGAAAAACAAACATTCAATTAACTCACAGGATCCAGGAGAACTTCATGAGCTCTGAAAGGAACTTGTCCAAAGCCACCTCCAATTCTCCAGGAATGTCAGGCACAAGAACATGCTATTCAGTGATGACAAAATGTGCCAGTTCAGTGTGGTTCCAGGGTACAGAGTGCAGGAGCCAAGCAAGGGGGAAGCACTGCCTTCTTCAACACATCAAACATCGGAGAGCCAGGAAACCTGAGGTCCAGACAGCACCTGTCCAGGTACTTAACTCCATCCTCAGCATGGGAAAGGCCATTTCAGCACTAAGAGCAATTGCATTTATCAGGCAGGCACACAGCCTGAAATGCCTTGGTTCTGCTGCAGACCATAGAGTCTACTCTGCAGCCTCTTTACAGCTACACGGGGCACCCAAATTAAGACAACAAACTCCCTCTAAGACAAAGACTGCAAATGAAATGGTCATTTGCCAGCCCTTGTTAAGAGCCCTCTCCCAAAGTGATGAGGGCATTTAGCATTTAACACACTGCTTAGCACACTGGGACCAACAGAACTCTTTAAATGGCAGATGGTCTCTAAACCAACACTTTATATGGCCCCAGTCATGAGTCTGGAGGCTTGCCTGTATAATTCTTGGTAGAACAAATCTGTGAGATATTTGGGTAATATCTGACACATATTTTCAGACCCTCACATAAACAGACAATAAACTGAAAAAGACAGAAAGCTGACACCTGGGCAAACGAAAAAAATCAGGCATGTTGTCTGGGAAGTACCACCTTAACCTTCCTACATACATATATATTTGAGATGAAAGGTCAAGAGAAGTTCTTTAGATGGCTGATATTCTCAAAAGAGAAACTCCATTTGTCACTCATGATTGCAAAGCAGTTTTTATTTCCCATGTTGCAGATGATCTCAGCCTGCATTTCTCTTTATTTAGCATCATCTATATTTGTCCCAGCAGCACCAAGTGGAAACTTTCTCCCCTGTGTTATTATACCCCTCAAATTCTTAGAAACAGCCCTCAGGTGCCCACTCAGCACAGACCTGCAGAGTGAATCAAAGGAATGTGTGGGCTGTGCTCAGATTCAGCTACAGAGGCAATGTCACAGTCTGTACCACCAGCACTGCATGGCCATGTGAGGGACATTTAAAGCCATAATCCTGTTTTTTTTTGCCAGTCTATGCCAAGCCCATATATGAATTTCTCTGAGGACTTATGTGGTTTTGCTAAATTCACACCAGAACCCAGGCAGAGAAGTTACATCTTTGCTACACCAGCATTTCACTTAAACCATCTACACAAAAAGATGTTACTGAAACTCCAGGTACCTTAGAACTTTCAGCCCCATTTATAAACTCTTCAGCTTCTGATCACTTTTTGTTTTAGTTCAGGTTGGCTGTCAGACTTTCATACATGGGGTATCCTGGGGCTAACAAGCAGCACTGAGCCCAATGGGTGCAGAAGTGTAGCTTATTCCCACTAAAATCCAAGTGTGAATGTAATACAGTGTACAGTGGCTGAATGGGAAGCAGGTGGACATACCCTTCACCATCTGTAATCCTACACAATCACTCCAGTTTATGTCTTTCTGTGCTTCTTTAACTACTTCCCTACAGATGGCACTGTACCACTATCCAAAATACCCCTTCAGGGAAAAACAAGCTCAAAACAACTTAGATTTGTGCTGAGTCACCAAAGAGGAGCTGAGTGTCCTCCAAGGTTCCTGCTTTCTCATCCAGGTCTTTTGAGGAGGATCTGCAGCATCAAACATTGAGAGATCACAATGCCTTGTACATCCATCCTTTTCTACTGTAGACCAGGATGGGATCTAGTTGGGAAATGAGTCCTAACACATAGAAATCCTTGCTCCACGTTTCCCTGAAGCATTTGGTCCCTACCAGTGTTGAAGATTGGATGGTGGATAGAATAGACCTTGGTTATGACCTTGTCTGGCAATTCCTATGGGAGGCAACTAAGAAACCTCCCAGGACAGCAGCCTGTGTCCAAAGATTTACAGTCAGGGCTGCAATGTCAGTAGTTGGATGAATGCAATAAAATCTGCAGAATCCTTTTTCTCAGCAATTGTTTTACATCCAATAAAACCACACTGACTAGAAAATAGAGCAGTAGATATTACTCTTTGCTCTTGGTAAGAAGAATAACTCATTGGTTTGGCACTTCCCAAGGCATGCATGAAGGGAAAAAGCACATGGCTCAAACAGGCTCATGATTATTAGCAGCAAATTCAATCTATAGCATATTTCACTAGCTGCTTCTTAATTTTATTGCCTCTGAGCTGCACAGATTTATGTGATAAGTATTTCATCACAGCCTACCATAACTATTGAAATCCTTTTCTTTTTGATTCTCATTAGTGAAGGGTGAAACTTTGCCCTTTGCACATACGGAATTTCTGCAACTTTCCAAAGAGAATAATTATGGCCAAGGCCTTTAAGTGTTCAGTTCAAGACCCTGAAAAGAAAATTAAATTCAGAAAGTATTAGAGGCACCCTTAGAGATATCCCTACTTTGTTGAATGTCAGGGCATCACAGGCAATAAAATACTCCTGCTGATAGTATTTTTATCCATATCTACATCAAAAGCAGAAGTTTCTTGGATGGTATCTGTCTAGGCTGTGTACCACATTATTATGAAGTGAAAATAAGATTATCATCTACTGAAACTACAAAAGAAGATTATGATAAAAATGGTAAGAGTATATGGTTAGGATTAACTGAATGCCTACAAATTGCCATCAGAACATCAGTTTCAATTACCAGAAAAGAATTCTAGCAGCATTGTGTCTGCAACATCAGCACTGGCTAAACTTGTGATCCTGTACTCAGAGTAAAATGAGGGGGAATGCTCATTCTACCTTCACTGCTCTGAGATTACTCTTGATCAGGAATAACCCTGCTCAGTTTCAAAAAATCTAAAGACATGGTATAAAGTCAGATTTACATCCATAGATCTCCTGGTAGTAGCATCACAGCCTACCACTTCTTTCAAGAGGCTTTAGCAACACTGTTCAGGGGCCAAATAACAACTGCACTTATATTACAAAATGCAAAAATCTATTCCAATCAAATTCCCAAAAGGCATTGTAATTGAATGCTACACAGCAGTTGGCTACCCTGCATAGTTCTGTCCCATCACCTTCAGTTTGCCCAGGTCTTAAAGAGTAATTAGACATGACAGGCTATTCACCTAGGCAGGATCCTGAGCTGCAGCTAAAAATGTGAGTTTGCTCCCAACTAGGAGCTTATGAGCAGGTAGCAAAAGAGGAGGAAGTGAGAATATTTCCCTTGGTAGGAAAGCTCCTCCTTGGTAGGAGTGATAGGAGCTTATCCTCTTCTTTCAGTTTGTTATCCACTGCTTGTGATCAGCTCTTTCAATATACAATACAGCTGAATTTACTGTTGGTCAACAGCTGCTTTTCCTTCAAAATCATAATGCCTGAACCAAATGCTCACCAGGGAATACTAAATGAGTCTTGTCTTCCTAAGCATTTAATCACAAATGCCACAAATGAATAAGCAGCTAAGCATAGCTCTAATGAGGTTGTGTTTGTCTGGGAGGTTTAACTGGGTATGCAGCTCACCCCCTCAGTAAAAGCAATTTTCTACTCCCCATTTTCCAAGGTGATAACATTGGTCTAAACACTAATTTGTTTACAACTTTTATCTTACCTTTTCACACAGTAGCAGGACTGAGTTGTTATGTGGCATTTGCTATAGACAAATTGTTTTACAGCCCCTTTTATAAGCACCATCTTGCTGTGATCTTGATCCCACGATGGATTGCCATGCCATTCCAGACCTGACTGCTGTAAGGGTGAAAGAACCTTCCCCACACCTCCAGCAGAAATACATCCATGGCCACTTTAGGCCAACTCATTCTTGCTCTAACATTGTTCTTTACTCGGCTCTTTTCTCAGGTCTAGCCTCCTTATTCATTACAGAGAACAAATATATTGATTTTTGTCCTTTGTTTAGCTAGGCTAAACAAGGAAAGCTTTAAATTCCTTCATTTCTCCATCCCCTCACTCACACTGGTAATCCAAAGGAGGCAGGTAGGTCACCAGCTACAGCTGTCAGAGTTACAGATGGATAACAGATCCTTGGAGTGATGGAGCTAGAAGCACTCTGGATTCCCCCCCTTGTGCTTCTCAGAAACCACCAAATCCCAAATCTGTAATTTCAGCTTATATTAAAAAACCTGGGTCTCTTTAATGGAAAGTGCATTCTCGTGGCCCTGAGTGGGTAGAGGATGACTTCATGCAATTAACAACTGAGTGCAAAGCTGCAGAAAACAGTTTCTTGAATAAGCTCTGGGGAAGATACCAAGCTTGCAGACCAGTTTATTCAAAGGGTTCACTTTCCCTATGTGCCTGTCAATGCCCATGCACTGACAATAGTCTCAGTATGGGCCCCTCTACTCCCCACTGGTATTGGGATTTGCTGAATAGCAGTGCCACCCCAGCTTTAAGCCTAAACTCTCCTCAGAAACTGGACCATTCCCAAGATTTCTATAAGTACCTACTATGTTGCAATTCCCTCTCACCAGAGGCCATACCTACCTTTCTAGTAACTTCAGAGTTCAATTCTCTCAGCTCCAATAGATTACTGACTCAGATCCCACATTTATTTGTTTCTGACTCTACATTTTCCCTCAAGGTATTTAACCTTGAGTTTACAGTTTAACACTCACCATCACAAAGTCCTCCTGCTCTTCTGTCAGATTCTGGTTTTTACTGCACTTGATAAGATTAAAATTCTCAGCTCAGACAAACAGGAAACTGCACTAACACCTCCATCCCACATTTAAAACCAATCATTTTATCTTTACCTCTGATGCCTTAACTAATTACAGAGCCACATAAGCAATCTCTTTTATCCTGCTGCTGCTCACTACTATAATTTGTTGCTTGTAGGACCCAACCTCCCTTCACAAAAGCTCTGTGAAGCTGGCTTAGCACACACTGTCCATCAATGGCTCTAAAGAGTGCAGTCCTTAGTTCCTTATCTGCCAGGGTTTTACAGTGTTCAGAATCACACCCTGGTACAGCATCTTCCCCACCCCATTTCGTTACCAGAGAGTAACAAATCTGTTACTCCTGCATGCCCTGTCCTTGCTGCTTCTTCCACCTCCCTTAGCACATCACAGCCACTTTCACAACTGCCTCTGAGGTAACTCTCTCACTGCAGTTTTCCCCTTGAGAAAGTGATCTAAGGAAAAGGAGCTAAGGATGAAGAAATCATCACTTCCAGGAGCCTGGACCAGGGAACAGCATTATGTGCATGAACCACTACCACCTGCTGCCCCAACCCAGCTCTTTCCAGATGCCTAAGGGTGATGTGACCCAGCACAGAAGACCCACTGTGACATACACTGACAGCCTGACTGCCTCCCACAGGCCTGCATCATTGCAGGAGCTGTAAGAGTTTGCTTCTGTCTTTCACCCTTCATCCTTTAGCTGTGACAGCACAGATTTATGCTTTAAAATTCAGAAGTGAAGGATTGTGCAGTGAGTGACAGGCACCAATAGAGGCTATGTCATTCAATGAGACAGAAGTGCTCTGCATTCCAGCATTCCTGGCAAGAGGAGTGTCAATGGTCCTGTTGCTGCTCCTGTACTGGGGGCTGTGGGGGGGCATGGGGAATGAACAACACACAAAAATAACCATTAGAGAGGGATATTTTTTTTTAATCCAATTCTATTCCCTGACTCAGTTTACAGCCTCCAGACAGTGATATTTGTATAACCAAGCTGACAGAAATACAGGCTACTGGGGCAGGTTTCTCGTCTCACTCTTGCCATCAAGAGGTGTCTTGACAACAGATGGTGCTGGGATCTGTTGAGTCCAAGCTTGAGACTTGCGTCATGCAATAGACTGAAAACAGCATTTTTATTTCCCAGAAGAGTATAGACAGAGGGAGCTCACTGGGGCTCTAACTCCAGTTCTCTCCAGTCCATTCCCACTGCTGTTATTTGCATGTTGACTACACCCATCAGCCCCAAGCCCTGACCTCCTGTGCCAAAAGGTGACAGCACCACTACAGGACATACCCTCCTACGGACATCCAAAATAAGTCACATTGTAACTTTCAACACACCTTCTGCAGCCCATAAAAAGAAACCCAAATCAAGCCATTGAATACCTTGGAACTTAAAGCACCATGAATTTTAAAGGGAGGCTGAGGAACATAATGAACATATTTCAGCAAGGCAGCACTTTCTAAAGTAATCTTGACTAACCTTGCATCGTGTTTTTCCCCTCCAGACTGCCTTAAAGATTCAAGCAGCTCATAAAGTCCAATAATGCATTTGGCATTGATCTTCTTACTCAAAACCACCCTTAAAGAATGCTTTCTGCTCCGTTAAAGCTGCATTAAGACCTTCATTTTAACAGTGGGGGCTCCACATCAGCTCTGAAAGAATTTTACATCACTGAGGTTTCTTTTCTGGTGCCTTTTTTTAAATGAAGAACTTGTCATTACTAACCTTGGCATTTTTATTTCTTTGTAAGAACTCTTAGTATTGAGAGGAGGAATAAATTAATGGCACTATGCCTGCTAAAATTACCTATGGGTGACTACATTCTAATTCCAGCTGCAATAGTGTTATGAAAGTAGATGTTTGCATCTCCTGACTTTTCCTTTGATATCCTTTTAATTCCATCTAGAGAAAGACACTGGACAATAGTCTAGCAGTACTTCCCAAGTGACAGATGGCTTTACTCCATGAGTAGTTTGTCTCCTTGGAAGCCAAAGGATACCTTGGAATACAAAAGCAGTGACCTTCACTTCCTTCCATCCCCAGAGGGGAATGAGCTTCAAACAGGGATTATATAACAGGTGATCAAAAAATCAGTGCCAAGCAGACCACAATCAGACATGGCCAGTCCACAATATCTATCTTTACATGCTGCCTTTTATGGATGTAATTTCTTGAGCTGTCAGAAAAACAAGTGTTTTAGTAAAGCTTAACAACTTCGAATTCTGTCCCAGCAGGGCTGTCAAACCCTGCTTGTAGCCTGAGGATGTTACAATGACAAGTTCACACAACTTTGCAAGAATTTTCTAATTGCAGGGTCCTGTTTTAAATCAACTTTAATCCAATTTTATTAGCTAATGTTTTCATTCAACTGATGGGATCTGTCATTTTCATAGTTCTGGGGAATGTTCAAGATTTGATGGGAAGCTGGGAAAATGAGATTTTTCTGTGAAATGGAAAAAAGAGTTTTCATCACTAAATTTCACCAGAGTTATCAGTTCTACAGCATTTCCAAAACACCTGAACAGGAATATCAGTGAAAAATTAATCTGGTGCTACAAGGCAGGCTTTCAGCAGTAAGCAGTTTTTATCAGCAGGGTTTTCTGTGTTGTTTTCAATCATGAAAGTTCTTTAATTTACCAGTCTTTGTTTCATTATAATTAAGAGATAAACATGGGCCCATTTTTGTATTAACTTACTGCACAGATACACTTGAAACAACACAAGCACTCATCACACACCCAGTGCTTTCAGTAAAAGAATTCCAGTGTGGAATCAGCCAGAATGGGGAGGAAGTACACACATGGCAAAAAAAGATTTGGAAAAATATTACAATTCCAAACTCCATTTTTCCCTACTAACAGGCTATCCTTTCAGTAGTTACATACACAATTGACCACAAGAATGGGCACTTATTTGTGAATTTTGTTACATCAGTCTTACGTGTCAAAATCCCACCATGTACTCCCCCCCCGAGTTTAATGAGCTGATTACTAAAGGCATGTTAGAGGGCCTAAGGAAGCTGTGTTCCCAGAGCTGGAAGTCCCCTGCTCCTCAGCTGGGATGCAGTGACTGACCTCTACACATTCTTACCCCATGACAAAGCAGAGTGCCATGGGTCTGACAGCACACAGGAAAAGGAGCAGGAAAAGGCCTTGAGCTTGCAGACATGTTGCTTTGGTCTCACCAGGAAAGAAAATTATTTAAGGGCACTTATACTTGTGCCCCTGAACAATTTATTTCTTTTTGTGGACAAAACAATTTTGAATGGAGAGGCAGCAAGTAAAGAAAAGAGCTTATGGGTTTGTTACAGGCAATAAGAGTGCAAAGATTAAGTCCTTACAGGCTCCTACACAGCAGCAGCATCTGGTCAATGCCCAGTGAGGAGAAAGAAAGTTCTGTTTATACATCTCCTGTGGAATAACAGCACTAGCTTAGGCTTTGGTTCCAACACATTATTCTAATGCCCAACACCCCCAGATTTGCAAGACAAGACCCCAAAGGAGACTGAACAGATGAAAAGATTTCAGAGTATTAGTGTGGCTTTTTTGTTTGGTGTCTTCCAGGTATCATATCCCCAGCATGAAATGTGGAGGTCTACAGCCAGAAAAGCTAGCAGCTCACTCTGCAAGATGTAAACATGCATTAACAGAGCACAAATATTCCTCCAAGGCACACACACAGTAGTCCCATGCTCTACAATCCAGCATTCCTCTAATCCACTGAGAACCAAAACACAACAAGCAGGCACAACCCAGTTTGGAACCACAGCTTCCATGTGTATCCTCCCTGCAAAGAGAAACAAGAGAAGAGATTGTCTGCAGAGGTCTCCTCAGAGATGTAGGACAAACTTGGAAAAGCAGTAGCACTCTTCAGGGTCATTTAAAACGCTTCTGGTCATGAAAAAAAACACATCAGTCCTTAAAATAAGGACATGTTACACAGCATCTTGCTCCTCTTTGGCTTCACAGATCAAGATTTTAGCAGATACCTTGTGAACTGCTACAGTTGTAGACTAATGCTCCATGCTATTTTAAAGCCAGGATTTCAGAGTTGCTTTCAGAGACTACAAAGCAGGGGGTCTGGCTTCAGCAGTTCACAAGGCATCAGCCACTATAATCAGATAGAACTTCAGACAGAGGAAAAGAGGTATCTAACTCAGAATGAAAATTCCTATTAAGAAGCCCAGGAACTGAAACTCCATTCTCCTCAAACTAAAGAAACACAGACAGCTCAAATAGAAAACTAGGTTCTCTGCCATAGATGCACAGTATTTGCTTCCAGCCTGGGTGGCATTAAAAAAATCCAAACATCCTGGATCTTTAAATTACTGGGAGACCTCTGGCTGTGGTTTCAGATTTAGCAACACGGACAGCCAGGCTAAGCAGCCATCCCTCTCTGTCCCAGTATCCTCAATCAGATGGCTCAGTGCTCACACAAAACACATCTGTTTAAGGAACAAGTTAAGCACACCTTACTCCTCCTGTGTTATGAAATAGTGTTTGGGTTTTTTAAACTAAAAATTTGTATCAAACTAGAAAGAAAGCAGATTTGAATTTACATGCAAAAGATGACAGCATTTAAGCTTATTTTAATAATTCATGTTTTAACTACATCAGATAAATAGCCTTTGAATGTTTAAATTCACCTGGACATGATTTACATTTTAAAACTGTTGCATCAAAGAGGAGATTTTGTCTGCAGGGAAGGAAGTGAACTTGTCTGAAGCGTATGATAATCAGCTCTTGGAACTAGCAAATGTCATCATCTCAATCCTACTCTTTTATTCATGGATGGACTTCTCTTACTTTTTTACCCTGTTTTTTCAATTCCCAACTTGATTTCATTTGGTCATTAAAATTCAGAAATCAAAACAGCCTCTCTGTATTACTTTATATACTCCCCTATGATGTCATGGTCACCAAAATTTGCTTTACTACTTCAAACAAGTTCTGTTTCTGAGTGTTCAGCCAGTGACCTCTACAAATTCAGTCAATGACTTTAAAACTTCAGCAGGACACATGGACTATTTCATGAGTGTAGGTCTCATTAAGACAGCTAGCACTATTTGAATAGGTTGGATCACAATCAAAAATCCTACTAAGTACAACAGGAAAGATTTGAGTTTCAATTTTTTTTTAATAATAGATATTTATGCAGTCTGCTCTGAATGCAATACAAATATACTTTAATGAAAAAGTGCTTTATATAGAAAAATCCATCAGAACAATACCACAGGCAGGCAGCCAGCCATAGACTTGGCATACATCTTGGCAGAGGTCAGTGACCCCAACACTGCTTCGTGTTGGTAAAGCTCCTTAGTTTGATCCCTCTTCTCTAGAAAATCTGCCAGGTTTTTGCATAATTCCCCCTTCTCTCCCAAGTATGCTGCCCTCATTCCCAATCCCTTGGTTAATTTTACGTCAACTTCTGGGAGAAACAATGGAGAAACCCCAGTGGGCAACAGCTCCCTGCAATCACTGCTCCTAAGTGCCCAGCAATTAGCAGTTGGCAAAAAAATGAGTTCTGGCACCAAAACCTTTGATTAATATAATCTTCTAAGGTACAAGAGAAATAGTGAAGTTGTCCAGGATTCTCCTCTAAGGCCTGCAACAGACATCTCCTTGGAATTGAGAAATCCAAGTTCAAACACAACTTATTTGTATGGGAATGGTCACTTTTACACCTGACTATCATCATTTTGACTGCAGCGCCCTAAATCCGGCTTCACCAGCAGTTTCTCTACAACACAATGCAAGACATGAGTTAGTTATATCACTGGAAAACTGATTCTTCTTTAGCAGCCAGAAGAAAGCTACTTGCTCCTTAAGGCCTGGGGAGTTTAGGCTGTACAAAGGTGGAAGACAGCAGTAATTCTTGCACTGACTTAATTTTTAACTTCACAAATAAATGTTTAACCTTTCATGTAAACACATTTAGAGTATATGTAAGATCACATACAACACATGGGCATACACACACACACACATGGACACAACTGCTGGGCACACACTGCTAAGATTCAGCATCCATCTGAATTGAGACAAGTTAAAGGTTATAAAAAACATCAAAATCCCAACATGCCCCATTCAGTTCTGCTGCAGAAGGGATTCAGCTACACACAGGCTGATGGCAGACACGGCAGACATTGACTTGTCTGACCTCTCAAAGAGGACTGGGTTTCTCAGGGTGAAAAGCAAGGGCAGAAAAGGTTCTATTTTAGTCTCACCCACTCTGAAAGTGTATTTAATACCTCTCCTGTTACTCTCAGCTCTCAACACTGAAATGAAGAGTCTTAGTGGAGCCAAAAGGTGGCAGAGCATTCCAGAAATATGACTGTAACAGCAATATCCAGTACTAAGATATGATACTGACCCGTGAGAGATTTTCAGGGCCTTTTTGTTGAATTTTTTTTTTCTTCCTGCATCATGAGTGATGGTCCCTACAAATCAGAGGATTTCATTTTTACACAACCCCAGAGAAGCTCTGACTCAGGGAAGAGCTGTTTCCCACTCCTGAAGGGCTGGGTAGCACACAGACCCCTGTTCCCAGCAGCCAGGCAGCTTGCAGGAAACCAAGCTCTGGCTACAAAGACTGGAATGTGTAATTCCATGAGTGTTTTTGGAAATTAAGTGGGAGGTGGATATCAGCCATAGTTAAAATTCCCAAACAGATGAGCTCTACAGCAATAAATAGACTGCATGCATGAACCCAGCCTTGAACCATAAAAAAATGATGGTCCAGCAATTGGAAGGAGTCAGGGGACCTTAACTCTCTTTCCACTCTGCAGCTGACTCATCACCACTGGGGTTGTTCAGCAGAGAGAATAGAAAGCTCCAGGGACACCTCATTGAGGCTTTCCAGTACTTAGAGTGGGTTTATAAAAAAAGGAGAGGGAGGCTTTCTACATAAGCAGACAGTGATAGGATAAGAGGGAATTGTTTAAAACTAAAAGAGGAGAAATTTAGTTTAGATGTTAGGAAGAAGTTCTTTACTCAGAGGGTGGCGAGGCACTGGAGCAGGCTGCCCAGAGAAGTTATGGATACCCCATCCTGGAAGTGTTTAAGACCAGGCTGAATGAGGCCAGAAGCAACCTGGTGTAGTGGAAGGTGACCCTGCCCATGGCAAGGGGGTTGGAACAGAATGATCTTTAAGGTCCCTTCCAACCCAAATCTTTCTGTGCTTCTATGATCCCGCATAAGTCTTCTCCAGACCCATCTTCCTCTGTCTTCTCAGTGCACCAATGCCAATTTATCTGAGCACAGATCTTCACTGAGCAGCACTGAAAGGCCTGCAGGAGAATTAACAAACACAAGAAAACCCTCAAGGCCACACAAATGCTTGAAAGCTTCCAGCTTATCCAAGGCTGGATATTTGCACCCTGCTAAGGATGGCACAGGTAGCACTAACAGGCTGTCACATCCCCTGCACCATTTAGCACTGGGACTTTCTCCTGATGGACGTGGCACCAATCGGATCAGTCATATCCCAGGGTCATCAGTCATAGAAGAGAGAGTAAACACAGGCAGGGTTTCTTTTGCTATTTAAATGTATTCATCTTCTAGATGCATTGATTTTGGGTAAGCCAGCAAGTTTCTCCCCCATAAGAAATACACTCACTTCCTCTTTCTTTTTTCAAGGATTTTAAACATGCAAGAGAAACCATGGGAACATATTCCGATTAACAAGGATTTTATTACAGGAAAGTAGGAGGGTAAAATCCAAGCACTGTTCCAGTCAATTAAATACTATTATTAGTGATGCTTACACACTAAGTTCTTGAAAGGTTCAACTGTGTAAGGTACAAGGCAACAAAGTGAATGACACAGGACAAGGCAGCTTCCAAAACTGTGTCCATGAAGACCTGCAAATGGGTTAGGTAAAGCTGTATCCCCATTAGAATCACCACTGATTTTAATCAGTTGAGCACTGTAATAAGATTAGAGGTGATTGGGCTGAGTAGTGGGATTTAACCCATCCACTAATCTCCAGAATTTACTATTCACAGATCAAACCCATTAGCCCTGCAGAGCAGAATGGGCTTCATCCTCCTCCTGAAAGATGCAACAGTCAGAAGCAGTATGAGATACTCAGTAAAGGAAAGTGATCTTTAACACTGTTAAATGAACACCATTAATTCCTGCCTGCAGAGCCTGTGTCCAGCTGGACTGTTCACTAGCAAACAGCCTCACCCTATCAGGAGACTGCCCAGAAAAACAGCAAGGTTTTGCCTCTGACCTGTCAAAACTAACCAGAACAGGTTGCTATTGAGAGGGGAGACTGTGAGGGTGGTGACACTGGAACAGGCTGCCCAGAGAAGCTGTGGATGCCCCATTCCTGGAAGTGTTCAAGGCTGGATGGAGCTCTGAGCAACTCGTCTAGTGAAAAGTATCCTTGTCCATAACAGAGGGGTAGGAACTAGATGATCTTTAGGTCCTCTCCAAACCAGGACATTCTATAATTCTATGAAAAGCTATCAGGAACACATGTTTAAAGATCCCTTGAAAAAAAAAAAAGGGTAAAACAAACAAAACAAGCCCAACCAGGACAGCACTCACAAAAATTTGCTGCATCCATCAAAGAATGAAATGAAGAAGTGTCACTTAGAGCAGCAAGCTGTGCAGAATAATTCTGTGTTATGGCATTGCAGTAGGCAGATAAGACAAATCCCAAAATATGAAAAACAGTAGGACAGCATCAATGTAGGGATGTAGAAATATTTTACAAACACAGGAGTACGTTTCTGAGATGGGGAAGAAGAGTGAATGATCAGTGAACCAGCAAAAAGTTATGAGCCAAAATAGCTACCAAGAACACCTGCAGGCTGTTCCTCCAACCCTTATCAAAAATCCTTGTTACTTCACTAAGCTCCATGTGCCAACATGTACCACTTCACTGCCACCACCCCTTTCCTGAACAGGAAAGGTTTAGCATCTTTTAGATGCCACCCAAGCCCATAGTTCCTGTAGGCAACTGCCTGCTCTCTGCTACCTCTCAAATGAACCACAAGTTATCAAACTATGGACCCATTTCCATATTCATTTTGTGTACTGAATTTTCTTCAGTTCTGCAATTATAAACATTCAGAGTATTTTCAAAATATCAGAGAGCCTCAGACTACCTGAAGCAGAAGAATCATGCAGGATCCATCAAAATAGCTGTTATTATTTTTGCAATTAGACTGGCAGAGGAAAAAGAATTAAGTCTGAAGATTTACAAAGAAATAAAGCTGATTAAAAAAATTCCTACTTCTTTAACATGATCAAAAAGATCTGCAGAGACACAGTAGCATATACCAGCAATCAGCATTGCCCAATTTCCTTAATTTTCTTGGAACACTGTGCTCCTATTTTGGCCTGAATCTCAGAGTCCTGAGAAGTCTAAAAAGACAGGCCACTAATGGAACAGGTATGAAACACATTTCCAAGAAACCTCTTGGTCTGCTCTTGGCCTTTCAGCAATAGAATCATTTCATAACTCATTCAATTTTCACTTGGCTACTGGATTGTGTGGGTGGCCACTGACCTAAGGGGCTTTCTAAGGACATCAAGAGATTGAAATCTTGGGAATTGGCCTCTCTGTATGAGTCACCAAGGCTGAAGGAGGCAGTTTGGGGCTGCTGTGTGCCCTCAACACTGGGAGAGCAGTCTCTAACATATTTACTGCTGAGACATATCAGAAAATGCAATTAAGATGCAAACTTTTTCCCTTAAGTCAAGGTTTTATTTTAAGGCTTAAAGGAGCCTCCAATATTGGACTTACTGGAAGCTCTGAGAAAGAACCACAGTGAGTATAAGCATGTCTGACAGGGTCAGAACCCAGCTGCAGAGATTGTTTCCCATTTTCTGGATGTTTCCCATTTCCCAGTACCTTAAATTCAATCTATCAGGCACAGACCAGGACAAAAAGGCTGATTACACAGCCTTTTCACATTACAGTTTTCAGGTTATAATTAGGGACAAGGTTCACAGACATGAGGATGGCAGGACTGAAGTTCAAGTCTCTGCCTCAGCACCTCCTCCTGCAGCACATGCTCCATTCCTGATGGGGGTGTAAGCACCAGGTCGTGCTGTTCCTCCAGAGCCAGTCAAATCCAGCCCAGGGCACAACCAGAGAGCCCACTCAAACATTCACTCTTGCACACAGCAAGCCTAAGGAGTTAGGAATTATCATGTTGAATGGTTACAGAGACTGTCACAGGACAGCCACTCAACACCACAGAGAAATGGAAACTGGTAACCTTAAAGTATAAGGTGCTGTTCACATCAAATATTTATTCCAGGGAGGTTCAAGATGGCAATTTCATTAGAATATTCACCAGATCTAGCCTTCAATGCTCTCCACTTCACATCCATCCCATGCAACTGCCATTAATGGTCCTCTGTGCCTTTTCAGGACATTTCTAAGCACTCACTCAAATATTGTGAAGGGAAAATGCCAGTGAAACACACAAACCCCTACCTGTCCTTCCAGCACATCTTTCCCCACGTGCAAAATCGCAGCCCCAGAGAGTGCAATGTCTCCCCTACAGGACATGGGGTCCAGAAATGGCACCCAACATGCCAGAGTACAAGAGCAGCCAGAATGGAGCACACAACTTCAGCAAGTCCTTTGGATAGTCACCATTTTCACTCTCTGATCAGCAGTATTTGATCAGATGCAATAAGTCACTGGTGAGTGGGATTTCTATTTATTCATCTATTATGAAAACTTTTCAAATTGTATCTCTGTAACATTTAAAATTCAGCTAGTCCAAGACCTGACTTATGCCACCATCTGTGCTGTTTATCTCCAGTATTTCATTTTAACAGAACAGTGATCTGGTTTTTGCATGACAAAAACAAATGGCATTTGATAAAATAGAGAACTCATGACAATAATTTTGCAGTTTGGAAACTATAGCACCAAAACCACTTAAGTAATTCCAGACCAAGATGCTTAGAGGAGGGAGTCAGGAGTTTTTCTTCCAACCTTTCCCAGCTAACAACCATAATACTACAGAAATCAATTAGCTGAAAACTAACAGACAATTGGCATTTTAAAACCCCCAAACTAATTTTTTTCAATAAAGTAACTCCAATGCTACTATTCACAGGCCAGACTCCCTTCTCACAGGTAGCAGGAAGGTCAGCTGGATAGGTACTGTTCAGGTTTGCATCCTCTGGGACACAGCAGCACTCCCAAGCCATGGGTGCCCATTCACCATGGAAGGAAGCCATCTCTTCTTCACTATAGGGATTCAGGAGATTGGGAACATTTGCATTTGGCTTGTGGGTCCAGACAGCCACAAACCTTGAGGAAACAGGAAAGCACAGGAATTTCTCTCCATGGCTCTTCCCTGTAACTCAGTTTTTATCTCTCTTCTAGCAGTCCCTCCCTGAAAGCTGTTCCCTGATGAAGCTGGAGCAGGAGCTGCAGTCTGCAGCCACAACTTACAGCTCATCAATACTGGAGCAAGGGAAAGAAGCATTTGGCCACCAGTTCTGTGTCAGCACGAGCCTGTGTCACTGCAGTGGCCCCAAGGCAGCAGGGAAGAGGAGTGAGCAGCCCCCTGAGACAGCTCTGCTGCCCTTGCCATGCTTCCCCCATCTCCCAAGGTATCTGAGCTCATAAGATCACTTACAGACAGCACAAACACTGTTGGAAACTTTTCCCACTGAAATCCTGGATGATTCAAGCCAGTAGAGAGCTTGCAGGAGGAGATGCTCTTCCCTGAATACACATCAGGACTTCTCCATGGAAAACAGCTGCTGTCAAATGGCAGTTCTCCACAAAAGCTAGAGGAACCACAAGCAATTATAGTCAAAATTGCATATTTCAGAGATTTCTAGTCATTATTGATAAATTCTTGTGCTACAGAACATATCTGTGGCCCCTAAATTGGGACTGTGAATTCTTCTAAGATGTCCAGGTTTTATTCCTCCACCAAGCCAGATTTCTGTGCATTTGGGCACACAACAGTTGCCACAGGAACTCCTCTGCAGCATCTCCCAGCCCTGTCACCCACTGGATCACAGCTGCCCTTGACAGAGGGGGGTGAAGAGGATGTCTTGGACCAGGATAATGGAGAGAGGGATACCCACTTGGCTGTTATGGTAGGAGAACCTGAGGTCTCAGATTTTTGACCACCACAGTTACAGCTCCAGAGCTGTTTTTTTCTGCCTGTCCCCCTGTTAATCAGCACTGCACAGCAAAAAGGCACATGGAACATGCAGAAAGGAACAAATCCACAAGACAGAAATGAGGCACTGGCCAACTGAAAAACACTGAACAGGAGTGTATAATGGGAAGGGTTAGAGAACAGAAAATGCAAGGAAAAATGGAAGGTGTAAGAGGCAGAATAGAAATGGGTACAAGACCCCTGGAAAGAAAAAGCTGCAAAAAAAGCAATCTGATATTAACAGTAAAATGCAAGAAGTGCTGCTGCAGCTCTTGCAGGCCGGTTTCTGCTCAAGTTCATTGGTTATTCTCAGCTTATTTGGCAGAAGCAAGGCAGAGCCACAACCTCAGCACAGTTCTAGACAGAAAAATCCAACTTCCTTCCAGAGGGTCACTAAATTTGCTTTAGTTTTTTCCCATGATGAGATAGCAATGAGGTCAGATCCTCCCCCCATGAAGTTAACAAGCTCCAGCAATCCCATGCCCTGCCCCTCAAACAGAGTTTCTCCCTGCAGAAGAGGGGAGGAACTGGACAAGGCCCACATTCATCTCTGCCTATTTCTAACCTACTTCTGGAAATGGAATTACTAGAATGAGAAGGTTGGTCATAGTCCAGTCTGTATTTTTTTCAAAAACAGTCATTAAAGAGAGTCTGCTCCAGACATCTTTCAAACCTAGTATTACCACCAAAAAATCATGCTTGCAAGATGTGAGGCACAGTGAAGCCAGGCTAGATGCCATGTGAGTCTCAGAGCCTAGCTGAGTTATATGTACAGGACCCTTTGTGCAGAATGGGATCAGATGCTTGCTAACACTGAAATGTGTCCCTTGCACTGCACATTTAGCCCAGACAGCCCACGGACCTGGGAGTCTCTGCACTGGAGCAGAGAAGAGAAGGAGGCTTGCTGAGCATCTCACTCCAGCTATCATTGGACTCTGAATGAGACAAGTGAGACAACCTTACAGCTCCATACAAGGCATCAGGCTGTCCTGGCACCTTCTCTCCTCCCAGCCACAGGAGACTGCAGAGAGAAGGCAAAGAGAGCCAGAAAGCAGCTGAGCAATTCAGGCACCTTCATGTTTTCTTCTACTTTAACTGAATGCAGTGTCCTCATCTTTGCTTGTCTACTCTCTTTTCTCACATGACCAATCTTCATGGCCCTCCATCATCCCTAATTTTGAAAACCACTGCTCTCAAAAAGCCTCCTTGTAGCTATGGTGCCAAATATGGTGCTCTCTCCCCAGACCCCTGAGACTGCATCCTGAAGAGTCAAGGCAGGCAATACTCTGCATCCTGTACCTTTACAGCACAATACTTTATTCTAGGGTAACCACCCCTTCCTGCTGTAATAAAGCAGGGCACCTGTGTAATAAACACAAAAGTGCCCTCATGGAGGGTTTGACTTTATCAACCCCTCCAGTGTGGCTCTCAGATGCCAGGCAATGAACCCAACACAGGAGAACAAGTACACACATCAAATCAGGGGAGCTCTCAATTGCCTGAAAACAACATGCTCCTGGAGAGGTACTGTGGTCTGATGCTGCCTCAGAAATATCTCAAGAGATAACAGAACTTATCTGGTCCAAGGCAAATTTTCCTACTGAAACATAACCTGGCTTATGCAGAGGCCAAGCATCACCTTTCCCTTACATGCACCTGAGACCTCTCCTTTCTGCTTTCAGTGCCCATGTGCCTCTGACACTAAAAGAAGTTTACATACTTAATGTTGCAGTAGCTGCCAGAGGATGAAATAACATCCTGACAGGAGAATTACTACAAAGAACACATTCAAAATCCACAGAAAAGGCAAAGGTTGCTCAGAGGGCAAAGTACCCTGGGATCGCCCACATCATTTAGGGACAACACTAGAGAAGGTGAGCAATAAAAGCACAAAGAGCATAGTATATTGAGAAAAAAAAAAAGTTGACATCCATAATGGATAGAATGTGTTTCTTCAGAAAACCTAGATAAAGCAGTCAGTGTCAACTTTCACCAGAGCAGTATTTCCAGATAGAAAAATGAGACATCATTTGAGTTATCCTGACTTTAATGCATCTTGGGTAAAAAAAAAAAAAAAAACACAGCACAAATAGTCAGCAAAAGCTTGCTCTAGTTTCAAAGCTACCAAGCATCACCCTAAAAACTGTAGAATGGTGCCAGGCAAAGCAAGAGACAAATGAATTTGATAACAGCCACAGAAAGTTTACTCTTAGCTCTACAAGATGGGAAGTAGAGGAAGGTCCTTTGGAGACTGAAAACAACCATAAATTATTAAACTTGTCATCACTTTGAAGTTCATCAGAAAACTACACCAAGACACAAAGTCTTGGGATAAAGAGACTAAGGGAAATTATCATCACCATCTGCTTCTAGCCAAGAGAAAAGCCCTACAACACCACACTCCCAGCTGCAGATCCTATCTAGGACTGGAAGTGTCCATCAGGCACATGCAAAGAGCATGTCTAAAGCAGAAAACAGGCCACAGTGACAACTCAACCCAGGACAGATCTGCAAGACCCTGCAGCTTGTTAGCCTAAGTAGAGCAGCAGATTAGCACAAGTAGACAGGATGTGATAGCTTCAGGCCCACAGCAGTCAGGAAAATCTCAGCACGGGGATCTCCTGCATTTTGGGTTTTTAAGATTAGCCCAAGGAAAGTCAGCTCAGCTCTCTCTGTGACTGCTGGTATAAAAATAACCCATTTTCTGTCAAACAATACATAGCTAAACCTTGTTATAGGTTGTGTCATACTCCCTTCAACTATGGTCTTATGCCCCTGGTCTGCATTTTTGAAGACAAGTCACAAAGTCCTCGAGGAAGACAATGAAAAGACATGACTAAGCAGGGAGAAGAATTTTTAAATTAATGCACACCATTAACTAACACTGACATTAAAAAACGAGGGAAAAGGAGGAGAAGGAAATAAATAGAAAGGGAGATACTGCTTATCTTCTTTTCAGAAAAGAAATGTTCATTCATAAGTGGGGAGGTAAACAGGAATTCAGCCAGACAAGTCGAGAATGGTCACGTAACTACACACGGACTGAATGAGGATGATGGTCACTATTTACCTAAGACACTGAAACCACCCACATTTGAATATTTGTTTAAAGTACAGCTTCCAATTATTTCTAAAATAATATTTTTCCCACATCTGATGGTAATAGAGCAGATTAACAAGGTATTCTAGCTGGCCAGTACAGAAGTCTAAAGAAGCAGGCACTGTACTAGCCGCAGGCTGAACCTATCTTGAGCCAAGATAGCACTTTAGATTACCTTCAAATCCTGCCTTCCTAAATGCTTTTCCAAATGTACTCCTATTCCTCTCACGTTTTTAAATTAAAGCATGATAGCAAGGTCAAAACAATCCAGGAGGTAGGCAGCCACATACACCAAAGCCACGGATGAGAGTGTCTCAGGATACTGTGGAGATAAAGTTAAATTAGTTAAAAGAATAAACTGGATGGATTCAAGGAAAATAAGTCAGCTGAATGCTGCTAAAGACAAGGATGCTGCTTCTGCTTCTGGAAAGCCTGCAGCCACAGGTGCCTGGAGGCACAGGAGGTGCAGTGGGATGCACAACTGTACACAGAGTGCGACCTGGGAACACCTCAGCAGAGCAAAGATATCAAGATATAACTTTGACTTCACCCAGCTTCATCCAGCCACCCAGACTCACCAGCCTGGTGCTGGTGGTGCCAGAGGAGCCCATCACAGCTTACCACACTGCTTTAGTACTTGGAATTGTTTTCCCTGTTCAGTGGCCCTGAACATTTAACAAAACATTTTGTACGCTCAGCAAGCGCCTCGAACGCTATGTCCACATTGAAGTATTTTATATTAAATGTTAATACACTTTTTGCCTCTGAATACTGAGCAGGGTAGGCTATGCATACAAAGCAAGCAGAATAGTAAATAAGACTTCCTACAGGTTTAAATATTGAGTAAATAGGACCATATATTTTTGATTTGTAATTCCAATTTCCAGCTTGACCCACTCTGCCTGTGCTGCACAAGCACAAGATTGCAAGCACCAAGTTATCCAAAAGGAGCATGTGCTGCTTATTTTGCTCTTAGTTTTAAGCAGATTCTGAATCTGAATAGATTTTCAGAGAACATTAGTCACTTGCCTTGATCCTGCACAAAACAACAGTTTCCTGATGGACAAACAGGAATGGGGACAAGTTCTGTGGAAAGAAACTCAATCCAAATTTGAAGGTACCATGAGATCAACAAACAGGCATGGCTACAGGAAGTCTGAAAAGTTTGCCACAACTTTAAGAGAAAAAAGGATACATTTTTAAGAAAATTACCCTATCATCAAAAAATAAATACACAGCTTCTTACAATGGTTGTGATTCATATATAGGCTACATTTTTGCATCAGGCTTCTTACCCAAGCCAATATATTAAAATGTCCAGTTATTTTAAACAGATCTGGTTATCCTTGATGTCACTATTTTATTTGGTACTTTCCATTATCTGTGCCTGATGTCTGGGCTGCACTAGCCAGCACACATGTAAGTGTGCAAGTTTCAAACATCTCAACTGCCCTGGGATCCTAATTAGTTTGCAAAATAGACTTCCCTGCTGTGTAAGAAAAGTCTGAAGTCTGAGCTAAGTAACAAGGGCCCCACTTCAAACAGAGTTACTCTGTTCATATGAGGGTTGTTGAAATGCACAGACATGAAGATACAAATCTCTTACACCACAGACTACTCAAACTGGGTAGTTAATGGACCTGTTCCATGGCATCATCACTATTCATATCAGGCATGTGGCTGGCTTCAGAACAGGCTCATTTTAAGTACCAGAATCTCAATTTTGTTCTTGTATATTCAAAAAGAGAAACTGTCTCTAAATGCAGTGAGTATTCTCTTTCTCAACAGATGGCAATAAAAATTACAACATGATTTATGAGTTAAACAAGCTTCTTCTCTTAAGCAGGAATAATCAAGACCATTATAGCAAACAGCATCCTGAACACAGCAGTCCACACCCATGCATCCTATTATATCCTCTTCTGATTTGGAAATTCCTGCCCACTGCAGACTTTTAAACATATGAAGACTCAACAGAGCACTGCAAGAAATTTTTTTTTAGTACAAAAATGCATTCTGACTTCTATTGATGCTGTAGTGCTTCTAACAAACACCAGAGGCTGTGATGTTGTAGCCCCAGCACAAAACCAGCATCGTGTGCAGTCAAATATATTCTTTCAATAAATATCAATGGAAAAGTTCTAAGATGTGGTAAACTGCTGCTTCACACAAAACTATGCTTTTAAACTGAAAGTGACGGTTTCCCTTCTCATTTTACAGAAGCATTAAGGATCTCCAATGATAAAAAGGTGAATTTAGCAATTCTAGGCCAAAGCTTTGTGTTCCAATTAATACACATATGCCACCAGCAGAATTTCATTGTAAGGTCTTTGTGAGTTTTTAAAAACATGTAATAAGCAAGTGATTGTACCAGGCCTTTCCTCTTCCTAGATTTTCTTCAAAGCTTTGCACAAATAGGGACAACGTTTTCTTGCATTCATATAGGCAGTATGCAAGTCCTTAGGAGAGCAAATACCAGCCCACATCAAATTTAGGAACCTGTAACTTTAGAGATAGAAAAAAAAATTTTATATTAAATTATTCTAAATTCACTTAAGAACAACTAACTCCCATATGTCTGGATTGTACTTCCAGTTCTTAAACCAAGGATTATGCTCTGGTTTATAGTGTAGGATCAGAAAGCTCCTGAAGCTTTGCAATTCACCTACATGCACTCTAGGTTACACATTAAAAAGACTTTAGTTTTGAACTCAAGAATATTGTGGCTGGAAAGAAAACTCAACATTCATTAGTTTAATGACATTCTGGAGCCAAATTCACTGTCAGCTGTTATGTAATCTTCCCCTTTGATTTCCCAAGGCAAGATGACATGTGCAGCCTGCCAAAGACAAGCTTTCATATTATTTAACAGTTGGAATAATGTGTATGACAGGGATTGAAGGCAAAAGAGCAAATTAGCTTTTAAATGAAAAATAATAATGGGATAAAAGTTAACAATGGTCTCTGCCTGTCAGGGAAGTGTTAAGTTCTCCATGCTGAGTCACCAAATAAAAGGTCAACAAGCAGAGCCCACTCTCAACTAACTGAAGACCAAGGAATTCTTGCCTTGATTATATGTGAACTGAATCAACTTGAACAAACCTTTAGAAATGAGACCTTCTATAAAAAAAGGAAATGGAGAACTTGGTGCAAAACCAGCCACTGGCAAAAGCTACCTTGACACATTCACATCAGAAAATCTAACTGCTGCCTCAAGACATCAAATCAAATATGCCCTAATTTGTTTTACAGTAAATTTGGGAATGACAGGAGGCAAAGCTCTGTCAGTACACAAAAACATGACTCTGAAATTGCTTAGAGACTGTCAGGCTTGCTTGGCCAAGCTAGTCAATGCTAAGAAACACTACAAATGTTGACAAGAAGTGTATTTCTAGATATCTCAGTTGTAGAATTTTACGTATTTTGCTGTTCATAGCAAAGACATCCTTGTAAACCAGCAGACCTTTCAAAGAACAGCCAAGGCAGAAGCCTGCATTTACCCTGGTGGTGCTGTAGCAAACGCTTCTGAAAGTTCTCCTGCTACTCAGTCACTGTTGCACTTGGGCACCACGTCTAACTGGAAGCATTTTGCAGATTGGTTTCTAAGGTTGGGGGTGACTTAAGATTGCAGTGAGTAAACCCACTTAATTCTGGCTCTAATTTCTTCAGAACACTAGAGACTCATTAACCAGTAGTGCGGTAATGAACATTTGTGCTGTAACTTGCTGCCTAGGCAACAAGGGACCGTATTTATCAAGCGTGAAATTAGCATTAGAAAGTAGCTCCTATGGAAATTAAGTAGAAACTGTTGTAGCACTGCACCTTCTCACTGAAATTTGAACAGTTGTGATGCCCTCCTAAAAGAACTCAAATATTTGGGTGAGATGTGGGGGAAAGAATCTTTCCTCTTTCTTTTGCAGAGATAACAGTAGCTCACATTAATGTATTTAAGGGTCACAGTGGTGTAAATTCAACTAGAGAATTAATTAGCAATTCTGTAATAACATACCATAATCCAAACAGTAAGTGAGAGCCAAACTGAAGGTCTGGAGAGGAGGAAGGGACTAAGTTTTGGTATATAAGAACAATGTATCATATTTGCATTATCTTCCTAATTTTTCCAAACACCTATTCCCAGCTGAAATTCAACACGTACTTTGCTTGAAGCCTTATCAGCAGGTAGTCTGGCAGGAGGATTAAACTGTTTTGACTAATTAGACAAAGACACTCTTAGCTCTTTTCCAACAGGGAAGTTTTATGAACTTCCACAGCAAAAGCCTTCACACAAGAACCATTTCTCCACCAAAACAGAAGAAAAGCTGAGCTTGTCTTGCTAAAGAATTTAATGGCTCATCCTTGGCCCACTTCAACAGACTCAGTGAAAAGCTCACATTGACTGTAAAATGAAAGACCAATCAATTTCATAATGTCATATATTTAATTCAGGACACAGACAAAAAAAAAGCTCTATCTCCCTGTGAGCCTTCATAGAGGACCTGCTTCTAAAACCTTCATCCTCTGCTAAGCATTCTTGGTTTCAGTCATGCCTTTCCTGGATCCTAGATGACTCTGGGTCCTGCTGTTCCCCAATGGCTGATCTACTTCCCTGTTCCCACTGGCACTGCAGCCTGGCCAAACACACAGTCAGACTATGGAAAGTGTAATGGGGTTCCTTAAGAGAAGGGAAAAAAACATTAGTGACTTCAAAGCCTTGGCAGAATAGTTAATTTTGCCAAACCAGACCTGCTAGCTATGCCTGATGAGATTAAAGTACACCCCATGAACAAGATTTGTTAGAACATACTAGCTCTACTGGGAAAGCTATTCCCTGGCCCCAAAGTGTCTTCTCATTACTAACCTACTTGTAAAAAAACCCAGGAACTATGCAAAAGCCTTATGCCCCTAAAGACAGAAATTCCCAGGCAAACACCACACAGGAACATGGTCTGTAAAACTGGACAAAAAGGCCTTCAAAATACCAGAGATCTGATGATCATTTACACACAGTCACAGATGCAATCACAGATGCAATCACACATCACTGTGAATGAACACCACCACCAGGCCTGAACTGAAATAGCAGATAAACATCTGCATTAAATATCTTTAGCAAAGTTATTTTAGGTTTCAGCAAGACTTACTATCTCAAGGTGAGTGGGACAAAATTAGACCTACAGAATGCCTGAAACTCAGGTAGAAGTTTGCTTGTCTAAGAGGGACTTCTCATATATAAACTAAAAAAATTATTACAATTGACTTTAGGTCACACCAAAATCTGTTTCTTGCAAACAAGTATGCTCACATAGATAGTCACATAAGCAGAATACTGGCACAGATGGGATCCCAAAGATCAGAGATTTGAGGAAGTTGGGATGCACAGAAGAGCCACAGAGCTGTGGTGACACAAGCAGAGAGCTACAATCAGGGTAGGTGTGTGTTCACAGCTCATTAACTCCGCTGGGTAAGTGCCTATATGGAAACTCTTCCCTCGCAGTGACACAAGGCAGGCAGCTCCACTTGTGCCCAGGGTCAAGCTCTGTTGCAATTAGCATGTTATTTATCCCTAGTGAGCTGCCTGTGCAGGCCTGCCACACCAAACAAAAGCCGGGGTTGCTCTCGGTGTAACAGCTCAGGGTTGCACATATCCTAACAGAAGCAAGATCGAACAACTTCCACTCTGCTCAACAACTGCTTGGCTTCGGCTAGAAATGTGCCAAACATCCCTTTTTTAAAGGAGGCTGTAACAAAATGAACACTTTTCCACAGAGCTCTTTGTTTAAGGAAATGCCAACAGATGAAGGAGCTGCAGCGAGACAGTTGCGCACAGATGGCAATGCCTGCAGGACTCGAGAAGTGACGGGACAGGCTCTGTTCAGAACGGGCCACGGTGATTCCAGCAGGCTAAAATCCTGAAAGGCAGGGAGCAGCTAATACTGCTCCAGTTGTAATCTTCCCATGTTCTCCCTGAGAAAGGCAGCAATGCAATAATGAGCAAACTATCCCTCTTCTCCACCTGCACTGCCATCGAAGCCTTGTTTAACAAGCACATAGCATCACTTTTAAACCACGGTGACAGAGTAGAGTTATGCCCACAGCTTCAGCAGAGCTCGATGGATTTTCTGTAGAAATAGCTGTAAGAAGTGTGATCAAAGACCACCCCAGCCAAGAAACTCTTCTCTCCCCAGGGGTAACAGCAGATGCCAAGGGAACAGAAGCACGCAGCAAGCAGTCAGCAGCCTTCCAAAGGATGTTCCTCCAGCCCCCAGCAATTCAGTTCATAGGCTATTGGTGATGTCTTGCTATTAGCAGAAATTAGCCCACAGAATTTTTCCTGTTCTTTTTATAGTGTACTGCAAATGGTAAGAGCAAATGAAGGTTCAAAATGTATGTTGCTGGCTAGTCACTGGCCAACTCAAATCAAACATTTCCATAAAGCAATAGTGGAGCAAGGTTTAAAAAATTCAGTAAAAATTAGATGTGTGACAGCAATTTCCCTCAATAAAAGCAATGAGCACCTCCATAAAGACTACTAAGAATCATAATCACAAATGCAAACAAGGACCACTCCCAAGGTATTTCACCAGGATTTGCTCAGTATCTTTATTTTTTATCAGAGCACACTGTTTTTGTATCTGTTATCATTGACTCCTTTCCCTTACCCACAGTAACGATGTCTGTTTTGTAACAGAAATTCTCCTTAGCTACCCTGCACAGAGAAAGCTGGATTTGATTCTGAGAGCCAATCTAGAACCTCATGAATTGAAAAGACAACACCAGTAAAATCTAACAGGTGTTAAACAGATTTCAGTTTTGATAATTTCTTCCTCACCAACAACATCCCTCTTAGAGATCAATACACTCATTACAGAAAACAATACAAATCTATGCTCTGCTGGGCTTGGGCCCAGCATGGGCCCATGTTTAAGAATAGCAATAACCTTATCTTTGTACTCAGGAAATATTAACCTAAAAATGAAACAAATCTTTAGGCTTAATTAAAAACTGTGGTTGATCCTCTATACCTAGATTACCTTCTATCATCAACAACTCTCTATCAGTTTCCTTCCTGGTGCATATGTACCTATCAAAACAGCCCCACTTCCAACAAAAACCTTGCCATTCCAATAATAGCCAGGACTTAGATGTACTTAGACTTGTACATCCAAGCATGCAAAGATATTTGAAGCTGCAACACTGCTGGGAAGTGTGTCCTGATGGGCAGGGGAAGAGAAGGTAGATACAAGTACTGCCTGACAGCAGGAGGAAATGCTAGAAGCAAAGCCACATTCCAAATATCAGGTAATCATTTTCCTTATTTAGGTCAGGGGAATCATCTCAGTCACATATTGTGAGCCTGCTATTTTTGTACAGACCAGCTTTCACACTGAGCAGAGACACTATGCTTCCTGGCTTTTGTTTTTTTTTAAATAATCCTTAAGAAGAAGAAGAAGACACTGATGCCAACTCCAACACTTAAGGCGTTACACAGGTCAGGCCATCTGTTTCTTAACTTGGAAGGGAAGGAGAGAAAACTGGATAAAAACATCTTACCCTAGCCTTTTACATAAATGTAAAGCAGAGAAATACTTTGCAATAAACTCCAAATTAGCTAGCATACATTGTCTGTGTTTCCTCCTAATCCCACTATGAAATATATTTAAAGAAAGGAAATAAGCAGTAATGAAAGCACCTCAAGAATCTACCCAATAAAATTATTTCTCAAAAGCCAGCTTATGATTCAGTTTTTCTTACCTCTACAGAATTTGTCAAGGTCAGATGTGTTTTAGTTTGGGGCTTTTTTTCTTAGACAGGTAGTGGGAGAGTTCTTAATAAAAATCAAGAGAACACAAAGGGGAGGGGAGGGGAGAAGGGAATCTGTTGGGAAAAAATGCAAGCCTAGCACTACCAGTTCTGGTGTCCCTCAAAACCTAAATCTGGTACAGACATTCTCATGGACTGCACATGAAGCTGGACCTAACAGAGGAGGATGCAGCTTTTCTCATGATGAAAGAAGAGCTAGCAAAGGACAGTACTGTTCTTCCCAGGACAGCAGCAGTGTTTGTCAGACATCAACAACTCCAACATGCATTGAAATAGTTCTTGCTTTCTCATAATTCATGACCAGAGAACTATAAAAAGCAGTTACCATGGCTTGGGTTGTTTGAGATCAGTGGAAATGGTCTCTGACCACGTGGGGTCACATTTCCACTGCAGAAATGCAGGTATGTCTTCATCTCTCCTAGAACTCACTGCAGTCCCTGGTATCCATTCTGTCTTTCTAGATCTGACTACCCACAGGAACCATCCAAAACTCCTGGTATATATGGCTCCTACCTCTGAGTGGAGAGGAAGTTCATCCCACAATAAAGAGGAGGAGCTAAGCTACACTGAATTAAAAGGAAGATTAGTTATCCAATTTCACAGATAATTTAATTTGATTTCTTAGTCAAGAGCTGCCTGCAAAAAATCAGGAAAACAATGCTGGAAATAAAGTCAGCATCAGTAATTCCAGGCTGATAAGACTGTCAAGTGTAAACACTCTCTTTTTCCCTCCTCTCCCAGAAGATTAAAATCACATAATTGTAAGTGTATTTATAAGAAGATCTTAAACCCAGGCCTTTGGAGAAGTGGGCTCTCAAAGTCCTTGCTTCAACCCATTCAAACCATCATATTTAGATCAGATTGCTTAGAAAACAAATGAGTAGGCCATTTTTCCCACAGTTTTAGAGACTGCTATGCAGGAATTCAATAGCATCTAGGAGGTTAAAAACATGTTTTCCATACACTTCTCTGCAAGAACAATGAGGGCAGTGCAGAGCTAACCCAGGGCTGAACAGCAAAACAGTCATATCTGCAAACGTGCACATTCTTGGCTATAGCTGTTTACAGGTTTGTGATTCATAATTAATACCCCCAATGAAAACAACTACTCGTGTCTGAAAGCCCTAAAGCCACAACGAGCTAATTACTAATAAAAGCTCCACAGTCTCAGTTAAGCTGTGGGAATGCAACCAGGCACAGCAAATAGTGCAATGGTGGCAAAGCTTGGACACTCCGGCTACTTTTGGATAAACCAGTCTCAGTTCTGACCCTTTCCCTTTCCTTTCCCCTAAGAAATAAAACATCTTGCTCCCCATTACACCACAAAGGAAGATGAAGAGACAAGACAGTCAAAGCAGGAAAAACAAAACAAAACAAAGCACAAAAACCCCACAGCCAGGTGTCTCATGGAAAACTGGGGAGCTTCGGTGCCGCCACCGCCTGTGGTCAAGCTGGCAGCAGCAACAGGACACACGGAGAGGGGCTGTGCAACACAACCTACATCCTGGACCTAAATGCTGCTCTTTCCAGGAAGAACTAACAAGCTGGTTTGAGAGCTACAGATTTTTTTTTAAAAGACACTTAAATTTCATTTTTCAGGGGCAGAAAGGCCAGATGTAGCTACTGTGCCACAAGTGTAACAAAGACTTCCAGACATACTTTTCTTTGATTTCTCTCACACGCTTCAAGTTTCTTTACAGCCCCAGCAGATAGTAAAGTAAGTTTTCCTCTATTTCAAGTCTTTTAGATTTACAAATAGAAGTGGCAACAGGGATCTTAAATCAGCAACCAGGCAGAACTTGGTCTAATGACCTGAGACTTCTCCATAAGGGATCTGAAAGTTAGACACTGCATTACCCAGGTATGTGGCACAAATTTAGCTGCTGCCTGTACACTACAGAAGTCTACTCCCATCAGGCTGTGATTGGGATTAATAAGCCAAGCAGATTCATGGCATGCCTTGTTGGAAGCTCAGCACACATAACCTGTGTAGAACATACTTCGGTTTATAAAGTTTAGAATTATAGAACTTCCAACACACTGTTAGCAGATATTAATAACTGTTGTGCTTATGTTACTAGGCAGTCAATCTACAAAGATAAAATTCAACAGTGTCAGGATCATCCACCCCTTGGACTGTGCCTTTAAGCAATTTTGGTAGCAAGGGAAGTGAAGTGTTCTTATCAGCCAGGAGCGGCTGTGAGCCCGGGCCACGCTCTGCTGAGCTGCACAGGCTCTGCTCACCCAGCCCCAATTAGCAGGGAGGGTAGCAGAGATGTTCCAACCCATCATGAGACGATTATTACTGCTAGATCACACCAGCAGCAATTGTGTCAATTAACAATGAGGCTGACTAGAGGTATTTGTTCTGAAATTTGGGATTACAAGGTCAGGACAATGCTCTATTAGCATCAAATCTCAAAGGTCATCTTTATTTTCCTGCTGGCTTGGGTATGACTGCTGCCAAGCTGCAAAGCAGCAGCGCTTTCTGAGGGGTCTGATTTGTACTTCGGTGCTGTTGCTGAGTGTTCGGTGGATGAAGAAAAGAAGTTAAAAAAAAAAAGTCAGCCATAGCTCTTGCAAAATTCAAGCAATTCACAAGAACAAGCTGCTATGTTTGGGCATAAAACAGGGACAACAGACCAGATGTGAGTAGTGAATATTTATGTAGCTATTTCTGTTTAAAAATAGGTACTTAAGCACAATGTAAGTTGACTGACCCTAATAAATTCCCCCCCCTCTTTGAAAGAATAACCATTTCTGACATTTAAAAAGTTAATCTTGTTCACTGGTGCATTCAGACTTTATTTGTTTGTTTTCTTTTAATCAATAGCCATTGCTTTGGGAAGATGAACCACTCTAGGTGTTTTGGAGGATTCCCATGAAAGTGTTTTGAGAGTTGGGTGGTCAAAATGGCATAAGCTTGGACAGCCACAAAAGAAATTGCCACTGCAGCCCTTTAGTTATGACTAAAAGGCCTCTACACACTGTGACCAGATCTAATTCTCTACCAGAGGAGGAATTTGTGGGAATGGAGGGAAAAGAGCAGGTGGTAGCTTTTGCTTAAGACACAGAATTGCTATGTTCCCTTCAGAGTAAGACTTAATATTTAATATCCACACAAGCCTGTTGGTTATTACCCAGTAAAAAATGAAGTGTTGCTTTTACTTCTCAGGCGCATGAAAATTTCACAAGTGTAAAATTAACAACTCCTTTTCAGCAAGGCTATAGAGCATTCTATCACAGCTCCCACACCAGCTGCATTCAGAACCCACATATCTGATGTGAAATCAGTCCAGAAGCATCAGGGTGAAGATGCATCAACTCCTTCCTCTTGTGCACAATCTTCAAACATTATCAGCATTGATCTTTCCTTCAAGTCAGACAAAAATTTAGACTATCTCCAGACTCTTAAGTAAGAGAGGCCAAAAGAGTCAGTCTTCCAGCTGCCAGAAACACAACACAACCTTGCTATGGGACAGGCTTCTGTCACAGCAGATTTTCAGCCCTATTGAAAAAGAAGGCAAGGAGCTTTGCTGTCCTAGTGTTCAGGAAGGCATGAACTATGCCTTCCTATTTGATGTGGGATATCAAAGCAGGGTTAATTTGCAAGTTGCCCCAACAGAGTATGACCATGAACATGACCCCAGCCTAGTTGTAAACAGGAGTACATGTGCATGACTGACATAACTCCCTCCAAGTGGTTTTAAAGAGCAGAAAACTGGAAGCAGAGAGAAGCTTCCCTTATTCCAAAGGGCTTAGAATTCATGCAAATCTTAAAATGTTCATCAGCACTTTTCCTGTCCTCGGTACTGACCTTACCACTGAAGCACCAGGACAATTTGGAAAAGCTGCTGAAGACAAGCTGTTAAATCACCTGGAGAATGTCTTACAGAGTGGAGTACACCAGGTTTTTCCCTCCCCTACCTTCATACACAACACAAGCCTGCAGGCAGTGTTTCACTGAGCAACAGGTCCAGAGTGAAGCCACAAAGAAATCTTATAAGATAAAGAGGAGGAATAAATAGTTAAAGAGGGTCAGTTATCCCTGGTTACTCCTTATCAATAGTCAAGCTGTAAGCTAAGGAGATGCATCCTTACCCTGCAGAGCTGACTGCCAGACCTTTTCCATTCTGAACTCTAATGTAACTATTACATTAACTCATTCACTAACAGCACAGATACCATGCACAAGTCATCACTTAAGACTGCTTTGCTTTTGAGTGACTTCTTGCTCCGCTTGCAGGAGATCATGTGAAGATGATCAAGTCTGGCAAACTGGTGACATTGCTATAGATTTGATGCTATTCTAGTATAACACAACACAGATAAGACAAACTAAAAAAATCCTTTGATATTCTTAAGTAGAATTCCAGTAGAATACTTAATTTCAGTTAGAGTTTATTTTTTCCTCAGCTTAGCTTCATTAGTCAACATATTTTATAACAGGAAGAGTCAGTGGTTGACAAGCTGCTTCAAGGCTGTCTATGGAGTTCAGTGGTTTTGGCAGGAAAAAAGTTTGTAACTGCTTGGCAGAGGCCTGATTTTAAACAATACTCACCAAAAATTAAGACACATGGCTACATGCTATACAAGACACAAGTTACATGCTGCACTTTGTTTCCAAATCAAAGAGAAAAGGTGAGTTAGTTACTTGCCTTTTTTTTAATGAGGAGGGAGTTGACTGACTACAAACCCTAGAGCAGTGAGATACTTCAGATAGTTTCAGCTGAAGATTATGAAGTCTGCAGAGCAAGAGCACCTTTTTTATTCCTATGTGAGGCCTGACTGTCTGTGCAAGTCTGGGGACAGGATTCAGGCCCATCATTTCCACGGATGAGTTTATTATTTGCACATGTAATTCCATGAAAACCCTTGAGCATATGACTGTTCCCTACTAACCTGCCCCACATTCAGTGCATGCAGCCTACAGCACCGAAGCTGTATTTATATACCACAGTAATTTTCCACTTCTCCAATAAGCAGATGTCTTCTAAGTAACCTCCAAGTTCCTGCAACTTGCTTTTTTCCCCCCTTCAATATTGCATCTTGTACCCAGGATTAAAGTCAATTTATACCTGCAATATTTATTAACATTTTTGTTTAGACTTACCTAGGATATTGGCAAAGCTCCAAGATAAGCAATTGGATTCAAACTCTGAATTCCTGTTTTAAGTAGAATGCATTTGTGTTTATTTATAGCCACTATATCAATTTTATCTGATGATTTACAGAAGTCAGGCCCGAGTCATCTCTGTGGAACTCAGAGTCAGCATCCACGTTATCAGCTTTGAACTTGCAGAATAAGGATGGTGGAGTCAGTAGGGTCAGTATTTGCAAAGCAGGCTGCTGAGCTGCTTTCTGAATGGTAACAATTTAATAGGTGTACTTCTTCCTAATTCTAGCTATGACACCTGCAATCTTACACCATTTTACAGTTGCCAAAGAATTTCTAGCAATGACTAGAGATTCTCTAGTCAGAGAATCATTGCCCCAAAGGAACAGGATTCCAAGTATTTGCCATCCCAAATGGGGATGTACCCCCATTTGGGGTAAGTAAGGGGCAAGTACCTTTTTCCACATCAGGAGCTTTTTGCTCTAGTTCAAAGTAATTTCTAAAAACTTCCTACACACATCAATTGCTGTGAAAGAGGCAAGCTGTACTCTGAACCTCCACTTGACCACTTGGCTGTTCAAGTCATATGAGAGGCTACTTGCAGTATACAGGATGCAAAAATACAAAATGCACTTTCACCCTCACTCAGACCCTGCAGAGGTCAATTTCTGAGGAAGTAATGTTAACTGATACTGTTATCACATAATTATACACAGAACACAATAAGTTGAAGATCTGGGAAAGTTCCAAATACCAAGAGACAATCTTTCAAATAGGAAAAAAACAAAAGAAGATTCCCCTCACAGCAGTGGACACTGCAGTACCATGGTCATTTCATTGGACTGTTGCAGGTCATCTAAACAAAACAGGCTTGTGTTGGTGACAGGTTTTGTCACCTCTGTCAACCCAACCCTGAGGCTTGACCTCGTGTCATTTTGTCCACATGCTGGGGGGAAAAGGGATCATAGCAGAGCTGTGCAGACATTGCTGCTGGGAAAGGGACAGTTGAATGCCAGTGGATCAGAGGAAAAGATAAAACAGTTTTCCCTGACAATAGGCTTTAAACCAATTTCCATCTTCTTCACATGCACAACTCACTTGATCTGTTTCCAAGGAAGATTCATTCCAATATAGGACAGGAGAAGCCACACTAAGCCTCCCTAGATGGCCAACTAGCCAAGTACACCAAGGAATACACTACATCAACACAGAGGAGTTTTCAGAGCTTATGGAGGATGAATTTTAGAGCACACCTGTACAATACAGAGGAGAGGGAACAGTTCAGTGACAGGTCTAGCTTATGCACCTCTTTCAATGTCAGGTATTGACAGTACCATGGCGTCAGGCAGTCTCAGGGCAGAAGGGTTACTCAACACTGGTCTGTGGGGATCACCTAAGAGAAGAGGAAAGGTGTGTCAACACAACCTGACAGCTACAGAGACAGCTGACAAGAGCAAACAATACAAGAACAGACACCGGGTCTCCATGTTCTGCCAGGAGAAGATAGTTACAGTCAGACTAACAGGCTCCAGACTACACCCAGGTCAGTGCTATCCAGCAGCAGCCAAGGAAGGTTCAGACATCAAGATAATCTCGCCACTGCCTTAAAAGGAATGGAATTAATGACCACCAGCAAGAAGACCACAGCTTTGTGAAAGGTCAAACACATGCTTCCTGCCAAGAAAGAGACCCTGCCCTCTCAGTGACATCAACAGCATCCAATAAAGCTTCCCATTAGTCTTCCTCCGCTGTAACAAGCTCCAGCTCCCGGGGGATTGTCAACTCAGACACACAAAATTGTACACTAGGTGACATCTCCCATCCACTCTGGCAGGCCAGCTAAACTTACACTAGTCACCAACATGAAATAAAAAGAGGACACTGTTCAAAGTGTTGTTGCTTTGCTCATAGACCCTAGAAAGATTTAGTTCCTCCTCACTGGCCTAAGAAGGAATCTTTGGTGTACAGTTCCTCTAATCCTCAATCAACTTCTGCACTACTGAGACCACACAGACAAAGTAACAGCAGAGAGGAAAAGTAGAGGAAAAGGCACTTTTTCACTTTAAGTTACATTGCTCTTTTATGCTAGTCCAAGGAAAGTTTTGTTTGTGTTTTGTGCTTAGTTTTCCTGCCACATTATGGTGACCACTTGAATTCACTGCAGTTGCTGAATCTGCAAGTTCAGAGCTGTCAATGTGTCCACCCAAAGAACATCCTTGACCTCCAAGACTGTTTGCCACAGCACAGTATTCTCTGCATCATGGCTTTGGGTGCTTACTGGATACGTGCCTATTCAGACAAACATTTTGCTTACCCAGCAAAGCACCTTTATGAAAGTATCCTGAAGGACAACAAATGAGTTGGATTTCTGCCTGAACCAGCAAGTGGTTCTGCAGGTCATGGTCCCCCTCTGCTGTGTCCCTGCTCTAGGAGGAGCAGGGAGAGCAGATATGGATGTCAGAGACCACCAGGTCCCCCAATGGATGCCCTCAGAACGAACAGATTTAATGGCTATGAAAATAAAGTTCAGTCTATACTTACAAAAATGTATCAGCCCAGCTAAACAAAGGTAAAGATATGTCCCTGCTCATTACAGAGTGCTTGGACTAGATAATCTTTAAAGGCCTCTTCCAAGCCAAACTATTCTATGACATTGTGCCAGTTTCTGTGTTCCCTTATCTAGTCTTACAGGCACAGAAGTGAATTAGATGAGAATCATACTCCAAGAGCCTCTTAATACTCCTTTAAAAAATTAGAGGAAATATAAGCAGAGATGCCTTCAAGCACCTTGAAGAACCCCCATCTGATTCAGAGTCTTCCAGTAGGAATTACCCAGCTGGACTGATCACACTTAGCTTTTGACAGGGTTCAGCAATCAGGCAGAAGCAGGCATTGTTGCAAGGGTGTATTGGGAACTGCTGAGTGTTGTGCAGTGTAACAGAGATCAGTATTTGCTTCTGCTCTGGTCAAGAAGCAGCAGTGAGACTATGACTGCTCAGAGTAATGGTTTGGTTGTTTGGGGAACTATCCTCAGTTTAAAGAAACCACATATTTCCTGGCTTTGCTTTATTTTTCATAGACATGAAGAATTGCTGTGAAGGGGACCAGAACTGGAAGAAGCACTAGGTTAAGGGTATCTCTGTGAGGAAACTGAAATAGAACCAATATATAACCCATGCAAGTATCAAGTCTAATTATTTATCTTTAAAATCCACATTTACAGTAGCTGCATCCATTTTCTAGCCTGTAAAAACAGACAGGCTCTCCAGGATAACAGGTTATGTCTCTTTCAGATAATGTTTATCAGGCTAGATTGTGTCTGCATCCTCATAGGATATCCTCTGATCTCTCTCAATTTAACTTCTCCAGAAGAATTCTGACACTCAGAAGTAAAAAACATCCTTCCAGACTGGTTGAACTGAGAAGTCCAGAGGCCTCACACTGGTAAATACCTGAAGAAACAGAAGAATGACAGGAGAGGCTGCAGGAAGACAAGAGGCCAGAAATTCAGTGGTATTCATGGGGACACGAAAGGTAACTTCACACTTCTGCCTCATTCCACTACAAATACTTTTCATCAGCTAAATCCAGGGTGCAATGGTAGCAGGCAGATGGGGAGAGAGAAGTCAGGGCTGAAAGCAGAAGAACCACAGAGGAACATAATGCCATGCTGAGTTTCCAAGCCTGAGTTTCCCTTATTGTCCAGACAGACTGTCTACTTTCCCCTCCTATAGGGCTACAGAGGGATGGAAAATATTGAATGCATCACTGTAATTAGAGAGCACATGATGGAGTTATCTTCACCATGACTGATCTGTGGACACACACAAAGCAGACTTTCAATATCACAACTGCTACTCTTGGACAAGGCGTACCAGTGGGGAAAGACTCAATCCCTCCCTTATACACCAGAGAGCTCAACAGAAGTCTTATCAACACACCTCAAAAAGATGCAAACCATATTGCACTAATGTATTAATCTCCTCCCTTGCTCTTATGATTCAAAATTCTTTTGATTTAGGAAAAGTCATTTGTAATAAATGGTAAAAGTCACTTAGAAACCCCCAAGGCTCTAAGCCCACAGTTACACCACCAGCCATTTGGAGGATTAAGGCATGCAAATACATAAAGTATGAACTCTCAAAATGCCTGCAAGAGCTTTTGTTTACAAGTAACCAGAAACACAGCATCTAAATAATTTGTATAAATCCTCAGTCACTGTGTGAACAAACCCAGCTATCTGAGTTTCAGCTGTGTGCTCTACTTGGCTATAGAGCAGCAGTGTTTCTGTAGGCGGGCTGCCTCAATTACGAAGAAGAATGAATCAGCCTTGAAACAAAGTCTGTTTCTTTCATCAGTTTCTAATTAATGGCTACAGATAAAACAAACGGAGAGCAGCTTTTATCCTCATGCTGTGTTGGTCCCCCTCTGGTGAAGGCAACATTATAAGATTACATTGATAAGCTAACTGACCAGGCAGGGTACTGGGAGCCACACTAGGATCTCTTTCCACCAGAAATCTTCCAATTGGGTTCCAAGGACCAAGCACCACAAAGGGAGACCAGAACACCATCAGCCTGACTGGACAATACACGTGCATGCATTGCCTTCACTTTGGACTAATTAGTCCATGGTCCATACCAGCAGTTTTGCTTCAGATGTCTCAGAATAGACACTTGGCAATAACCTGACAAAGTGGAAGTTTTTTAAGTAAGCTTTGAGATAAGTCACTTGACTGATGTTTCGGTTTTGTGGAGGTAGCAGAGATTGTCCTTTGCTGCACCACTGGCTGTTGCTATTTTGACCACAAAGGCATCACTAAAAAGATGTCACATTCTGTAACATCTTTCCATCTCATGTTTAGGCATGCTTTCATTTTCATCTAAAAAGAGTCTGTATGAAACCTGATACATCAAGAAAACCAAGTGATGCCTCTCCCCTTACCTCAATCTAAGAAAAACAGTGTGTGACTGAAATGCTGTCATTTAACACATTTAGCAAGTCAACTATCAAAAGACCAACTAGTCTAGTGTTGAACTAGTGTTCAAGAGACATTTTTACCAAGACACTTCAAACTCCAACTCCTGCATGATTCAGTTTGCCCCTTTTCAGCAGATCTAATAGTACCACAATATGCAGCATCATTATAACACACCAGATTCTAGTCCTTGAAGTCCAGGTTTTTATTTCTTCGTGAAACATGCATCATTCAGGCTGAAACCTTCACAGAACCTCTGAGAGTACTTTGAAATTCAGCTTCATCAGAGAGCAAACAGCATCCTGTAGTCTACCAGGCCCAGAGAGCCAGCACAGATTAAACACATCTTAACCAACAGTCTCTCTTGTGCTTGCAGCTCACTAGTGGCTCTGCCTTCAGCTGCAGATCTGTTACAAACACATATCAAAACCCAGAGTGATCTACACATCAAAAAAGATCCCTTTGTCCATCATCTCCTATGCATCATTTTCACTTTCAGTTCTGCAAAATGTTTTACAGAGGAATCCAAGACAAAGCCTTGAATGTGGTACTTTAAGGTACCAAGATCTGTGACACATGTGGTTCTAATTTCATTATTACAAATCTGACATCTGCAGGCATAAACAGTGCCATTTTGGCCATCTAGAAAAGTTGCTGCTAAATAGAAGCTTTTATGTGTAGCTATGTGACAGGTACTCAAACTGTCAGATTTTAAGTTTTACCTTCTCATAATTCCAGGTTTTATTCAATAGTATTCTTGATCATGCTTTTTTTCCCTGAGAATTTTTAGGACATTTCCCTAACTCCGTGCTGCAGTCAAACTGTTGTCTACCACAGGAAAGCAAGAAATTGTTTGTGAGGAAGACTTATTATTTCGAAATTTTTCCATAGCAGAAGCAGGGCTATTTTAGGAAGGGAAGGAAAAAAAAAACAAAAACAAAAACAAAACAAAAACACAGCACCCAAAACCCCAGACAACCAGAGCTACACAGGCAGGTAACTGTACCACTGGCCAAGTGAACTTCTCACACTTCAAGAACGCCCCTTCTCATCCTATGGCTCATATTTTTCAGGCACTATCTTGGTTGTCCAAACCAGCCCCTCACAGAGAGCCAGTCTTACAAATATCAGGCATTCAACCCTTCCTGAAAACCTGATGCCTTCCCTGGTACACTGGGCTACAGAGAAAACCAAACAGCACCAATTGCAGAAGTGCTGCTCTACACAGCCCTGCACATCCACAGAGCCCAGTACATTTCCTTCAACGTGCACTGATACCCTCCACACTCACATTACCTCTGTTTACAGCTCCCAGTGACTCATGTTAGATTGCATTGCTCTTTCTACAGTGCAAAATTTGACAGATTGAAATGATTTGCATCTCATTTCTCTCCTTGAGGAACATTGTTTGCCAGTTCACCCCAACACTTTTAATAATCCAGATCACAGTATAATCCTGTAAAGTTAGAAAATGAGGAAGACCTGTGTTTTCCAGAAGATATTCTTTATAGAGAGAACATATACAGCTGTGCCAAACCTTCTTCACAACAACCTCAAACCTTTTAGAGCAGCCACACTTCCTATTTGACTCCCAAATTCAAGAAAACATTTGAGATGACAGGAGAAAAAAGCCAATAAAAATCTTTTTGTGAAGAAATAAACGCACAACACATTTTCATGATATCTGAAATTCCATGCTAAGACTTCCAAAGGCAAAATTATTTAAGCCATTATTGGAGGAGAGGAAAAAAATAGAAAGAAAAAAACCCACTAACTTCAGTGAACAATTTGTCTATCCCTGAACATTCATAGTACAGGGTACTGACTATTTTGGCATGTTATCTCCCAAGAGGAAAAGCAATGGGAGGAAAATTGATTTGCTCTGTCATGCACAATGAAGCAACTGCTCATCTCAGGCAGTCACATTTTATTATGCTCTATCAAAGTGTAACACAGCATTTTCAGCATGAAGAAAACCTTCATGCTCTACTTTAAAGAGCCCGGAGACTCAATCTTTGGCAGTCATATGTTTAAATGTTCAATTTAAGCCAAAAAAGGACAATATAGAAGGCAATTAAAGCATTTTTGAAATTGAAAAGCATCTCCTCTCGGACATAAGGCAGATGAAAGTAACATTTCAGGGTCAGACTAGGATGTCTAACAGTGCCTGCATCTGAAGAAGGAAAAGGAAAGATAATCCAGTCCTCAGAGGGAATTCTCTTCTGTGGCTATGTAGAAGACCAGGATCTGGGCTAACACTGCTCCACAAAAACATCTTAGTATCAAACCCACTTTAGGATGCACTGCTCCTTTCAACGTCCACAGGAAATGGGTACCTAAAGATTTGTAGCACTTGAAGCCAAGTCATATTTCAAAGAGCTTCCTTCCTCTCTCCCCATATTTACTCATTCTCTGGCAGAGTGTCATTTGTTCTTTTTACACTGACCTAAATGCTTCACCATAGGCAGCAGAGAGGTACCACAGGCCCTCCCCTGGGCAATACACAGCTCAGTAAGGTATAATTCAGTGAACCATGTTAGCATTACAAAGCATAGCAGGACCAACATCAGGCATCACTTCTGGCACGAGAAAGAGATCAGAGAATTGTCTCAAGCCTTCCTAACATGCCATGTGCACAAAGAAAGGAAAGTACCACTATCAGACACACAAGATTAAGTCCACTGAGACCTTAAAAGTGACTGAACCGTAAGTTTATGGTGGATGCAGACAATCAAGGTTACACTATGAAGCATCATAGAATAATGCTGATTTTTAATATTTGGTTGACTTAATTTTCTAAGCAATTTGCCTTTTGGAAGAATAGAAGCATTATGCCATGAGCAGTTACTTCAGAAACAGAATTTATTTGCTTTCCTTTTAGAATTCATCTGAGGTGATATCTGCCCAAAAGGGAGAGATTAAAAACAAAAAAAAAAGAGTCAAATATTTAGACTTTCTCCATTGACTTAACCAAGGCTAAAGACAAACTTTTGCATTCTCTTTGGTTATCTATCTACTGAAAGGCTATGTTGACCTCTGCCCCCCTACATTAAATTATATACATCTTCTTGACATCTAAAAAACCAAAGTTCTAAAGGACTACTTAAATGCAACTTCTCTGTTTATTTATAAAAGGACTTTTAACTACACACAACTCTCCTATTCCTTTACTGAGTCTCAGAATATAATTTACTCTGGAGAAAATACAGTGTTAGTATGGCAGATGTTATGTGGCTGAATACAAGAGGAAGAGCATTTCACACTGAGGCAGGAAAACCAAGTAAATCTTCTGACAACATTGTTAGCTACTGAAAAGAGATACAGTTTTTCAGATACCATGGAGGCTCAACTCTAAAATCAGTGGATCAGTAATAATATGGCACTAGAGAAAGAACTGAACTTTTTTTTCTCCAAATAGGATCTTAAAAATTCTTCATAAGAAGTAATCTTCCTGAAGGCTTCCTTGTTTAATCACCCAGAAAACAGAAGTGGTTTCCATTTTACCAGGTCTCTATTTCTCATATTCTTGCCTGGCTTAAAAACAGACTGCTCCAGCCTGACACCTACATCTTTGCAAGCCATCAGTGTCCCAACACTAATTTGGGAGGTGCAAACGTATGGCCAAATGCATTCACTGCTGACTCAGTCTGTTGCTTCCCTGCTCTTTCTGGGATGCATCCACCATCCAGTCCAGTGGGAGCTGATGTATTTCCCCAAAACTACAAGGGTAGGACCCAAGCTCCAGTGCCTAAAGCCTTTCCTGCCACTGAAATACCATACAAAGATAATTCCCAGAAGCTGCAGGGTAACCTTACAGCTGGAGCCAAGTGCCAGAGCAGGTATGTACCACAGCCACACACAGGCAGCAGCCCTGCTTCCAACAAACCTCAGACCATCAGAGTAACATTTCCTTTTGTTTTAGGCAAAGTGAATTTTAAAAAAAAAATCATGCCATTAAAAAAAAAAATCTCCTTCCTTCAGCAAAGCCTGGAGAAAACATTTAGGTTCCTACTTGCTCAAATACACAGTGCATGCAGCACTAGCAGTGGCACACATGGCCCCAGGAGAGCAGAGAAAAGCAAGGGAATGTGCAAAACTTTCTCAAATCCAAGAACTAGGAAAGGTTTGCTGACACATGCACATAAAGCTCTACACCCTCAGCTCAGTGACAGATGTCCTGCAGCACCCTGAACATGCCACAGGCACATGAGTACCAATAGGCCCAGAGCCAGAGCAGGGGAAGACAGACAGGAGAAGATGGTAAGCTGGCAGTGGTCCCTGGCACCCTCTGGGAGCTGCAATAAAAGCACCAACCCCCCTAATACAAAGCACCCTTAAAAATGTAAGCCTTGAAACAACTGGCAGTGCTACCCCACTGCAGTACCTTTGAAAAGGAAAACCCGAGCTGAGAGCTGCCCTGGGAGCAGGGGAGTCCTGCTGAGGTGAGCTACTGCTGCAGCAGCCTGGCACATGGAGCTGGGGCCCAACCACCTCCAGAATTAGCTCCAGCCCACTGGATTCATCCATCCTGGAACTCCAGACTAATAGAGAGACATAATGGTAAAGAGAGGGTATAGCCCTGCTGCTGATGCAAAGAGCACTCTGCCACGCTCACCTGATTTTCACATTTTGGGACCTTCAACAAGTCTCTGCTCTACCTAAATCCTCTGTGTGCTAGTTCTCACTACCCTCAAGTGAAGCAGCCTGCCTGGAGTTAACAAATCCTTTGACCAGCTTAGAGAGTCTTGGCTGTTACATCTCCTCATTCCAGAATATTTCCATGACATGACTCAGTTATTTCTGTTCCTAACCATGAAAATAAATATGGGACTGATCTCATTAAAATCTCCCAGAGCCTTTGATGTAATTTTAATATATTGCCACAATTCTGTTCTTACAGTTCTCTTGGGCTGAAGTGACACAGTTTTCCAACTGCTCTACCCAAAGCAGGCTGTAACACAGGTTGGTGTGAGTCAGCTTTCCCTGCACGCAGCAAATCACAGTGATCTTTTTTAATGTTGTAATTCTCAACACGGTCTTCTCTGCTTAATATTCCCTATTTCCTCTGCTGGGGAGTAAGACCTGCAGGTGCTTTACCTGATAGGTGGCTGTGCAAGACCTAAATCCTTGCTGCTGAGCTGCTCTTTGCCAGCTTCTTGCAGAGCCCTTTTTCTGCACACCTTCTCACACCCCTGAAACTCTCAGAAGCAGCACAGTCACTCCCTTTCTGTAGCAGGGCAACACAGGACAACAGCAAAGTAAGATTAGCCAAGCTATCAATCATTCAAGGACAACTTTTTGGGGACTAACCTTTTCCACTCACTTTGGCTGGAGTCAGGGCGCAGAATGAGCACTACTGCTCCCACACATCTGTGTTCAGTCACCTTTTACATTCATTCTGCTTTGAATGTTCTGAAACACAACATGCTAATACTCCACAGCTGTTTCTTAAAAAAAAAAAAAAAGGCAAAAAAACCCAACCAAAACAAACTTCTGCCAAAAGAAAACAATTAAAAACACCACTGGGATTTAACTGCTCTGAAAAGGCAGTTCTCATTTGCCTCTTGCAAGAGACAAGTCCTTAAAATAGGCTCTTTCTTAAAAATAAAGACACCCTACAAGGCACACCTAGATCATCCCATTTCCCAATAGGATTTTCAGGTGAAAACACACCCAAGGTTAACACACAAAATACAGGATTTGGATATCAAATAATAATTAAGAAAAAAACATCAAATCACTGGAAAATACTATTAGGGAAACAACACTGGGGAGAGAGGCAAAACACACAACAAAACTGACTTGCAGACTAGCCAGCAAGGTCATCCATTGCAGTGCCACCCAGAAAGTGTGAGGCTGGAGGCAAGGGTAGAGGCACATTTGCAAAACTAGTTTGTTTGACAGACTGAAAAGATCAGAACACATGTTTTCATCTCCAATTGCAAGGACAAAAGTGAGAAATGTTATGCATGCTCACTTTACTTGATGTCACATCTTGCCAGTCATTTCAGTGGCTGTCACCATAGGACATCACATCCCTTAATTCCATTCTGTGGTGTGGCAGTGGTCTGTTCTTTAGCTAAGCTGCAGCAAGGAGACTCTGCAGTAACAACACATTACCTCAATTTCCTTTTCTGCAAGGGAAGCAATCAATATTTTATGATGAAAATTCCTGGCTAACACTCCTATAGCTTTGTGCAGCTGATCTTTGCAGCAGTTCCCATACTGATGCTGCTTCTGATCCCCAGTCCATGTGAAGGGCAGTTAAGCTTTAACTATTCCAGATTTTAAAAAAATTGAAGATTATTTACTTGTGTTTCCATTCTTTGATGGGAAGTCATAAAGCCCCCAAATTGTCCAGACAGAAAACAACTCTAGCCCTGAGGAACAGTTGACCACATCCTTTTGAGGGTTCTGTGAACAAATACTCAGCAGAAAGCTAAGTTTAGGTAGAACAGTTTTATAAATGAGAGCATTATAACAAGCACTACAGGACATGCAGAAAACAGGGGGAAGCTGATGTCCTGAAACAGCCTTGAGGCTCCCAGCATGAAAGGGGGTCACAAGTACAATCCCCAAAAGTCACGGGAACCACTCTTCTGCATGTGAGGATTTCACATTCTGATCTGAAGACCCGCTTACTCTATGGAAGTGATTGACTGTCACAGCTACAGAAAAGAGCTGATGACACACATGGAAAAGGAATAATTTAGCCAACAGATCTTTATATATCTGCTAAATATCCCTGAGCCTTATCTATTGACACAGTCACATCCATACCACGCAGGACACAGCAGTGTAGCTGGGTACATGCCATACTCTAAGCACAGTCAACAATGTTTTGATCTACAACTATGCTGAGACTATTCTGATACTCTCCTGATGCTGTTTTAGGGCATTGCTTCAGTTCAAGACACCTGAGGCTTCTGTATACATCACATGTACCTGGGGCTCCCAAGGGAACATGCAATTTGTATCAGTAAAATCACTCTTGCTGGCCAAACTCAATCCAGGTCTCTAAATGGAGAAAACTGAAGCATTATGAAAGCGTGTCCCACCCATATAACTGCATTTATACCAACACAGACAAATATCATCCCCGGCTAATTCTCATCCTGACATGAAACATTAGCAAGTAGTTAATGTCAACCAAGCTTAAAAGGTCAGCAGTTACTTGCTTAGCATTTAAAAGGATCCCAAATTTTTCAGAGAATATTGCTGTGTCTTCTCCATACAGGACAGTAATGCAGTGCATTCAGCTCTGACACAAGATTCCAGAAGTTTTTTTGTTGCTCTTGCTGTTTTTAAACAAAGAGTTCTCCAAACAGAGATCATGCAACCTGGAGAAAATTATCAGTCAACATAGGGTCTTCTCAAACTCAAAACACTTTCCACTCTCACTTCTGAATCAAGTCCTTTAACTAAATCTTCAGGCTCTTAAAAAGGGTCTTAAAATTGTGACAGAGTGTTTTCCTCACATTTTTTAAATAAAGGAAATTATGGAAAAGTGATTTGTGCAAACAGCATTAATCAAACACAGTACTGCTTGCAGTTTTCAGCCAGCTCAAAAAGATTCAGCAGGCTTCCCCCGCTGCCATGTACCCAAAGCTTCCTCAGCGTTTAGCTTCATCTACTTTTCTGCTCAGAAAAATACTCACAAAAATAACCAATGAAACCTCTGCATGTTGCAAGCTGGGGCACAAAGTCATGGAGAGGTATCTGGTCGCCATCAGGCAACTGTTTCCAGAAAATAAAGTGTATTCTTATGTTTTTATTCAAGAACAAACTGTATTGCTTCTATCAATGTCCACCATCCCAAACATTATCAGGCAGGCCTAGCAGGTCTGTGTACAAAACTTTGTGAGCAAAAAGTGTTCTTCAGCAGCACCACAAAGAAAGAACTGCAAACAAGTTCACATTTTGTGAGGCTGGGCTCTCTGCTCTGGGTAAGGGCGAGAAGCATCTGCAGATCAAAAGAACTGGGACACAGAAGCTGAAGCGAGGAGAAGTTGAGCAGAGTTAGGCTGAACCCTTGGACTGGAGGGCAAGCGCTCATTAACAAGGGGAACAACTTGGGAACAACTCATTACTTCCTACCTGCCTTATTCCAAATCTCCCACACCCAAAGAACTGATTAACTCTCACTTGGAAAGGCAAAAATCCCCGCAAGGCAGGGAATGTGCTGGGGGAGGCACAAGGGAGGGAAAAAAAATCCCCGGATGGCTGGGGCCTAGTGGCCTACATGCGGCTGAGATGAAGGTAGAAGTTTTAATTTTACTTCCATGGATTTTAACAGCAGTAAGAGCCAGGGCTTACTCAATTGGGATTCCTAAAAATAGCACTTGCCTAAGTAACCACACAGGACCACATGGGGCTCTATTTTCCTTAACTAGCTTTTGATCTAATGGAATTCTTCAGTTAAGTAAAAGAAGAAACAGGGTCTTTGTGGTGAAAGCACATGACCAGGAGTTAGGAAAACTGGCTTCTCCTCCACACTGCCACAGATTTGTTGTTTAGTCTTTCATGCAAAACAATGTAGCTCTTAAAGTACCTTTCCACCTCAGACCAAAACCTGTGACTGCATTTAAAAGCTGAAACATCCGTGCCAGCTCTGCTCCTTCCAGCCAGCCATGCGGCCAGAGCTCAGTGCGGGAGACAGGCTCTGTCCATGGGCCAGACAAGGATTCAGACAATGAGCCTGGTTGCACTCCACACCTCAAAGCTACACTGCCTGCAACACGGCTGAGCTAAGAAAAGTTTTGGCATGTCTCTATGCACTGCATTTATCTTTCTGCACTGTGCTGTTGCACTGTGCTCTGCACTTCACTTGCCTCACATAGGAAGTGAAAATTAAGAAATTAATTCTTATAGGTGCGAGCACAGTGCATTAAGCACTGGTAGAGTCAGTCTAGCAGCCAAAGATGCTCAAATCCCACAGCAAACCAAGGCAGCCAATGCACCCAACGCAAGGAGGCAGAGCTGCAGTTCAGCGAGGCTGGAAAGCACGAGAGCAGAGCGGAAGCGACTCATGCTGGTATTTCAAATAGTCAACAAGCAGCAAGTAACCTGGTAAGACCTCTGAGACCCTGACCAGGATAGACAAGCTCTGCCCTGCCAGAACCAGCTGCCTTCTTAAGTTTGCAGGACCCTACCTGCTTCCCACACCCAGGAGAGGGCTGCAAAGGGCTCACAGCTGAGATGCACCCTCCCACCCTGTAACCTGCCAGCCGAGCTGAACGCCTTCCCCAAATTCTCCCTTCCACCCTCCCCAGACACCACGTGAGCTGCTACAGCTGAGGGCTCCCGAGATGGGATTCCCCACAGGAGCAGTTTTAGGGAGAAGACACTGGACAGCAAGAGACAAGCTGGAGTGAACTGTAACAGCAAATTAACCCCTTCCCTGGCTGCTGGGAAAGTGAGCTGAGCCTAGCACAAAAGGAGGAGACAATTCAGCAGCCACACTGCAGAGAAAGGACATAATACACCTGACAATACATTTAAACAATGCAAAACATCCTTCCCAATGCCTGCAGCAAGTCAGCTCCTATCCTAAAGATCTAACACACTTGGGCCCACAAGTGCTTGCCAAGTTGTCAACATGGCCTTTGATATCAGAAAGCTTTGAAACCCCTGCCTTAAAGGCCAACACTTGCTTCTCCACCCATATTTGAAATGCAAGATGCCTGAAAGCTATAGAACTATTTTAACACTGAACATGCATGAGTCTACACCGCAGAGCGGACACGTTGGCTGGGAACTGCACTTGGAAAACTAACAAGTCCCCTACTGCTACAATAACCGTAGCTGCGTAACGGAAGACATGCCAGGGATCGCAGGAAGCTCAAGCCTTCCAGCACTTTCTGAAATCTCCATGGGGAGATCAGGCCAAGGAGCACCTTGTTTAAACCTATGCTAAATGCCAGGACAGCAAGGAATGTGGGGCAGGGAGGATAAATTGCCACCGTTTTCCTTAAAAAAAAAAAATAAAAACAACAACAACCGAAAAAAACGAACAAAAACAACCCCGCTTAAATCAAGTTTTGCACCAAACTGAGGCGTTACGAGTGTTTGTTTTCGCTCAGGGGGGGAAAAGGATAGTCAGTAAGATGTTATTTCCCCACATGTCACCAGAAAACCCATGCATCCCACCCTGCAACTCAAACATTACAGCTTCATACTTTTTTCATCTAGGTGTAATCCATTCTCTATATTACTTCTGTTCCTGTCCCAGGAGGTATTGATGTAATTGCAATCTTCCAAGTCTAGGACATCTTCGACCCCTTGCTTTCTGAGCTTCCTCCCCAGCTTCACAGCTGAACCCACTACAACCCCAGCCATTCTTCTGGCCCAAGAGGACCCCACAGCAGCCGACATGCTGAGACCATATCATGTGCAAGATCCACTGGCTCTGACCATGATGAAGCACCAAGGCCCCAGCCCCCAAACCTACAGCCACTCCAAACTCATGATTTCACTCATACACAGCAGAGCCATCCACCAATTGTTTAAAGTACCCTTCTCCCCAGACACGAAGAAAACAGGGCACCACACATTTCAGAAGGAGCTGAGTCTTCCTACTTTGGCACAACAATTTAGGAGCTGTAAGACAAGCACTAAGGCTGGTCTGATCCAGCCCTTTACAAACTTTACATTTCACACTGATGTTATCAGCAAATAAATCAAACACATTGCAAGCAAAAGAATTTTTCATATGTTTTTCCTATACGCGTTCCTCTCAACTGAGTGTTCCAGATACATGAATTATTTTCTGACAGTCATCCTTCCAATTAAGATCTGCTCCTTCCTTCCTTCCTAATTTTGCCAGTATGTTACACAAAATTTAGTTGCTAACATGTTCCAACAGGGACAAGCGGAATGAGCAGTAGAGATTAAAGCATGCCATGCATCAGCCAACTTTTCAAACAACTGACAAACTAAACACAAAACATCCTGAAAGGAGAGGTTTACAGAGATGACAGCTCTCTTATGATGGTTGGCCCCAAGATCATCACCATTTCTGTCAGTTGTCAAAAGGGTTTTTTGTTGCATTTTAAAAAAAGGCAATTAAATCCCCAAACACACACAAGAGGAGAGCTCACAAATGTTCTATTTTATTAACTCAAATCCAAGCAAGACCATATAGTGTCATCTCTAATATGCACTAAATAGCACCAACAGGAGTTCTGTTCCATGTTTCACACGGGCAGAATCATCAATAAAATTAAGATGAAGACTATGTGCCCTTATGGATTACTTTCATTAACACCAACATCCAAGTTCTGCAATCCTTAGGCATAGGCACTTGTCAAGGGCTCCAAATCAAGAGCTTGTCTGGTCATAAACATCTTGGTATAGAGTGTGCTATTTTAAGAGACCAGCACCTATGGCTCAACTCCAGATGAGCAGTAAATGAACCATCCGCTCAATCCACAAACAGAGTAGCTAGTGGTAGGTTTTGTTTTCAAATAAAGATGCTACTGATTATACATCAGCAAGAAGTCAAGTTGCAAGGCATTAACTAGTATGCTCTCATCTCATTTTCCCACCAGCAATATGATTCTCAGATCCAAGTTTTATTGCTCAATAGCCACAGCTTCTGCCAAAAATCACAAGGGAGCCAGGGGGAGGGGATGGCAAATATGAAATGGGACAACAGCTGTCAAGGTAATTTGATAGCAGCAATGGCTTCTTGAACCAGTGGACACTCTTGAGAATGTGAGCCAAGGCCTCCAGGCATCCACAGAAAAGCCAACTAAGATAAAGAGCTCGGTGAGAGAGCAGATACAGATGTCTGAGACAGAGGAAAGAACAAAGAAAGCCAAGGCCATCTAACTTCTAAGAACTTCAGTTTTCCAAACAAAAAAAAAATTCAGAGCAAGTGTCCAAATGAACCCTCCCAGCCATGAAGACAAACCATCTTTTGTTTGAAAAATGTTTGCAAGTTTTCCCAGTACTCTTTCCAAAAACATCTCAAAACTACAACATCCAAACAGAGAAGAGGAGTGAAGAATGAGCTGACAGATTAAAAGATCAAGTCAATAACCCTCTACAGGTTGAAATCTAGCTCAACTTCCACTAACAAGTAGTCACCTGCACTATGAGATTCACATATGTTAAACTTAGCCCAAGTCAATTCCTAATAGACCAATGCCCACAGTCAAAACTTGTGTCCATAACACAGAAAATATCCAAAAGGAAGAGTTATCAGTGGAAAATCTGAAAATTTCCATACTTTTAGTTCAGTTGCTCTGCTAAATGAACCATCCCCTCAGCAGTGAGTCATATCCTTTGGTGGAACAGTGAGAAGAAAGCTCTTTTGCTTGTGTCTATGTGGCACCTGTTTTGGTAACATTAAATGGATCACAGTGACGTGCCAAAAACACAGGCAAGCACAAACAGCAAGGCAGGGATGTGTAGCTGTGACAAGTGCAGCAGAGGGAGGTCAGACACTTTAATGATTTCTCTCATCAGCAGGTTTTACTCTTCCTCCTAGGACAGTTTTCATTCCCTGTATTTTATGCTTTATACTTCTCCCATGCATTGAACAATTGCAGTTTTCATACTTCCCCTCTCTTCCTAGGGCTTCTGGATTCTCCTCAACCACCCCTGTATACAGGCTTGTCTCAGCAATCTCACAGGAGTTTGCAATAGCTGGGAGAAAAAAAAAAAAAAAAAACAAACAGAAATGCTCACAGCTTTGTTCAGTATTATTGCCACCTGCTACAGGCATGTGACATACCAAGAAACATGTACCCACAGATGCATTTTGGCAGTCATGATGAAGCAGATCAATTGTTTCTTCATGCTGAAGTTAACATTTTGACTGACACTAATGCAGTTAGTCATTTATGTTAAAAACAGCTTATTCTGATAGAGAAATAAAAAAAGCAGATGACAACTGGCTACCAGAATTTAGCATCAAATTTAAAATCAAACTGCAAAACTAGATTAACATTCAATTTTTCTAGTTAGATCTTCAAACATTGTACTTAGGCAAAGCAGCCTCTGGTTTGTCTAAATGTGCTGCAGCTCTCCCCCAAGCACTGCAGCTCCCTCACTTGACCCTGCAGGGACCATCTACTGCTATTTTTGAAAGCACTTACTGAAAAAGCCCTCACCCAGCACAGGAGCTTTTGCCTTAAGTGCTGGTCCTGCAGAGCAGCCATCAGACCTGGAAGAGCAGGGTGGCCTCTGCAGGCCTCCTGACCCTCACAGGGGCAGATAAAGAGAATCCACAGAATGACTGCCTCGAAGCCAAACAGGTTTAACAGCCCTGCACCATTTCTGAGGCAAAAGGCAATTTGCTTGGTATGTCACAGATAAAACGTGCCTGTGTTGAGGTGAGGGTAATGAGACATCTAGCCCATGCCACTTCAAAAGGTTAACAACTCAAAGGTTGCAACACTCCCATGTCCTTGCCTGCAAAGGCTGCCCTACCTAGTCCCACCATCGCTCCCTTTGGCTCCCTGTTCCAACACAAAGGGATTAAAAATTAAGGAAAAGTAATTGTATCAAAAAGTAGAAATCTGCTTCTGTTACTTTTGGTAGCAGCTTTTTCAGTGACATTTCTGAATTCACACTTTACTGAAGGTTGCCATTCACTCACCTCTCCATTTAGTGAGTCAAAGGAAGAAGAATGAACTAATCCCTATCCCCTCCTTCCCTGCACAAGCCAAACTCCTGGGACAGGGATGACAAAACTGATCACAGCTTCACTGTCCCGGTCACATCCATTTTCTGAATGGGACAAGCAGGAAAATTCTCAGCTCCTCCCTCATGTTCCTATCTCCTATGTTAATGAAAACAGTAAAGAGCCAGGTCATTTTGATCACAAGCACAGTACATCTCTTCATGCCAGAAAAATGGTGCCCTGGATTATGAGTCAACACCAAGCTTCTGCACTAACAGACACTTTAATCAGACATCAGTCACTAGTGGAAGCATAAAGAGAAATAGTGATAATGGTATCATCAGGACACAGGTCCTTCCAATTCAGTGTCATAGAGTCAAGTCCACCCTAGGGAGCAACCACCAGAGCAGTGACAGAACAGTCTGTCAATACCCTCAGAAAAAGCAGGACACACTGAGTGCCATATGGAGGAGGCTGCCTGCACCACCCTAGAGAGGGCTGGACCATCACAAGGAGAAGTCCTGCACACCCCCTTAATTGTTAAAAAAACCTGGTGGGCTGCGCCTTGCCCTCATCACTTAACATCACCTGCATGGAAAAAGGGAAGAGTCCAACTAAGCCATCCTTTTTATCCCAAACAAACAGGATTCACCAGCAGTGAGAACAGAAATCTGTGGGTCTTGGGTCTGTGTCACTGCATCCCTCTCAGTCAGCTTCCTGAAGATTCCTTGGAATGAGTGGCAGTGAGGAACGTGCAGTGTTACCCTCTGGTATAACTGACCTGTCCATGGTGCAAGAACAACTTTCCAGGGGCACCAGGATTAAGAGCTCAAGACTTTCTGGTTCATGAGAGAGCCAACATATTTAATCATACTTGGGTTACCATCTTGTCCAAGGTGGTAACTCAAGTACCAACAACAGAAAAGGACAGTCACCTGCATATCCCTCAGTTCTGGGAATTTAAGCACTAACAGGTTTGCCACTTAAAGACTTGCCTACTAGGTTTTCAGCACAGAAAAACAGGCAAGTATTTAGTACATAATTAATTCTAAACTGGACATTAGTTTAAAACTGTCTGAAAGCAAAAGTTAAGCAGCACAGGATAAAAGGATAAATGGCATCTCTGACACAGTAAAGAAAAAACAACATATCAAACCACTCTGTGTCAGTAAGAGGTAAGAAACCAACAATTAACCCAACAATTAACTCTACAGCAGCAATTTTAGTAGCCATAAAGCTGCACAGAACAGAGCACTAACCATGGGACATTCACCTTAACTGTCTCTACACACTTGCCTAGTGGATGGCCTCATCTCATCTATCACCTCGTCTCTTTCTGTTTTTCCTCACCTACTGCCAACAAATAGTGCCAGAAGAACTACACATTGATCTAAGAAAGGAAAGCGAAAATGCTGAAGACATTGACAGCCAAGGAACTCAGGGCAAGAGAAATAAGATCTGAGTCACTGGAGGGGCTGTCAGTCTAAAGACAATCATCATGCAATGAAGCTCTTACATGAACATTAAACCAAACTCCTATTTATAGAACCTAAATTACAGCAGACAAGCTGAAACATACTGGCTCCCACAAAACCAATTCAGTTGATATAAGGGAAAGGGATAAAAATGAGTCCTCATTCTACAGCAAAGTAATTGAAGCACAAGGAGAAGGCATCACACTCAACTACAACTTTAGACAGCGCTAGGAAGTCCAAAAGATAAAACCACCACTTTACCCTTGGCCAGCTCTCAACTCACTTGAAGCAGTTATGCTCTTGATTTCCTTGGGTCATTTTTCCATTTTGAAGGAAAAAATGCAGGAATAGAAAAATTAAGTCTCAGTTTTACAAGGATTAACAAAACAACAACAACAACAACAAAACAAAAAAACAAAACCAAAAACAAACAAAAAAAAAAAACCAAAAAAAAAAAAAAACAAACCCAAGTTTGTTCCAATTTGTAAGAACTTTTGCATCTGGTCTTATCTTTAGGGTTTTTTCTAATGTCCCAGTCATCCTCAAAGTCACAGAAAACACTGAGATGAGAATTCCTTTTGTTAGGAGAATTGTTCACAAGCATTACCACAGCAAGAGTTTTTCCTCCCAGGAACTACATGCTGCCTCTAACTGTGAGAGCACACGTTTAACCACAGCACACACTCATTCCTTGTCACAGCTACTAAGTGCAGCACTGGAGAGGATGGTTAAGATAATCTCATTTCTTAAAAGAATCTTTGGAGTTTAAAGCATTTCATTCCCCCCCAAATGTTCACTCTAAAAACAGGACACTGCTGTCCCAGTGCTTTTCAAAGGAAATAAACCCAGACACCACTAAATTCCCCAAGCCTACCAGCTTCTTCATGGTGGCTCTTTGAGCATCCTCCCTTAAACCTTTCAAGCACTGCTCAAGGCACTCAGCTCTTTCTATTGATCAAGAGGAGGATTCAAGTAGAAAACAGGGTACCTAGAGACAACCTGCAACACTTTTAAGTGTGTTTCCAGGTAGAGATCAATCAGGTAGTGGGAACAATGGCAAACAACAGAGCATCATCAATACAAACTTAGTAAGAGACATTTTCTTAATTTCTCTAACCCATGCTTGGATTAAGACAGTCCACATAGTTATTATTTCCGGGATGGCTGCATGTCTGTCTGAAAAAAAGCATGTAATGAGCTCTCTGGAAAGCCAAATAATTTAAATACAAAACCATCAGGACTTACAGCTAGACAACTTCCCCCTTTCTGAATATTTTCCTTGGAACTTTTTGGTTGGAGCCTGTGCATTGCATAGGGCTGAGGAGGCTATTACTCTTGGAAGCTATGCTCCCAAATTCTTTCCTTTACTGGAAGATGTGAGGTTGATGATTTGCAAAGAAGAAATGTATTAAAGCCTCTTACCACTGGACCACATTCAAACAGCAGGCAAGCAACAAGTTTAAACCCAGTTTCCAGGCCAGGAATCAGAAATGAAAATGTCCTCAACACTAAAATGTATGCGTGTCTTCACTCTACCCCACACACTTCTGCAATGTCTCTCTCATAATAAAACAAGGCTTGTTCAAAGATTACAGCAAAGACTGGAAAATTCAAAACAGCTGCTCTGGAAAGAAAAAAAAAAACATTAACAGAATAGAGCCATTGACATCAGAGCTCTTCTGACAGACCTCTCATCCCATGCACAGCAAGTGTTCCCATGCAGAGAGGAGGAGCAGAGACTGGGATTCCCATCCATGGTGCATCACACAGCACAGGGAAACCTTCATCCCCACCCTTAACCCCTGGGGCATTGAAGAAAGCAGGAAAAAAGAAAGCTACTCTGTTTGCTTGCTCATTGACTGCACACACTACAACTGCATTCACAGGTTCAACTCTACGACTGGCACCAAGCAACAGATTGCTGTAGCTCTTGGAGCCTGCATCCAGTAGGTAATTAAGTTTTTTCACTGCCACAGCTGCCTTCCTCAAGCTCTAACCTTAGGGGATTCCCACGCTGGGAAGCTTCACCCCCCACCAAGACTGCCTACAGGGTGAACTGTGCAACTCCTCAATTTCCAGGTTCTCCTTGGGAGCCTTCAGACAGCACAACACGAGCTGAATTAAAGTAGCACACTACTGGTAAAGCAGCTTCATACTAATGATCACAAATCTCCTCTGGGACTTTGTCAAACAACCAGAAAGACCTAGAAAACTGTCAGTCCTGATTACAGTGGAGAGACTGGGTCCATCATATGGGATCAGAGCTTTAAGCATGCTGTGATCCCTGTAAGGGTCACAGGAAAACAAACACACTAAAATACACTGAGGATCAGAAACTGGCTTTCCTCTACACACATACAGGACAGTCTCCCATTTCTCTTTCAAGTGAGCACTCAAACCTTTAGCAGCTGACATTGAGTCTGAAGTACACTGTACAGCATTTTTATTAAGAGAGATATAGACAATGATTTGGACAGGAATCTTGATTTCTCTAGAAGAAACCCCATCCACATAGTATAAGCAATTCTTCAACACTAAGAGAAGGAAAAAAAAATACTCCCTGTGAGCAGTGTGAAGTTCTTGAAATTCACTGTTTTGAAATTAGTGTTTTCAAACCTAACCACTCCAAAAGGCTCCAGGCAAATTAGAACATCAACAAGAAGATAAAAGTTATTCCCCATGAGGGAAGGGAACCAGCACACAACAAGACCAGATCACATCTGAAAAACAGCATAAATCCCAAACCTCTACAACCATGTAGTCCATATGGTGAGCTACTCACAGGTCCATTGGCCCAGCTTCCAGTGAGGCATCTCTTATTCCTCCATTCTGTTGGAGGAAAAGGAAGACCTAATGCAGTGAGTCTTCAAAGTACTTTGAGAGATTCTCCCTCACCCAATCCCCACACACTGTACCAAGATACTTAAATAAAAGCTTAAAGCCAAAAAGCTTTATCTGTACACATACACAGTTACACAGCAGGGGAAAAAACCCCACACAAATTCACAGAGCAAAATATATCACTCTAATTTATCCACCTTGAATCAAAACCTTAGTGATGTCCCTTGGAGTTCGTTAGAGCTACTGAATAACTCTAATTCACAATTCTGGCCTACTTTAATGAGTAAAAAATTGAACTGAAGCCTCTTTACTAGATGCCCTTTAATATCAGCTGAAGGTCCCTGTCTGCACTTGCTGTGTATGGGAATTGTAACTGTAAGAGCTGTTCTTGCTTCCAATGGAAAGATGTCCCAGGCAAGATAGGAAGAACTAAGCCTGCAGCTTGCCTAAAACCCACAGCCACACCTACTTTCAATGCCAGATTGTAAATTTTTATCAAGAACAAGTTCACACTGGCAGATTTTCTTCCTATTTGTAGGAATCTAGAAATTGCTGACAAGCAATTCACAAGCAATAAAAGCAGGCAACTGATCGTCCTTGTCCTCACATAATTTCTGCATGGAAAGGGGTCCTGCAGGCTGCACTTTGAACCCCCCAGTGCAAAGGGTAGGCAAGACAATCTTCTGAAAGCTGGAGGTGGAGTCCTGGAAGAAAACCAGAAATGGCAAGATCCCTCCTAAAATCATTTGCTGGCAGCAGGGTATCCAGCCAAGGCAGAATCAGCATTTTGTTGCCCTCATTATCCATGGACAAATGGGGAAAATAAAGCCTTGTTCACCTCCACAAAGATCAGCTGTCACAAAAGGCTCTATCACATCACTATTATATGTGATGTGAGATTATACCACTATAAAAAAAAACTTGCTACAAAGAAAATCCCAACTTTCATTAACACCTATGAATGAACCTGTGGGAAAGAACCCCAAGGAAGCATGAGCCCAGTCTGAGGGCACAGTTCACCCCACAGAGAGCAATGTTACCACACCACTCATTTGAAGAGCAGCTCCTTTTGGGACTGCCAGCAAGAGAATGGTGTAATCCCAACAGAAAGTATTACAGAAAACATAACTATACCTATCTTTTGTGCTCAATGTATGCATTCATCTCCCAGCCCCAGTGCCTTTGGCTGGAGCAAAGCTCTCGTGTGGTTAATTAGTAACTGCAGCTAAATCCTGTTAAATTGTAAACTCCTGAGGCCTCCACAATCATCAGGTTTCAGCTCCCAGATTGACAGGCATCACACTTACTCTGTCCTTCAAAACAGGATTCCTTGATGACCAGGGCTGTTCCTTCATAAACACTGAAATTATTATACCAAACAATTCATAAGTGAAATGCTTCAATATAAAGAGACACAAGTAAGTCCCAACCACATAAGCTTTCTTTGCTTTGAAGTTTCTGTTTAATCTAGGGCTTGGATATCTTAAGACAAGTTGGTTACAAGACAAGTTGTTTTTCTAGTATTCTTTCCCTAGTCCTTTCAAGCAGGTATCATCACCAGTAGGTGAAGAGCAAGTCTGAGTAATGTTTTTAAATCACAAAAATAACCACAAACACCCATGTAAGAATCCCAATTTCAACATGCCAGCCAACCCAGACAAAGAAACACCTCTGGCATTACAAGTTGTGTTCTACAACAACCCAATCCTCAAAGGCAAACAACCTATATGATGACCCATAGACAGCATGGAAGTGTGGAAAATCCTGGAAGCTATTCTTCACTGCAGTGAACACCGTCTGTCTACCAAAACTCTGGAAGGCTCCCAGACAATTTTAAGAGAAAACATGACAACAATGTCTCAAAGATTCCCAAGGGCCCCTACCTATGACCCTTCAGAGGGGCAAGTTACTACAGACAAAGCCATAAACAGGAAGAGAACACTTCTGGGTAAAGAAGGACAAAGAAAAAGGAAAGCGTTAATGGAGACAATTGTTAAAGAATCAAAGCTTCATTATTATTGAGAACCAAGAATGCAAAGATAAGCTGACCTGTGTTAAGAACATTTGGTACATACAACTCCAGTGGCAAGTCAAAAGAATATTCAGTTCCTCTCCAAGCATGATGGATCTCGCTGCCATCTCTCCTCTGCTATTGCTACTTTGTGTTTCAAGCTGGAGTATCTAACAGGGACCTGGTCTTTCTAAGCCCACTTTGTGAAAGACACTGTATGGCTTGATGGAGTCCTGGAGTCATAACATTTGAGGGGGTTTCAGTGGGTGTCTTGATTGGGTTTGTATTTGGGGGTTTCTTTAAGAAGCTATGGGAAAACTTCAATTCCTCTGCCTCAACTCATATCAATATATTTTACAGAACCAGAACTTTATTACTCCATGTTGTACAAAAAGCTACTTAGAACACTATAGGAACACCTCACCTGTCCCAAGCCATTCCTTTCTCTTTCCTACATCTACCTCCCTATAAGAGCACCTACACTGAAGTGATAAGGTCATCTGTCCCCCTTACAGTTCTTAACCAGTCTTTCTTTCCATGTTCTTCTCATGCATGTTTTGTATATCATCACACTTAGCCCTAGTTTATTCCCAGCATAGCTTATTCTACCAACCATGCAGATTTCCTGGCCAAGGGAAAAGGTGCATTCCTCCAGAAGAAGGTTAACGACAGATTTATGCATCTTATTTTCTATGATTATATATTGGTGAAAAGTGAAACAAAACTCCATCACTTGATAGTCCTGAAATGACTCAGTGACCTTGGCAGGAGCCTGACTGGATTAACCACCTGGTATGGACTGCTAGCCATGTGTTGTGGGCAGTAGCTCATTAGCATCAAGTATTTACACTCCTATTTGTAGCTGGTAGGCTGTAATTCAGGACCTTGTCAAATTAACAAGAGTGCCAGGTCGCACTCACTAGGGTATGGTTCAGAGTACTCTGTGTTGAGGGCTAGTTTTACAAGCTCCATTAGTGAAATTGGAAGGGACTCAACAGTAGAAGTGCCATTGGCCTACCTAGACTGGCAATTGCACCACAGTTCTGTAGAGGCACATAAATGCAAAAGTGAGCTCTTGCTAAGCACTAATGAAAAAAGCACAGCTTGGTGATCTATAGATTCGCTCAACACTGCTTGGCCACTGCTTTCACTCTCATCCTACTTGATCCTGACTAAGCTGCTGTAAGACTGACTTAGGACTTAATATTGAGCAGATATTAAATGTTTAAAGGAGGTGAAGTAGTGAGATTTTGAATCCTCCAGGTCTTAATTCCTGAGCACTAGGATGCATGCCCTCCAAGTGAGCAAGACAGAATGTGACACCAGACAACACCAGGAAGATGAGTAGATCTTGTCACAGTCTAGTGGCATTGATGCTCCAAGTTAAGTGGCCTAATAACCTCCCCAATACTTCCCCCCACTAAAATGATTTCTTCAATAAAACAGGGAGGAGACTCAGGCTCATAACACATATGAAGTGTGAGATGGCTCACACCCTCATTTCCTAAATTACCAGCTAGAGTGATACCATAGCCTGACAAAACAAAACCTACTTTTGGATCGCTTCATACAGAACAGACAATCAGAAATGTACTTCTAGACCCACCTCTACCTGCCACTAGCACTACACAGCTACAGACAGGAGACACCCTCTACGGTGTTTGTTTCTGTGCAACAGCGACAAAGGTTCAGTGTTGATTAGACACGCTCACAGAGAGAAATAAGCATCTAGGACTATTTAATAAAGACAGTATCTTTAGTCCCAGAACTTCCTGAATCACAGTCTGATGAGATCAGTAAGCTTCCGTGGGGAACAAAATAAATTGGCTCTTTTCTTATACTTTCTCTAAGCAGCCCCAGCCATTGTCAGAAATGACCTACTGCAGAGGATTCGCTGTTATTGTTCTTATGCCCTTAGAGTCAACTGAAGTTCACTGAGAAAATGTTCTGCTCCTCAGAACCTCATGTCAGCAGAGAAAAAAAAAAAAAAAATCTCAGACCTGGAAGGACACTGCTATGGTTAAACTACCTGATCAGTTTCTTACACTAATGAATTCGCTCAGAGGTTGATATTCTGCCTCTTGGTCTATCCTGCTCCAAAACTGGCTCTGAAATGCTGTTGGCTGCACAGACTGACCTGAAGTTTACATCTGTGCCTATTACAGATAACCTCTACAGACACTGGGAAAGCAGATAGGAGCATGGTTCACTTGTGGTGGAATTCACTCCCATCAGCTTCAGCACAGGAAAGCATTTGCTAACTGAGCAAACAGCTGAGGGGAGGAAAAGGCAACTTCTTGTGTTTGTCAAATGACAAGAATTGCGAACAATTGGTTAAAAAGCAATCAAAGAACCATATCCAACACAGGCATCAAACTCAGACCTCTACTGCTCAAGCCATTTCATTCTCTTACTCCTCTCCCTGCCAGCCACTTCAAACACATGCTTCTTCCTACTCTCAGCAGCAGAAGGACTCCTCAGTTGGGCTCCTCACCAAAGCTGCTCTTCTAGTAGCCTCTCTACCCCTGCTCCCTATAAAATGCTCCCAGCAGGGAGCCCAGGAAGAACTGGAGCTGCTCCCTGATGCCTTCCCCTTGGAGCCTCTCCCTGAGCATAGCAGCAGGAGGGCTGCCTGCAGTAACCCACATCCGCTGCTCTCCGGTGGAACGAGCACGCATCCCCCAGGAGCTCTGCAAGGCCAGCAAAGCTCTTGGCAGTGCGGTACCTGCGGGTGCAGCGCTGTCAGACAGCCAAGGAACAGTTTGTCACGAGGCAACCCCCACCCCCACATGCAATTTATGTTCAGGGAATAAATCTGCAGGCATAGCATGCTAAGACTTCTGTTTCTTGGTGGCAAATTCCTTCCCACCTACCACTCCCCTACTCTCTTCACACAGAAAAGGCTCCACACTGGACCTCCTCAACACTCTCTCTGTTATATGAATTTCCCAAAAAGGATCAGAGGAGGTGCCTTTTATTAGCTAAGCAGCCTTGAAAACAATATTGTTTTCCAAGAAGTTTTACGTGCTTTTCATAATCCCAGAAAGGATTTATGTAGTTTCTTCCAGTTTCTCGTAATGCTGCAGTCACAGGGTTTCACAGAAAAAGTGCCCAGGAGACAGACAACCTGCTAGATAAACTAGAAAGTGAGCACTCAGACCCACTAAATCAAAGTTATTCAAGGCAAGACTGGACTCAGATTCAGCAGGTCATAAAACTTGAATGGAACCAGGAAAGAAGCCACCTACAAACCTGGATTAGAGCTGCACCAGAAAGACAAGTGACCTAATAACAAAAAAAGCCCCTCAGACCAAGTGACCTAATAACAGAAAAAAAACCCCTTAGACCAACAATAGTAATGGAGAACTCTGGATCCCTGGGCTACGAATTACTTGCTATTCTATTTGTTTCCAAAAAGAGGATCTATGTGTTCAAAAGAGAAGTAGGTCTAGGTATTCTTCTCTGCACTCAAAAGTCAGAGGTTTATGTTTCAGGCTGCTGAGACTTGGTTTTCGTTCAAGAGGAAGGAGGAACTAGAAAAGAAATGGACAATATTTTCCCCCAATGTCCACTCTAAATCAACCACCAAACACATGCTACTAAAACCAGACAATATAAGACCAACAGAGCCTGAAGAAAGTATCATCAAGTTAAATCTGACAATGTTTTTAGGAAAAAAAAATCTTTTAAGGTCCAGTTTGCAATGATTTTAACAAGGAATCTAGAAGTTTTCTCAAGGCTGCCATGTGATTCAGAAAATGAGAGCTCAGAGCTGCACAGCTATTGTGGCTTCTTTGCAACAGGTTATTAAGCTCTGATCTGTAGTATTAAAAAAAAAAAAAAAAGTGGAAACAGGTATAAATAAGATCAAAACATATGACTCAAAGTCCCCAGATAGGGAGGACTCCAACTGAGAAACTGCTGCCCTCCAAAGCCATCCAGGCCACCAGGAACACAGCTGTAGAATGGCTTGCAGAAAGTGGGCCAATCTTGAAATATTAGTATTACAACATGAAGTTTTTCAAGCTGAATTTTTGTAGCTCCAGCAAGCAGGGAGCTAGAAATAGAATGCTTTGGATTTAGGATCACACATGCAGAGATCTGCCAGTGAAAAACACCAAGAGCAAGTGCCAGAGAGCATTTAAGCAGAGACCTAGAGAGACTGTCAAAAAGGAACAGAAAACAAGGGGGGGAA